>OZ014519.1:319235466-319764122 GCA_963966055.1 Lathyrus aphaca | reverse complement strand
CGCTCCCGGGATTTTCATCCTAGTACAAACGCGAAAGTGGCGCGGAAGAAGAATAGAGTCGCCAGCCAGGCATTTTTATCCCGAAGAAAGGGAATGGTAATGCTGCACAAACCAGAAGAAAGAAAGAGGAAGGACACAGGTCCTGCGAACCAAAGAGACTGAGTTCGGGAGTCGGTTACGACCTGGGAAGGTATTAGCACCCAGATCGTCCGCCGTACCCGACGGGATCCACGCTTGCAAAGAAACTGTTTCAAAGGGTGAGGGTATGAAAAATGCAGCAAAGAAATGAATATGAAAAGAAACTGGAACTGGAAAAGAACTGAATAAGAAAGCAAAAGGAAAAATGTAGGGAAAATAAAGATTGTGCTCGAACGGGCCCTACCCCGCTGCCTACGTACCTCATCGGGATAATGAGGATCAGAGACGCCGTAGTTCCCCTAACTAGGGGTACTAAAAGGAAATTGCTTGTGAATTAAGGCTTGAACTGCCTATGCCATTGCTCAGGTGTTGCAGACTCGGACGACGAGTGCGTAACCGTCTTGCAAAATGACAAGTAGGAGCAAGTTCGCGTACGGAGCGAAGGAGATGAGAAAAGAATTCCCGAAGGAAAGACGCTTATTGTTTGTTTTGTGTTTTTTAGAAGCTTTTATGAGTGTGTCACAAGGAAGTGAACTCAAACTCTCACCAATGGAATGTGCACTTGTCACTACATTCCAAGATGGAATAATAGAACAAGCACACTCAAGTAAGGAGAAGATCCCCAAAACTTGAACCCAAAGATTAGGGCTTAGGCTCACTAACTTGCTTAATTATTAAGTGTTTTTTTGGTTATTTACATGAAGAAGTGTTTTTTATGCTTTTCTTTATGAAGAAGATACCTTGATCAGACTTGTGCATCACAAGGTAAACATGTACTATCCCAAGATGGGAAGACTACAAGCATACCTCATGGAATAAGGCTATGGATCAATGCATCACTTCACATTTATTAAAGTGTTTTCTTTTTAAGAGTTATGAGATGAGAAGAGAAGAAGAACCAAAAGATCTCAAAGGAAAAATTCTAAAGGGGGACTAAAATAATCCTAAGTATTCACATGCATGGAAGTCCTAAGAGTTAGTGAGGTTTCTACCCTAATGAAGAAGGAAGAAGATAGAAAAAGAGAAGAGGAAACTAGAAAGGGGAAAGAGAACCACATGATGGCACAAAGCACATCAAACACCACAAAGAAAAAACAAAGCAAAAGAGGAAAGATGAAAAGTTGAAATGTGGATAAACATCCACACTTCTCTTACCATGAGCCCCTGAAATGTTAGCAAAAATCCAGCAAATTGACCAACACAATCATGGAATTAATCATGCTCAAAGGTTCTTGTAAACAAGAAACAAACAACATGCCAAGCATTGCAAATACACGACTTACGCGTCGAAAACATGAAAGCATACATCAACCAGCAAGCAAATCACCCTAAAATATCATGCTTAATGATCATGCAATGATCCAAGGCAATTAGAACAAGCAAAGGGATCAAACAAGCTCAAAACAACACTAAAAAGCCATTCTGCTTCAGTGTTAACCGGTTAACCAAATGCGTTAACCGGTTAACCAGCTCAAACCTGCACAAAATACGCATGAAACAGGTGCGTTAACCGGTTAACCATATACGTTAACCGGTTAACACTGATAAAACAGCAACAAATCCTGCAGAAAACAGCAACTCAAAACAGCTTATCCAAATAAGCTTGCACCAGACCAGCAATCAATTACACATGGAAAATTAGATCAATTCACATTAATCCATATCATTAAGCTCATGAACAAATAACATTCGGATCCGGATACAAATCAAACAATCAATTCATGCAACACAATCAAATACACAAACACATGGTGGATCTAAAGCACAAGCATGCAAATAAGCTAAAAACAGAGCTAGATCTGAAATTAACCAACCTACAAAGCTGAGGTATGCTTTGGTAATTGTTGATTGAGCTGAAAACAGTAGATCTCGCGCAAAACTTTGAAGATCCGATGCTAAGCTCCACACTCCATGCAAAATAAATGCAAGAACAAGCTCTTGATGCAGAATTTTGGATCCAAAAGCACTTCTAGATCTCAAACCAGATCTGAATCTCCAATAAAACCAGCAAAGAGATGCAAAGAAGCTATGAAAGGAGGTTTAGTTCCAAGATCTACACACCTCAAGGCAAGGTTGTGTGATCTTCAAAGAGGAACTTTGAGTGATTTGGAAAATTGGGAGAGAAAAGTGAGAGAATTGTGAGTGAGAGGAATGAAAATTCAGAAATGAGAGTGAAAAATGAGTGAGAGCTCCCTTGGTTTGGAGGGAAATGGAATAAATATGGTTTAGGTTTGGGGCCCAAAATTTTGGTTTGGGATCCAAAATTATGGTTTGGGTAGTGTGATTAGGATGTAGCAATGGGATTAGGCTTGGATAAATGCTCTAGATCCTTCTCCCAAATTCAAATTAATTCAAATGAATAAAAATCAGAAAATTGGAAAATGGAGCCAAAACACACATGCTGAAATTGCTGCTGGAAATTCAAATTTCGCAGCTGTTAACCGGTTAACCATATGCGTTAACCGGTTAACGCATGGAAAATTTGAATTTCCCTCCCTTTGGTGGGAACCTTCAAAAATAGACCTGCACCAACCGTTTCAAGCAAATTTTGATCCATCTTCTCTTTCTAGGGCTCTGAACATGATACCAGGCTTGTGCAAAATGATCCTGTGAGATTCTTGCCAGATCACCATGCTCTTGATTTTGACTTGCAGATTCAGATTTTCCCAGATGACCGATCATATGCCTTATGCTAGAACATGTGAGTGTTATGCTTTATTTTTCTATGCAAAATGATAAGGATATGGTATGCTCGTGATGATCATGATATGATAACGATGCTAAACAAGAAGAGGGCAAATTTGGGGTGTTACAGCTGCCCCTATTCAATCAACTGTTAATCTGAAAAGGATGAGAGCAGCGGCTATCAGACATTCGAGATAAACTGTGATTGAATACCAAGAAGACCTGAAATTTGCACTCTGACGAAGAATGCAACACTGGGAAATAAACCCAACCAGATGACGCTCTGGGGATAAGAAGGAGAGAAAAAACAGACGAGCTTCTTCCAAGTTGAAACTGATATCTGAAATACTATCATGCTGACAGACGAGTCTTCGCATGACCTGTGACGCCAGGTACAGAGAGCGGACGAGCCCTTAAGGATCTTCAAAGTAACCTGAGATGGACGAATCTCCTTCACTAATCCTTACGCAGATAAGTGGAATAAGACGGACGAGTCTTCTTCGGATAACCCTTACGCAGGCTCCGGGAATGCATATAAGTCTGTGGGATAGACATGCAATCAAGGTAGACGAACCTTCCTCATATATTATCCGCGGATATATGGTATAAGACAGACGAGTCTTCTGAGCAAACCTGTTACGCCAGGTGCAGCAACCATAATTGGTGCTTGAGACAGACGAGCCTCCTTCGGATTTACCTGTTACGCCAGGACCGGTAACCATTTCGACATTTAATTCCCACTGTCAGGATTTTAAACCTCTTCAATACAGACGAGTATTGGATGATCGTCAAGAGAACACAGACGAGTGCCAATAGTCAAAGATACAGACGAGTATCGGACGATGATCTGAGAAACACAGACGAGTGCTTCAGGCGATGATACAGACGAGTATCAGCCACTGGTATAGACGAATACCAGAAATTCAAACACAGACGAGCATTTGAAGTAGTCACAGAGATATCAGGGTAAACAGCAAATCTTCACATTCAGGTGCAAGCTAGCACAGACGAGTGCTGAGGATGATACAGACGAGTATCCAGGCAAAGCAGACGAGCTTCAGAACACAAACGACTTCTGGGGGATAAAAGCAGACGAGCTTCAAACACACACAGACGAGTGCTGGACAGTTGCAGACGAGCAACAACAGAGAATACATATCAAGGCACAGACGAGTGCAGCGAAGGATCCAATACCAAACACAGACGAGTGTTGGAAGGTTGCAGACGAGCAACAGCAAATATCATCTCAGAACACAGACGAGTGTTGAGGAGTTGCGGACGAGCAACAACGGAGGCATCATGACACAGACGAGTGTTGGAAATTGCAGACGAGCAATAATAAGGTAATCACTTCAAAACACAGACGAATGCCGAAAATTGCAGACGAGCAAACAGCAACACAGAGCTAACACAGACGAGTGTTGAAAGATGCAGTCGAGCAGCCATAAAGCAGTGATATGTCCTCGCTGGGGAAACTTGCTTAGGGATAACACATACGAGTGTTGAAGATTGCAGACGAGCAATAAACGAATGCCTGATCGGCAACAAGAGATACAACTCTGCAGGGGAGAAAAAGTCAAGAGGTCTGGATACCCACTCCGACTGAGGTGATGAATACCTGGCTGCATCATCAAATAAACCAACAATAGGGCAAATCTGCTGGGGAATATTTCACGGACGGAGGTGAAAATCAAATATGAACTCTGTGGGAACCAATCATCTTCAGACTTAGCTGGGGAAGCTTCCTGGGCGAATACTCTGACTGGGGAGAGCATTCGATGATTCAAGACTCTGAGGGGATATCAGGCTTTCGGGTACCTGATAGGCAAGGACTCTTACTGGGAACAGAATACGGTTAATTTCATCTCTGATGACGTCAGGCTTTCGAGCACCTGCTGGCTATACTTCACTGGGGAAGAATGGACTGCTACTTCACTGGAGAAGAAGAACCTG
The DNA here is from genome assembly GCA_963966055.1 of Lathyrus aphaca. NCBI lineage: Eukaryota > Viridiplantae > Streptophyta > Magnoliopsida > Fabales > Fabaceae > Lathyrus > Lathyrus aphaca. The sequence continues at coordinate 319,759,346 of OZ014519.1, read as the reverse complement.
CTTGGGCCGCCGCCCATACATAGCTGGATAAAATCTCTGCCAGAGGTGCCAGGCTTCAGATACCTGTTGGAGAAGAAATCTCTGCTTGGGGAAATACTCTACTGGGGAAGAGTACCTTGCTTGAGAGAATGTGACGCCATCCTGCAACCTGCAACAACAGAAAACACACGTGTGTCCCGGGGATTTGCATGGCGTGATCTGTTCATCCATTATCACCCGACACTCAAAGAGGGTTACAGTTTCCCTGCATGTCAGTTTTCTTTTCAAGATTATCACCATGTTTAGATGCAATGCTATTTTTGCCAAAAATTCAGGACATTTTGCAAACAAAAATAAACACACACAGCTTTCTGACTGAATATTATTTTTATTGAATGGCCTCTGAATAGGCACAGATTTACATCAGGAAGCAACCACCTGGAAAGAGGTAGCCACTATAAAAATTGAGAAAAGAAACTATCCTAATGGCAATGTACATGGCATTCCAAGGAGTTCCATTTCTGCTATGACCTGCATGTCTTCAAGACTCTCCATTCTGCTTTGGCTTTCTGAGAGAACAAGGGGACTGTTTCCTATCCTTCTGATATTGTCAAACCGTACGAAACGATGACGTGGTTCAGATAACTTGGATCACAGTTGTTCGCTTATTCCCTTATTTTGCGTGGATCGCCCTCTCGGGTTTTCAATCCACCGGGATACCCTTTTTTGCCTGAGCTGTCCAATGTGGCTTTTCAACTCAGCGGGTGTACACATTTTTTATATTTATTTCCCTAATTTTTGCCCGAGCTTTTTATTCTGTTTTTAGCTCGCCGGGATGCCCTTTTCTTGCCTGGACTTACATTCTGTTTTTGTGTCCAGCGGGTCTCTTTACGCGAAGTATTTTTTAACTGCGTCCGAGTTGACAGGGGATGGGAAGTCCTCTCCATCCATAGTGGTGAGCATCAGCGCTCCTCCTGAGAAGACTCTCTTCACTATGAATGGTCCTTCGTAGTTTGGGGTCCACTTGCCCCTGTTATCTGAACCTGGAGGAACGATCCTCTTCAATACAAGCTCTCCCACTTGATACTCTCGAGTACGTACTCGTTGGTCGAATGCCCGCTTCATTCTCCTCTGATAAAGCTGACCATGACAGATAGCCGCTAATCTCTTTTCCTCAATTAGACATAGCTGATTGTAACGAGCACGCACCCATTCAGCCTCATCCAGCTTGACATCCATCATCACGCGCAGTGAAGGAATCTCTACTTCAACAGGCAGGACTGCTTCCATGCCATACACTAGAGAGAAGGGAGTTGCCCCTGTTGATGTCCTGACCGACGTTCGGTACCCATGCAAAGCAAACGGTAACATCTCATGCCAATCCTTGTAGGTGACAACCATTTTCTGCACAATCTTCTTGATATTCTTGTTAGCTGCCTCTACCGCACCATTCATCTTTGGTCGGTAAGGAGAAGAATTGTGATGCTGTATTTTGAAGTCCCGACATAAGTCTGCCATCATCTTGTTGTTGAGATTAGAACCATTATCAGTAATGATCCTTTCGGGTACTCCATATCTGCATATGATATCTCTTTTCAGAAATCTTGCCACCACTTGACGAGTGACATTGGCATAAGACGCTGCTTCTACCCACTTGGTAAAGTAATCAATCGCGACCAGGATGAAGCGATGACCGTTCGAAGCAGTCGGTTCAATCTTCCCGATCATGTCAATGCCCCACATAGAGAAAGGCCAAGGAGATGACATGACGTTGAGCGGATTTGGAGGAACATGCACTTTATCTGCATATATTTGGCACTTGTGGCATTTACGAGCGAATGAACAACAGTCTGCATCCATTGTCATCCAGTAATACCCTGATCTCAGCAGTTTCTTTGCCATAGCATGCCCTCCTGCATGGGTACCAAAAGATCCTTCATGGACTTCCTGCATCAACAGGCTTGCTTCGTGTCTATCCACGCATCTGAGCAAGACCATGTCGAAATTCCTCTTGTACAAAACCCCGTCTGTGTTCAAGAAGAAACTAGCAGCAAGTCGTCTCAAGGTCTTTTTGTCTTTGGAAGATGCCCCTGTTGGGTATTCTTGCTTCTCCAGGAATAACTTGATATCAAAATACCAAGGTTTCTCATCAGGCACAGCGTCTACAGAGAAAGCATAAGCTGGAGAGTCAAGCCTGGAGATGTCAATTCTGGGCACAAAGTTCCAACACATGACTTTAATCGACGAAGAGAGAGTGGCCAAAGCATCGGCAAATTGATTTTCATCACGTGGTATGTATTTGAGCTCAACTGTCGTGAAGAATGTCAACAGTTTTCTAGCATAATCCCTGTACGGAACTAGATGCTCTTGATGTGTATACCACTTGCCGGTAATTTGGTTAATGACGAGGGCTGAATCTCCGAATATATCGAGGTTCTTGATCCGAAGATCAATTGCCTCCTCTATTCCCATTATACACGCCTCGTATTCCGCTTCATTGTTGGTGCAGCCAAAAGTAATTCTGGCAGCGAAGGGTAAGTGAACACCTTCAGGAGTAATAAGTACAGCACCAACTCCACGACCATTGATATTGACGGCCCCATCAAACATCAACTTCCATTTGGATTCAGGGTCAGGCCCCTCCTCCGGAAGTGGTTCCTCATAATCGTTTGTTCTGAGGTACATGATGTCCTCATCAGGGAAATCAAATCTCATCGGCTGATAGTCATCCTCAAGAGGTTGCTGAGCAAGGTATTCCGACAATACACTTCCTTTGATGGCTTTCTGAGAAGTGTACTGGATGTCGTATTCAGTTAAAATCATCTGCCATCTAGCAACCCTTCCGGTCAATGCTGGTTTCTCAAAGATGTACTTGACAGGATCCATCTTGGAAATGAGAAGTGTAGTATGGGTCAACATGTACTGCCTCAGTCGGCGAGCAGCCCATACCAAAGCGCAGCAAGTTTTCTCGAGCAGTGAGTATCGGGATTCACAGTCGGTAAACTTTTTGCTGAGGTAATAAATGGCGTACTCTTTTCGACCAGACTCGTCATGTTGGCCGAGCACACACCCCATCGACCCTTCAAGCACGGTCAAGTACATGATTAACGGTCTTCCTTCCACTGGAGGCATCAGAATTGGAGGTTCCTGCAAATATTCCTTTATTTTGTCGAAAGTTCTTTGGCAATCATCATTCCACCTGACTGTTTGCTCTTTTCTTAGCAGTTTGAATATCGGTTCGCACGTGGCGGTTAGGTGAGATATGAACCGAGAAATGTAGTTCAATCTACCTAAGAACCCGCGCACTTCTTTTTCTGTCTTTGGTGCAGGCATATCTTGAATAGCTTTCACTTTAGCAGGATCTACCTCAATTCCTCTTTGACTTACAATGAAACCCAGTAACTTTCCAGAACGCACTCCGAAAGTGCACTTGTTCGGATTCAACCTCAATTTATACTTGATCAATCTATCAAACAACTTCTTCAAATTAACCAAATGCTCCTCTTCGTCTTTGGACTTTGCAATCATATCGTCCACATAACATTCGATCTCCTTGTGGATCATGTCATGGAACAACGTGACCATCGCCCGCTGATAAGTTGCCCCAGCGTTCTTCAAACCGAAGGGCATGACCTTGTAGCAGAATGTTCCCCACGGGGTAATGAACGTTGTCTTCTCCATGTCCTCCGGCGCCATTTTTATCTGATTATAACCGGAGAATCCATCCATGAAGGAGAATACTGAGAATTGAGCAGTACTGTCGACCAACACGTCGATGTGTGGCAACGGAAAATCATCCTTCGGACTTGCTCTGTTCAAATCTCTATAGTCAACGCACATCCGGACCTTGCCGTCCTTCTTAGGCACTGGTACAATGTTAGCTACCCAAGGTGGGTAACTAGTCACGGCAAGGAATCCGGCATCCCACTGTTTCTGTACCTCCTCTTTAATCTTCATCGCCATATCCGGGCGAGTTCTTCTCAACTTTTGCTTTACAGGAGGACAGTCTTCTCTCAGGGGTAGCTTATGCATCACGATGTCGGTATCCAACCCTGGCATATCTTGATATGACCAAGCAAAGATATCCACATACTCTCTCAACATATTGATCAGTTCTTGTTTGACGTCGTCCTGCAGATTGGCCCCTATCTTGATTTCTTTCTTTGCATCTTCACTGCCAATATTGATGGTCTCAATCTCTTCTTGATGAGGCTGAATAACTCGTTCCTCTTGTTTCAACAATCTGACCAACTCTTCAGGGAGGTCACAGTCTTCCTCAACCCCTTCATCAGCTTGGTAGACTGGATTATCAAAGTCATGCATAGTCATAGCAGGAACGTTATCCGTGGAATTCGGATGATCAGCACTGCACAAATGATGTGCTTATTCAGAATCTGCTTATTTTGAAAAGAGACGCTAACACAAAGCAAAAAATGAAAAAAAACACATTGCCATTTTTATATTGTTTTTGTGAAAAAGTTTTAAAAACAAAGAAAGAGAGCACAGTTTGTCTGAAAATGTCCTTTTATTAGCAAAAATAACAATGCGATACAAAACATGGTGGCCCAGTACAATGGATCCGAACATCTTGGGCAGAATGCTGGATTTGACAATGCAGTATGCTAATAAAAGGAAACAAAACAATTACTTTGAGAGCCAGGTAACTTGGACAATGTCTTCCGCGGACCAATTTCCTAGCTCCTCGCCGGGTGCACACGGGCGGATCCAATTGTTGTCCCAGTCTCTGCCACTATCCCCGTCTTTGTTCGCCGTACAGATTTGATCGCGGTCGAGCGACCCAGCACTTGTGAATGAGATAGATTTACCACTCTGAATAGACCCCCCAGGTTGATACCCTAAGCCGAATTTATCACCCTTCTTTTCCACCTCCAGTAGCTTGCCCCAGCCCTGGGCATTGCCTGATTGGACGGCCTCTTTTGCTTCCCGGTAGGAATGAATTGACGTGCCTTCGTTGTTTTTCTTCACCGGAGTCAAGATACTGACATCTGCTTCAAAAGCTTGGCACAAAGTCTCGTGAATTTCTCCGTCCATTTCCACATATTTGAACGTCGACAGGTGGCTGACGAAAATATCTTCTTCCCCGCAAACTGTGATGACCTGGCCATCCACCACATATTTAAGCTTTTGGTGCAGGGTTGAAGTGACGGCTCCAGCTGCGTGTATCCACGGTCTGCCCAACAAGCAACTATACGCAGGCTGGATGTCCATTACATAGAAGACACTCTTGAATACTTGAGAGCCTATCTTGACAGGCAACTCAACCTCTCCGAAAACTGATCTTCTTGAACCATCGAAAGCTTTAACCACCAAATCACTCGGCGTTAGGACAATCCCATCAATGTTAAGCTTCATCAACGCCTTCTTCGGGAGCACATTCAAAGAAGAGCCTGTGTCTACAAGGACATGAGACAACACAGCGCCCTTGCATTCCATCGTGATATGCAGTGCTTTATTGTGATTCCTTCCCTCCGAGGTGAGATCTCGGTCAGTGAAGCCTAAGCCATGGCTAGCATTAACACTTCCAACAACAGCTTCGAGTTGATTGACTGTGATCTCTTGAGGAACATAGGCCATTTGAAGCACTTTCAGTAAAGCTTCTCTATGCGCGGGAGAGCACATCAACAGTGACAAGATAGAAATCTTTGAAGGCGTCTGGTTCAGTTGATCAACCACCTTATAGTCACTCCTTTTGATGATCTTCATGAACTCCTCTACCTCCTTTTCAAATGTCCCCTGCCCAGCCACAGGAGTATCTGACTCATCATTCGCAGTCTGCTTTCCTTTGTCTTTGGACGAAGCTTCGGCCTCAAGATCCTTTCTCAGTGCAGGGGGAGCAAATAAACGGCCACTTCGAGTAAAACCCCCAACACCTCCTACATTCTCAATAGTCAGGTCAGCAACAGGTCTACTCTCCATCTTCTGTCCCGCCACATAAACATCAGAACCGTAATGCCAAGGAATGGCTCTATCATCGGTGTATGGTACCGGCCCAGGTACAGTTATAGTCACAGGACTAATCTGAGGAGTGTAAATGGTAACTGGCTCTTGTCTGACGGGCATGTCAGCTTCATCGTAAAAGATAGTAATGGTTGACACATCATCAGCCCTTTCATTACTAATCTTGCTAAATTGCAGAGACCCATCATCAATCAACACTTGCAAACCCATCTTCAATTTCTCGCAGCCGTTCGCAGCACTTATACAGTCTTCGCAATCGAAACAACAACCAGGAAATACTTGACCCTTCAACAGTCTCTCTTTCACCACCCCCAAAGGCGTCTTGACTTCATCAATACTCAGCACCAAACTCAACTTGTCATCTCCCTCAACAGCGTTAACTCTTGCCCCGCCATGATTAGGTATAGGGTTCGAGTTGATATTCGGTGGTGGCGCAAAGTTGATTGCCTTGGAATCTAGGAGATCCTGAACTTTGTGATGCAGCGCCCTGCACTTCTCGGTTGAGTGCCCGGGTGCCCCTGAATGAAAAGCGCATCGCGCGTTGACGTCATAACCAGCTGGAAGCTCTCCAGGAGGTGGTGGTGCCAAAGTCCTCAATTGAATAAGGTTCAAATCTAGTAGTCTCGGCAACAAGGCAGCATATGTCATCGGAATAGCTTCAATCACCCTATTAGCCGGGTGAGCCTGCCTAGGCTGATATGGTCTTTGCTGGTAGTTGGCTCTGGGTTGTTGTTGTTGTTGATGTTGTTGTGGTGGAGGTAACATCTGCTGTACGGGAGCTGCAGGAATGGTAACAGCAGCCATATGCTTATAAGGTCTTCTGTAACCACGGCCCTGGCTTCGGCCGAATACAGCATTGGTCTCGCCTTCTCTCCTTCTTGGAGGTCCGCTAAAAGCTTTCCTCGCTCCATTTGAACTACTAGCACCGGGGTCTTGTATCTTCCCCATTTTCAACAGCGTTTCGACCCTTTCTCCCGCAATGACAATATCGTTGAACTTTGTAGCAGAACTCGATGCCAATCTCTCAAGAAATACCCCCTGGAGGGTACCCATAAACATATCGGCCATTTCATTCTCTAACAAGGGGGGTTGCACCCTGGCAGCTAGCTGGCGCCACCTCTGGGCATATTCTTTAAAACCTTCTTTTGCTGTCTGAGCCATATGTTGCAACTGGGTGCGATTCGGAGCCATGTCCATATTATATTGGTACTGCCTCGCAAAAGCTTCAGCGAGATCTTTCCAGCTCTTGACATTGACCCTGCTGAGCTTCATGTACCACTCAAGGGAAGCTCCCACCAAGCTGTCTTGAAAGTAATACATCCACAGTTTTTCATCGTCTGTATGCGCGGCAATTCTCCCGACATACGATTGCAGATGGGTCTTTGGGCAAGCAGTGCCGTTATACTTCTCGAAAGTAGGAACTTTGAACTTATACGGGATCCTGACTCCCGGAACCAAGCCCAAGTCTGTTATATCGAACCCCAAAGAACTCTGGGACTGAATAGCCTTGATTTGCTCGGCCATCTCTTCGAATCTCTTGTTCATTTCGACCCCTTGACCCTCGGTCTCATCAAGTAAAGTGAACTGGTCCTCCTGGTGGTCCACATGAATGTTATGCATCCCGTCGTTGACTACGGTCGCCCCTGGTTGTATAACATGAGGTCCACCCTGACGTGCGCCCGCACCGGTATGATTATCAGCATTAGCAGCAGCAGCAGCGTTTCTGTTCTGATTCTCCACCATCTCTCGCAGACGCTCTTGATTCTGCCCCATGCCGGCCATTAATGTCATGAAGTTATCCATCCTCTGCTTTAGATCTGCCAAATCTGCCTGCATCTGATCCATGGCTCTCTCTCTGTTAATCTTGGTTGGGTATCTGTGTACTGTTGGCTGCCTCCGAACCTTTCGAGGAGCTATAGTGCCTGAGATACAAAATACGTCAGTAACCGAGACACTACCTGCAAAACAACAAACAGGTTATATGGATGCAATGCAATTGTTTATGTTCCCAATTTTAAGCATTTGGCATGCCCCAGTTCTGGCATCTATCTCGGCAATCACTTTTTGTCTTTCAAACCTTTTCTTTAATAAGTGTTCAAACTTTAGCAGCATCTGGACAAACGAGTCTTGCACATTCAAAGTGATAACTTGCACATTAGTACTGAATATAGACAATCCACTATAGGCTAAAAGTCAGAATACATCGGAGAATATTCCCCGAAGGATTACAAATCAGTACATAAAGACAAAAGAAATAAAAGCAAGACTCCTACAACAAGCCTGTAGGTAGTCTGAAAAATAAACTAAACTAAAGACCCCGGCTCTGCCACCTCTGCCCTGCTCTTCTTGACGCCTGCTCTCAGCTTGAGCTCTTCAATCTCTTTCCTGGCTTCCTCCAGAGCTAATTGGCTTTGGACTAGCTGTTGGGTCCTCTCCCTCCGGATGGCGTGGGCTTGCTCCACTTCCTCCTTCTTAAAAGCCATCTGAACTTCAAAGAACTCTTCCTTCTCTTTGAATTTCTTTTGCTCTTCCTCCCTTTGGCCTTTCATCCAAACAATGGACTGTCGAGCACTCCTGAGAGTCTTTAAAGTCTCCTTGTGCTTGGCTTCTCTTTGCGCTTCCATCATACCCAATCGGTGGAAATGGGCTTCTCTTCCGGCAAAATCCTTCTCTTTGTTTTCCAAGGAGGACTGGAGCTTTTGCAGTTTATCTTCAGCTTCCTTCTTGGCTCCATTGGCCTGGTGGTATAAGCTTACCATCTCAACATTCTCTACTCTGACCGCATGCAGCTGAGCTTCTAGCTTCTTGTACTCCTCCAAGGAAACCGTACTGCTCGGACCTGGTACCTCTCGAGGATAAAGTGGAGCTTCGACTGAAAAAGGCATGAGAACTGACTCGATATGCCTTTGCAACCATTCAACGTATGGTGGATATGCTTTGGGACCAACTCGGCCGAAGTCCTTCTTCCCTTTCCTTTTCCTGTGATCCCAGGATTGAACTGCTTGTTGGACTAGCTCTCTGTTTCCATCAACAGGAAAATACAAAGATTCAGCAAACATTTCCATCTGAGGAGGATCCTTCAAAGGGTAGCCAAACTGCCTTCTGGCTAATGTCGGGTAGTAACTGATGACACCTTTCCTTCCCAGCAAAGGTACTCCGGCAAACCTTCCGCAGCTAACCATCACCTCTTTTCCTAGCAAATCCCTGTCATAACCCCAAGCAATGTCTTCTTCAGTCAGTCCCATCAGTCTTCTGGACCATCTCCATTCGCCTCGTATATCCTTGAAGGCACCTGATTTAGGCAACTGTCTAGCGAACCATTCAGCAAACAAAGGAGCACAGCAGACCACTGGACCGCCTCTACCTTTCTCGTTTCTGTAATGGACACTAAAATAAAAGTCACCCAATAAAGTAGGCACTGGATTGCCTTTTGCAAAAATTGAGATCACTTCTAAGCTGACAAACTCTTTCTCTCCGGGAAACAAGCTAGACCCATATACCATCAATGCAAGCAAAGCTCCAAAGTCATTCCACTTAGCTTCTGTAGCATACTTCTCAGCTTCTGGGATAAGCACACTCCATGGTAGACCTCTGCCTTTACTTTCTTGCAAAGCTTTTCTGACTGAAGCAACTGGCAACCTACAAACCTTGGCTATATCTTCATCTCTGAGCACAACCTCTGACCCGTAGAACGGCAATGTCTCTCTGATCGGAACACTCAGCATGCTGGAGATCTCTTCCAATGTCGGAGCTAAGATGTAACCTGGAAGAATAAAACAACGCAGCAGGGGATCATAAAATTGCAACAAGGTATGCAAGCTGTCCTTTTGGTCTGTAGTAGGCTTGTCCACAAATTTCAGTATCTGGCCATATCTTTTCTTGAAATTACCCAAGACTTGATCGTTCATCAGACCTGCTAACCTCTGAACACTTCTGACTTCCGGCTGAAGAAAGGTATAATGCACATTTTTTTTCCTCGGATCGCTTCTGATTTCTGCCATAGAGATAAGAATACCAGAACTGGGAACAGATGTGATTAATGACCTGAAAAATGGGAAACATAAACAATTAATGCAAAGAATGATGCAAATGTAATGCAATGCAAGCATATGACCAACGGGGACCATCTGAACTGGCACACTGACAAGGGCCCCTCTGAATAACTGGCAAACCCAAAAGTTCACTGAGTCACACCCTCTGATAATCACAACCCTCTGATAGAAGATCTCAGAATCACGGTATCAAGAAATCCAGAATTCCAGGACCATAACTTCGGAACCATAGAATCAATAGAACCACCGGTCATATTCACAGGACCAAAGATCATAACTGAACAGATGAGTGTATGTTGAGGTCATGGGTTCCTGCACACCTGTACACACCCCCCAATCTCACGGGTAAAAGGCTCCGGGTCAGACATCACGGACTCTCAAAGCCACATAGCAATAATACTGTCACCATCTCCGAGAAATGGCTCATGACCAAATCAGGGAATCGGTTAGGCATTATGTACTATGCAGGGAGGCCTCAGCTGAGTCCGGGAAAAACAAGCATCCCTTATAAGTCCCTAGCTTCAAGCGCTGAAATCAAGAAACAATAGTACATTCAGCCCGTAGGATACAGTACTAATGTCATATGACCAGATGCTTTAACTGAGTTCTTATAAGAGAACCAGGCCATCCTATGCGAGTTCCCAGTGGACCCTCGGGTGCGAATGGGTTTGCCACAAAATGTGGTCTGCCACTGTCACCACTGGAGAAGGTTGTTTCCACAAAGGTTCTCAATGATCGGTCCCCAGCTGCACATAACTGTCAAGGTTATGTAATGAGAGAGGAAGATCCCCAAATCAAGACATTTCCAAGACAATCGCAACCTGGGTGTGGAACTCACTACTACCCTCATGACAAGATCTCATGAGGCCAAAGTGGAACCACTCTAAGTCCTATGGTGCACTCGAGCCGGGTACTTGGCTCATATCTCTCAAGAACCAGTAACTCCCATCCCACCAAAGGAAACCAGTCCAGACAGTCCAGTATGATATATATGATGCAGAAAATAAATACTGAAAACCGTAAATAAAGCTGTAAAATAAAGCTGTAAATAAAGCAGTAAACAAACAGCAATATAATACAACAAGCCACATCAAACAAACATCACCCAATGAAACAGCAACACACAAGCGCTAAGAGAGACTCACAGGGGAACCAGAGATCATCTAGTATTATGTCCCCAGCAGAGTCGCCAGCTGTCGCTCCCGGGATTTTCATCCTAGTACAAACGCGAAAGTGGCGCGGAAAGGTAGAGTCGCCAGCCAGGCATTTTTATCCCGAAGAAAGGGAATGGTAATGCTGCACAAACCAGAAGAAAGAAAAGGAAGGACACAGGTCCTGCGAACCAAAGAGACTGAGCTCGGGAGTCGGTTACGACCTGGGAAGGTATTAGCACCCAGATCGTCCGCCGTACCCGACGGGATCCACGCTTGCAAAAGAAACTGTTTCAAAGGGTGAGGGTATGAAAACTGCAGCAAAAGAAATGAAAATGAAAAGAAACTGGAACTGAAAAAGAACTGAATAAGAAAGCAAAAGGAAAAATGTAGGGAAAATAAAGATTGTGCTCGAACGGGCCCTACCCCGCTGCCTACGTACCTCATCAGGATAATGAGGATCAGAGACGCCGTAGTTCCCCTAACTAGGGGTACTAAAAGGAAATTGCTTGTGAATTAAGGCTTGAACTGCCTATGCCATTGCTCAGGTGTTGCAGACTCGGACGACGAGTGCGTAACCGTCTTGCAAAATGACAAGTAGGAGCAAGTTCGCGTACGGAGCGAAGGAGATGAGAAAAGAATTCCCGAAGGAAAGACGCTTATTGTTTGTTTTGTGTTTTTTAGAAGCTTTTATGAGTGTGTCACAAGGAAGTGAACTCAAACTCTCACCAATGGAATGTGCACTTGTCACTACATTCCAAGATGGAATAATAGAACAAGCACACTCAAGTAAGGAGAAGATCCCCAAAACTTGAACCCAAAGATTAGGGCTTAGGCTCACTAACTTGCTTAATTATTAAGTGTTTTTTTGGTTATTTACATGAAGAAGTGTTTTTTATGCTTTTCTTTATGAAGAAGATACCTTGATCAGACTTGTGCATCACAAGGTAAACATGTACTATCCCAAGATGGGAAGACTACAAGCATACCTCATGGAATAAGGCTATGGATCAATGCATCACTTCACATTTATTAAAGTGTTTTCTTTTTAAGAGTTATGAGATGAGAAGAGAAGAAGAACCAAAAGATCTCAAAGGAAAAATTCTAAAGGGGGACTAAAATAATCCTAAGTATTCACATGCATGGAAGTCCTAAGAGTTAGTGAGGTTTCTACCCTAATGAAGAAGGAAGAAGATAGAAAAAGAGAAGAGGAAACTAGAAAGGGGAAAGAGAACCACATGATGGCACAAAGCACATCAAACACCACAAAGAAAAAACAAAGCAAAAGAGGAAAGATGAAAAGTTGAAATGTGGATAAACATCCACACTTCTCTTACCATGAGCCCCTGAAATGTTAGCAAAAATCCAGCAAATTGACCAACACAATCATGGAATTAATCATGCTCAAAGGTTCTTGTAAACAAGAAACAAACAACATGCCAAGCATTGCAAATACACGACTTACGCGTCGAAAACATGAAAGCATACATCAACCAGCAAGCAAATCACCCTAAAATATCATGCTTAATGATCATGCAATGATCCAAGGCAATTAGAACAAGCAAAGGGATCAAACAAGCTCAAAACAACACTAAAAAGCCATTCTGCTTCAGTGTTAACCGGTTAACCAAATGCGTTAACCGGTTAACCAGCTCAAACCTGCACAAAATACGCATGAAACAGGTGCGTTAACCGGTTAACCATATACGTTAACCGGTTAACACTGATAAAACAGCAACAAATCCTGCAGAAAACAGCAACTCAAAACAGCTTATCCAAATAAGCTTGCACCAGACCAGCAATCAATTACACATGGAAAATTAGATCAATTCACATTAATCCATATCATTAAGCTCATGAACAAATAACATTCGGATCCGGATACAAATCAAACAATCAATTCATGCAACACAATCAAATACACAAACACATGGTGGATCTAAAGCACAAGCATGCAAATAAGCTAAAAACAGAGCTAGATCTGAAATTAACCAACCTACAAAGCTGAGGTATGCTTTGGTAATTGTTGATTGAGCTGAAAACAGTAGATCTCGCGCAAAACTTTGAAGATCCGATGCTAAGCTCCACACTCCATGCAAAATAAATGCAAGAACAAGCTCTTGATGCAGAATTTTGGATCCAAAAGCACTTCTAGATCTCAAACCAGATCTGAATCTCCAATAAAACCAGCAAAGAGATGCAAAGAAGCTATGAAAGGAGGTTTAGTTCCAAGATCTACACACCTCAAGGCAAGGTTGTGTGATCTTCAAAGAGGAACTTTGAGTGATTTGGAAAATTGGGAGAGAAAAGTGAGAGAATTGTGAGTGAGAGGAATGAAAATTCAGAAATGAGAGTGAAAAATGAGTGAGAGCCCCCTTGGTTTGGAGGGAAATGGAATAAATATGGTTTAGGTTTGGGGCCCAAAATTTTGGTTTGGGATCCAAAATTATGGTTTGGGTAGTGTGATTAGGATGTAGCAATGGGATTAGGCTTGGATAAATGCTCTAGATCCTTCTCCCAAATTCAAATTAATTCAAATGAATAAAAATCAGAAAATTGGAAAATGGAGCCAAAACACACATGCTGAAATTGCTGCTGGAAATTCAAATTTCGCAGCTGTTAACCGGTTAACCATATGCGTTAACCGGTTAACGCATGGAAAATTTGAATTTCCCTCCCTTTGGTGGGAACCTTCAAAAATAGACCTGCACCAACCGTTTCAAGCAAATTTTGATCCATCTTCTCTTTCTAGGGCTCTGAACATGATACCAGGCTTGTGCAAAATGATCCTGTGAGATTCTTGCCAGATCACCATGCTCTTGATTTTGACTTGCAGATTCAGATTTTCCCAGATGACCGATCATATGCCTTATGCTAGAACATGTGAGTGTTATGCTTTATTTTTCTATGCAAAATGATAAGGATATGGTATGCTCGTGATGATTATGATATGATAACGATGCTAAACAAGAAGAGGGCAAATTTGGGGTGTTACAAAAACAAACCAAATCCATAACAAAATCTTTACCATACATGGTCAAAGAACAACTTACACACACCAAAGAAGTAGTTACTGACCCTGAAGCAGGAGTCTCAATAACCATCTCACCACCCCAAGAAGACATAAACAAATTCAAACGCTTAGCGCACTCAAGAGAAATGAACGAATGAGTCGCTCCCGTATCAAATATAGTAACTAAAGGCTTACTATTAATAAAGCATGTACCTTTAATCAAACGGTATGCACTAGTAGTGCCCTTCCCTGCAAATGCAAACACCTTTCCGCCCGCTTGAGCTTGCTTTGGCTTAGTACACTTAGTACTAATGAGACCCACTTCTCCACAATTGAAGCACTTCACAACATTCCTTCTACACTCGGTAGTAGCATGTCCAAGACCTCCACAGTTAGAACATTTCACTATGTTCTTCCCACACTCAAAAGACTTATGACTTAAATCACCACACTTGTAACACTTAACGGGACCATAATCTCCTCCTCCAAATCTCTTATCAAAGTTTCCCCTATGTTTTCGCTTATCAGCGGGTGTCACATAAGGTCCACTTCTAGCTTGTTGCTTTCCTTTCCTCTCATTCAAACTCTTGTAATGTGTAGAACGAGCTTTGCTATCCTCCTCGAAGATTCTACAACATTCCATCGAATCCGAAAACCTCATTATTCTTTGATATCCTAAAGCTTGCTTAATCTCAGGACGCAATCCATTCTCATACTTAATACACTTCTAGAACTCAACAGTAGTAGCAGCATAGTGAGGATGAAATTGAACCAACTCCAGAAACTTAGCAGTATAGTCCACCACAACATACTACCTTGTTTCAGTTCAAGGAACTCCATCTCCTTCTTCCATTTCAAACTCTCAGGGTAATACTTCCCCAAGAACTCGGTACGAAATAACTCCCAAGTTATCTCTTCATCCTCTTCCTCAAGAGCTTGACTTCTACCGACCGACCAATCATCGGTTTCTTCCTTCAGCATGTGAGATCCAAGCCACACCTTACTCTCTTCAGCACAGTCCATGACTCTGAATATTCTTTCAATCTCTTTCAACCAATTCTGAGAACCATCGGAATCAAATCTTCCTTTGAAGATCGGTGATTGATTCTTCCTGAACTCATCATTAGCATTCACATTCGGAGCACCCTGCCCCGCCCTAGCCATTGCTTCCAAAGCAGCAGCCATCACATTGTCATTTCTAACATCCATATTCTAATTATTTACAAAAACAATAACAATGGTAAACAAAAGTTCAACCATCACAACAACAAGACATACACAACTGACTCGACACTGGCTCTGATACCACTTAATGTAACACCCCCTTTCTATACCCCCAAATAATCACTTAATCATTTAGGCACATATTAAAATTTCATCAGAGTATAATTTAAACATAGTATAAAAGAGGCATGTCACATTATATATGAAATTAAAACATCCAACACCTGTTCATTCAACGATATGCAACAATGGGGTAACTTGCAACAAACGGATTTAATCCTTAAACCCATATCTCAAAAGATTAAAATAACAACGGACACTAAACATTAATCATCATCAAACATACACACACACACACACACACACACACACACACATATATATATATATATATAAAATCAAGTTTGATTCACCAATAATTCATGTTTACATAAACATTCATCAACAAGATACATATACAAATGAATAACAAAAGGCATCAAGCCGGCCCTAGCTACCTGGTGCTACATATCAGAGCCGACCGACCAAAAGAATGAAGGCACACTTCACAAAAAGATCTCCAGCAAACCTAATTTGCAGTGTCTCATAGAGCATCATAAAACAACAAAAGGGTGAGAAATATTATCATAATAACAATGCATATAATTATATATCTTAACATAAAAATATACATATGCATATTATCACCACAATTCATTTCTCATCACACATATACATCACAATGTATATAAATAACCAAGCATATTCATCATGCACAATTTCACCATTTCACATCATTCTACATAAACATATATTATTCATGTTTATTCACCAATTTTCAATCATAGATGATAAATGCAAATCATAGAGACCGACTCACGACTCTATGCAAATGCAATGCGGTACCGACTCAATCATCTCAAGTTCACTCAGAAACTTATTGGAACCATCACTCGTTACCTAAAGTAACTCCCCATCGGGAATATGATGTTCACCCATTGCTCACACCCCCACATGGGCCCACAATGTTTATGGATTGCTCACACCCCACACGGGAACACAATTCGATTGCTCACACCTCACACGAGCACATAATCATTTGTGATTAAATCACCCATTGCTTACACCCCACACGGGCACACAATGTTTATGGATTGCTCACACCCCACACGAGCACACAATCCGATTACTCACACCCCACATGGGCACAAAATCTTAATATGATCATCGCTCACACCCTACATGGGCATACGATGTCACAACGGATTCACATAGAATCCCACAAGAATGCATATATTATGCTTCACATGCAAAATGACCCACAACATTCTTGAAAATGCATACATATTCACAATATAATTATGCATTCATCTCATACAATCACAAACAACTATACACATTCGTATTAATTATGACAAGCAACAACAAACTCTTTCACTATCAACATGCATTCATATTCACTTCACGAAATGCATTTATTTGCCTAACGGCCACTATACCAAAAACAATCCCACAATTCCTTAACTAACATAATTACGTTTTATCGGAAAAGTCGGGTAAAAGTCGGCTAAAAGTTACACATTTTAGCATCATTAGTTTCTACATGTTTTTAGCTTCAAATCGATATGTGGAACGCTTAAAACAGATACCTAGATCAAAAGTTATGAATTAAAACACAATTTCCAACTTCCAGGTCTCGCTGAGCGAAAAATGTTCTGGAAAGCTCACTGAGCGAGGAAACGCTCGCTGAGCGAGAACTGCGATTTCAGCAGCAGCTCAGTCACGCAACAGTCCTACCAAAAGCCCCCAAAACTCAACCAAATTTCCACAAACATGACCATTAACATGTATTAACTATCATACTTTGATTATATCAAGTTTCAACCGATTAATCTACCAATTTCTTAAATTCTCATCAAAATCCTAAAACATAACATTCTCTAAACTTCTCCAAAATAAAAACCCAATCAATCTAACACATATATAATCATACATAATGATAAGATAACAATATTTCACACCCTTACCCGATTGTTTCGATTCCTAGGAGCAATCTTGAAGAATTTCTAAATTTTCCTCTTTTTCTCCTATTTTCTCTTCTCTCTTCCTTTTCTTTCTCTTTTATTTCTTTCTATTCTCTCTTTTTCTTCTCTTTCTACTCTTATAACTTTCTATTTCTATTTTCTACTTTCCAAAAAATATCATTTTTCTCATAAAATTATAATTCTACCTATTTTCTAACTTCTCATTAATTAGCAAATGTCTAAAATACCCTCAAATCCAATTTTACCCGAAAATTCTCAAAACGGTAAAATAATATAACACATCAACATATCACATAAACACACCAATTTCATAATTAAAACAATTATCACCCAATTTAAATAAAAGACTCAACAAAAATGGAATAATCGAATCAGGGCGTTACAAGAAGAATCTAGCTGCAAAGCATAAAGAGACCAACAAGTCTTTGAGGGAAGCTAATCAGGCTATATAACCTTATGGCAACAAAGGTGGGTCGATAATCAGAAATTGCAGAAGGATGTGGAAGCCAAGATCGAATAGCTAAGTTCCAAAGTGAAGACCATGTGGGAAGAACTTCAGATTGCTCATTCCACACGCCGTGAATATCGTGAAAGCTGGGAGTTGAGTTAGAAGTTGTTAGAAGAGGCACAAAAGAAAATCGATGATCTCGAGAATCTTGCTGAAACGAAGAAGCCTATGTCTGAGCCAGTTCCGAACATAGTGGATGATGAAGCGCTTCACCAGTACATCAATAATTAGCATGCATCCTTCGACCAAAGGGATCTCCTAATTCGAAGACTAATAGAGAGTTTTGAACACCCAAAGGTTGTAACTCTGTTCGAGCAAGTCAAAAGTATCAGTTTCAGGCTAAAGGAAGTGGAGCTTCTAGGCCCTAGAGTGTTGATATGTCTGATTACCCATATACTTGTTGCGGGAATCATTGTTATTAATTCAAAATTTTCACTCCAATGTTTCTATGACATTAACCCTTTGGGGATCCTTGCTTTTTTATGACATCTGAATGTTACGACATAAATGGTTATTGGGTTTTCCCGAATTATTATTTGCTCATTGACACACACATAATCACAATATTTTATTATATTTGATTTCTCTTCAAATGCCTTTTCTCCCTAGCTTGTCTCAGAGGATGTCTGAATTTCTCTAAATATCGGAATCGGGGCACGAACGACCTTGAGAATGAAAAGCATAACATTGCATAGCATATGTAACACGGTGGGAGAACCGACTTTGTCGTTTTTGTTTTTACAAAAACTATGTTACAGATAGCAAGAGTCGTCACCGACTTTTCTTTTATCCAAGTAGGAAAGGTGAAAAGAACATGAAAGACCTTGGTTTAGATTTTGAGTTCGGGGGTAAGTTATACAAAGGGAAGGTGTTAGCACCCTTTGTATCCATGGTTATCCATGGGCTCTTAACTTCTTAACTCACTTTATTTTGTTTGAAAATAGTGGTGGTGTATTTAGAAAAAAGTCCACCTTTGTAATGATTCTCGTATGAATGTATACAAAGGGGTTTTCTTGGAAAATTTTGAAAATGTGAGGTGTAAAGAGTATTTTTTGCTTTTGAAATGGTGAGAACGTAGTAAGGGCTTCCTACTCAAGGTCATTCATGTTATTTTTTCTTTCCTTAGAGATAGGATTGTCCTCACTATTAGTTAGTAAGTAGTCTTATCCTTGGATGTAAGGGACAGACGTAGGGTCATCGTATGGTCATAAAAGGCAACATGTAAGGGTATCTTAGCAATTCGAAGGGACTATCATCATTTTTCCGTAGGGTCATCGAGGGACGAGATTATTTGTTCGTAGGCAACTCGAAGGGTCATCGAGGGATTATGATCTTTTTCGTAGGCACTTGATGATTTTTATTTAGACAACTTTTCTAAGACACCCCTACATTCGAGGGACTTGACCATTTTTTTGTAAGACAACAAGAAGGGATACCCTAGAGGTGCATGTGTAAAAAGTGTGTTGTATTCAATTATTTTATCTTTTAGATTAAATGGGCTAAGTCTGTTTTTATTCGCATATAAGTCTTTTCACATCCTATTATTACTAACCACACAATTTAATATTTTTTGCGGAATTTAAATGCAGAATAGAAAACCCTAAACTATTACATCATGGGGAGGGGGATGCATAATTTAAATCGGGGAGTGCGGAAAATAAAAGTGTGGAAAATTAAATATTACAATATAAATAATAAACATATACACTTGTTCTAATAAATGACGAAAAATAAAACCGGGGACGAATTATGACGAAGAAAAGCAAAAATACTAAGAACTTGATTAAAATCGATTAATTGAATTTTTTTATTAAAATTTTTTTTTAATGATTTTTTGAAGTTTAAATCATTAATTAATTTAATTATGAAGAAAATATTTTTTATGTGTATTTTATTTACAAAATAAAAAGAGACTTGATTAATTTATTTTGATATTTTTTTTTATTCATACAAAAAAAAAGTTAATTTGATTAAAATAAAAAGGGAACTAAATTAAAGTTTATTTACAAAATCACTTTATTTTATTATATAAAAAAACATATATTACATATTATACTTTTTATGAAAATAATTAATAGGTAAAAAAAATAGAAACTGATTTTTATTTGGTTGGTTTTTTAAAGGGGTTTTAATATTTAATTAAAATTGATAAAATAAATAAATAAATAAAAATAAATACAAAATAGAAAAAAAATATAAAAAAGGAAGAAAAACCAAAAAAAGAGAAAGGACGCCCTGGTGAAACGCTTTCCGCCTTTCCAATGGGCCACCAACCTTTGCTATAAATTAGTCTGAAACGAAAAGACAAAAAAAATATTATAACAAAGCGAATATGAAATAACGCGCAAAATTTAAAATAACCCAATAGATTCATGCTACGCATCATCATCTCCCATTTTTCATAGTTTCTACCCAAAAAATTAGCTACGAAATAGCTACTGTTTTGCTTGGGTTTAGCTACGACTTCTTTTATATAAAAAAACCCTGCAAATCAAAGAACTTAAAAAGAACGCCGTGAATCACGAAACAATAAGCCTATTCTCCCTAAATCGATCCTCCTGATCATGATTATGAGGTTATTTCGTCTTGAAAATGCTTATATTTTGAGTTTCGAAATTGTAAGATTTCGAGCCCTAGTAATGGAAAGTCATTGTTTCTGCACTGAAACTCAAAGAAGAATGATCAATAAACTTCTAAACATGATTATTAACATAAACACAATCATAAAACATATTAAAACCTCGTGCAATGCATGCTTTGAATTAAAGAAGATTTTGCAAAAACGACAAGTGATGGAAGTAGAGGTTCACGAGGCTGCAACCTTTCAAAGTGATATGGTTGACTTCCTGGGGTCTTTTTTGATAAAATATTTCGTCCTTGATGCATGTGGGGATGTTGTATACTTATAGAGGAACAAATTAGGTCAAGAATTTTGGGCTTGAGTGAAGAAAATTAGGTTGCTTTGGAATGAAGTTTTCTCCTTTATATTTTGGTAAAATATTTGATATTATGACCTTCTCCTTTGGTGTGCACAAATTTGGGATCCATATTATGATCATAAACATCAAAATCTCATCTTAAAATAGTCCTAAGATCAAATATTTGATTTTTCAATATTTATTCTAATTAAAATTGAATTTAAATAAATTAAATCTAATAAAATATAAAATAAATATAAAAAATCAGAATATATGACTTATGGGTCGTGGATTATCTCATGATTAAGTTTTGGTTAGAAAAATATGGGCCCATTTGGAAAAAACTTAAGTTTTGGTCATTATTTGCCTTATACACCTCCTCAAATTTGCCCAACTTCAACAATGCATAACTCTTTTAATTTTTATCCCATATATGTGTTCTTGGGATTTTTAGAAATCTTAGAGTGTCCTCTAACTACTAATTTTTGTCCCATATCAATTTGATCTTCCATGTTCAAGTTATGAGCATTTGAAAAAAGTTGCCTTTTGTTGACATTTTTAAGGACCAGTAATGTCTTAGCTCATATCTCTCAAATAAAGCATTTCTGGCCTTGGCTTGTGAGACACAAAGTTGTAGGGAATTGAATTTCCTTCAAAATGAGCTTTGGATAGGAAATTTTTTATGAAGCATGTGAAAGTTATGGCTGGTCAAAGTACAGTTGACTTTTCCTATAAGAAACCCTAATTTAGCAACTTTTGCCTTATGATGAATTTGAGGTTTTCTTGATGAATCATGATCAACCCTTGATAAAATGATGAAACTTACTCAATAATCTTGATGTTGACCAAAAATCTTGAAGTTTGACTGTATGTTGACCACAGTTAACTTTTTGACCAAGTTAACAAATTTTTGATTATCTGAGCATCTGACTGACCAAACTTGTAGGGCAGGTATTGAAACTTGACATGAGGATCCTTTGAAGTATATTAGATATCATGAATTCCACTTGAGGCTTTAGAAGTCCAATTTACCTTGGGAAACTCAAAACCCTAATTTAAGATCCATTGCTTAGGAGGAGGCTTTGCTTGATGAAACCTTAAATCCCTTTGAGCAATTGAGAATCTTGTGACTATTAGGAGAGCTCTTGAGGCATATTGACTTGAAGATGTGAGGGAAAATTTTGGGGTACAACAACATACATATTGTAACATCCCCTTTCTAAACCCCCAAATAATACATTAAATCATTTAGGCATAGATAAAATTTCGTCAGAGTATAATTTAAATCAAGCATAAAAAGGAGCATGCCACATTACGTGAAATTAAAACATACAACACCTGCTCAAACAGATATGCAACAATGGGGTAGCTATCCACAAAGGAATTTCAATCCTTACACCCATATCTCAATTATAAATTGCACAACGGAAAACTTAAATCATCAACAACTTCAACTTATATATTTATCAAAATATATCTACAAGTTAGAAGCGTGCAAATATATCATGTTATACAAAACATGTCCACAACGAATACATATACAAATGTATAACCAAAAAGGCACAAGGCCACCTAACTACTCGATGCTACATATCAGAGCCGACCGACCAAAAGATATGAAGACAAGCTTCATAAAAACGACTCCGGCACACCTAATCTGCAATGCCTTGTAGAGCATCAGAAAATAGCAGAAGGGTGAGAAACATTATCATAATAACATTGCATATAATCATATATCTCAACATATAACATATACATCAACATATTCTCACCATAATATATCATTCATACACAACATAAAGCATACTTATATGCATACTTATCACAATTGCATTCACATAACACAAATCATATATCAATCATGTTCACATAACACACATACATCGCAATGTATCTTCATTTACCAATCAACATGTACAATCATTCACAAATTACCAATACACATAAATCTTATATTATTTATGTCTATTCTTCATTTACATTCATTCCGCATAAACATACGACAAGCTATATTTAAATCACACATATACATTCAATGTATAAATCACATACATATACATATATCAAACATGCATATATATCCGCAAGTATGTCCTTCACACATACCAATCATTTCACAACATTCCAAATAAACATATGCACAATCATGTTTATTTCAGCATATACATACAATGTATAAAATGCAACTCATAGAGACCGACATACGACTCTATGCAGATGCAATGCGGTACCGACTCAACATTCAGCAAGTTCACTCAGGAACCAAATAGAATCATCGTTCGTTACATAAAGTAACTCCCCGTCGGGCATACGATGTCCCCCATTGCTCACATTCCACATGGGCACACAATGTTTCAGGATTGCTCACACCCCACACGGGCACACAATCCGATCGCTCACACCCCACATGGGCACACGATCAATGTGAACTTAATCATCCATCGCTCACACCCAACCTGGGCACACAATGTTTATGGATTGCTTACACCCCACACGGGCACACAATCCGATCGCTCACACCCCACATGGGCACACGATCGTGCTATAGTCATCGCTCACACTCCACATGAGCACACGACGCTACAACGGATTCACAAGGAACCCACAAGAATGCAGACATGATGCTTACATGCAAAATGACACAAAACATCCTTGAAAATGCATACATTATTCACAATATAATTATGCACTCAACACATACCATTAACATACATATGCATACAATTTAAGCATAGTAATCACTTGCCCAATGGCCACAACATTATAACAAACCCACATTTCCATAATTAACTCATTTACATTTTATCGGAAAAGTCGGGAAAAAGTCGGCTAAAAATTACATATTTTAGCATCAATAGATTCTACATGTTTTTAGCTTCGAATAGATATATGGAACGCTTAAAACGGATACTCGAATCAAAAGTTATGAAGAAAACAAAATTCCAAAATTCCAGGTCTAGCTGAGCGAAAATCGCTCGCTGAGCGAGCAATGTGCTGAAACTCTAGCTGAGCGAGGAAATGCTCGCTGAGCGAGAAACGCGATTTCAGAACTGCTCAGTTATGCAACAGACCTATAAAAAACCCCCAAAACTCTTCCAAAACTCAACAAACATGATTATTAACATGTATTCATCCTCATACTTCGATTATATCAAGTTCTAACCGATTAATCCACCAATTTCCAAGTTTTCTCATCAAAACCCTAAACCTAACATTCTCTAAAACTTCTCCAAATCATAAACCCAATCAACCTAACACATACATAATCATACACAATTTTAAGATAACAATATTTCACACCCTTACCCGTTCGATTCTTCTCCGCAGACCAATCTTGAAGAAATTCTCTCTTTTCCTCTTTTCCTTCTCTTTCTTTTCTCTCCTCTTTCTTTCTCTTATTTTCTTTCTTTTTTTCTTTCTCACTTACCAACTTTCTATTATAACTCTCTCTCAATTATATTTCTATTTCTACTACTAACTAATTCTATTTTCTACACTTAACTCATTTTATCTCTTTTCAAACCAAAATATTATTTTCTCTCAAAATACCAATTCTAAACAATTCTAACTTATTACTAAAAGTAAAGGTCTAAAATAACCTCTTAATCAATCTTACCCGGAAACTCTCGAAATAGTAAAATCGCACCAACACACCAACACAACACATATTCACATTTTATTACATTAACATAGCACATAATCATGTTAATTATACAAACAAATCAATTCTCAATTAAATCAATTAAAGACTCAACAAAACAAATGGGAAAATCAAATCAGGGCGTTACAACTCTCCCCTACTTTAGAAATTTTTGTCCTCGAAAACCATACTTGATCCAAACAACTCCGGATACGACTCGCGCATCCCACTCTCCAATTCCCAAGTCATGTTGCCTTCCGTAGCGCCTCCCCACGCTACTTTCACAAGCGCAATATCCTGGCCTCTTAACCTCTTGATCTCACGATCCAAAATCCTAACCGGCAAAGCTTCCACCATAAGGTTATCTCTCACCTCAACCTCGTCCATAGGAATAACATGTGACGGATCAGAAACATACTTCCAAAGTTGCGAAACATGGAACACATCATGCAAATTTGAAAGGTTCGGGGCAACGCCACATGATAAGCCACAACACCAACTCTTGCAGTAATCTGATACGGACCAATAAAACAAGAAGTCAACTTCTTCGACTTCAAAGCACGACCCACACCCGTAATCAGTGTAACTCTCAAAAACACATGGTCGCCTTCTTGAAATTCAAGATCCTTCCGTATCTTATCATGATAACTCTTTTGTATACTCTGAGAAGATCTCATCTTCTCCCGAATAAACTTCACCTTTTCCGTCGTTTGTTGTACCATCTCCGGTCCAACTACCGTTCTCTCTCCGGTTTCATGCCAACACAAAGGTGTTCGACATCTCCGACCATATAAAGCCTCAAATGGTGCCATACCAATACTCGAATGAAAACTGTTATTATAGGTGAACTTAATCAACGCTAAATAACTATCCCAAACGCCACCTTGTTCTAGCATGCAACAAATCCTCTAACGATTGAATTGTCCTCTCGGTTTGACCGTCCGTTTGCGGATGGTAAGCCGAACTCAATTTTAGCTTAGAACCCAAAGCCTTTTGCAAACTTTCCCAAAACCTCGATGTAAATCTAGGATCTCTATCCGATACAATACTCTTAGGAACTCCATGTAACTTCACAATCACGGAAACATAAATCTCGGCTAGCTTCTCCAAAGAATAACTAATATCCATCAGAATAAAGTGAGTAGATTTAGTAAGCCTATCAACAATCACCCAAATCGTATTGTGACCTCTTAGAGTATTTGGAAAACCCGTAACAAAGTCCATCGATATACTATCCCATTTCCATTCCGGAATATCTAATGGTTGCATCAAACCACTCGGCTTCTGATGTTCCACCTTCGACTTCTGACAAGTCAAACACGCATACACAAAATGAGCCACATCTCTCTTCAATCCAAACCACCAAAAGATCTTCTTCAAATCTTGATACATCTTGTTCGCTCCCGTATGAATACTCAAATTACTCCGGTGTCCTTCCTCTAAAATCATCTTTTTCAACTCTACATCATCGGGAATACAAATACGTCCACGAAATCTCAAAATTCCAAATTTATCAACCTTAAAGTCCCCATTCTCATTCATCATCAAATCAACAAATTTCAAGTCCAACTTTTGCTTTTCACAAACGGTTGCAAGAAAATCATTCGTATCATGAAGCATACCAAGTCTCACACTCCTCGGCGTCATCTCGCAAACCAAACTCAAATCTCTAAAATCTTCCAAAAGCTCCCATTCTTTCACCATTAAAGCGGACATATGTAACAACTTACGACTTAACGCATCGACCACCATATTCGCCTTACCCGGATGGTAATTCAAACCAAAGTTATAATCCTTCAAAAGTTCTAACCATCTTCGTAGCCTCATATTTAACTCTTTCTGATCAAACAAATACCTCAACCTCTAGTGATCACTAAAAACTTCAAATCTCGCACCAAACAAATAATGCCTCCAAATCTTTAGAGCAAAAATCACGACCGCTAATTCCAAATCGTGCGTATGGTAATCCTTTTCATGCACTGTCAACTGTCTCGAAGCATAAGCCACAACTTTTCCATCTTGCATCAAAACACCACCTAGTCCAAACAAAGAAGCATCATAAAAAACCACAAATGGTTCCGTAGGATTCGACAAAACCAAAATCAGAGCCGTAGTCAACCTTCTCTTAAGCTCCATAAAACTTTCTTCACAATGAATATCCCAAATGAAAGCCTTCCCTTTACACGTCAACTGCGTTAACGGAAGTGCCAACTTTGAAAATCCTTCAATAAACCTCCGATAATAACCTGCCAAGCCTAAATATTTTCGAATCTCCGTAACCAATCTAGGAACTTCCCACTGCATCACAACATCAATCTTGGATGGATCCACACTAATACCACCATCAGAAATAACATGACCAAGAAAACTCACCTTCGTCAACCAAAACTCAAACTTGGATAACTTAACATACAACTGCTTCTCTCTTAAAACTTGCAACACAATCCTTAAATGCTCTTCATGCTCTTCTTGAGACTTAGAATAAATCAAAATGTTGTCGATGAACATAACTACAAAACAATCCAAATGTTCATGAAAAATACGATTCATATATTCCATAAACACACTCGGCGCATTAGAAACTCCGAATGGCATCACGGAATACTCGTAGTGACCATACCTCGTCCTAAAAGCCGTCTTCTGAATATCCTCTTCTTTCACCCTAATCTGGTGATACCCCGATCTCAAATCAATCTTACTAAACACACGCGCACCAACCAACTGATCCATCAAATCATCAATCCTCGGAAGTGGATACTTGTTCTTAATTGTCACCTTATTCAACTGTCGATAATCAATACATAACCGCATGCTTCCGTCCTTCTTCTTTACTAACAATACCGATGCACCCCAAGGAGAAACACTCGGCCTAACAAACCTCTTGTCCAACAAGTCATTCAATTGCTTTTTCAATTCTACCAACTCTGAAGCTGACATACGATACGGTGCCATCGAAATTGGTCTAGTACCAGGAATTAGATTAATAGAAAACTCAACTTCCCTTTCTGGCAGTACATCCACAATATCATTAGGAAATACTTCTTGAAAGTCACACACCACTGGGAACCTACTAAGCTCCACTTCATTCTCCACAGACAACGACGCAAACAAACCAAACAACTGAGCTTCGTCCACTAAAATTTTCTTCAACTCTTTCGTGGATAGGAAACTCTCTTCTTCATCATCCAAAGAAGGAAATATCACTAACTTATGATAGCAATCTATATGAACTCGATTAAACTGCAACCAATTCATACCCAAGATTACATCCAAACCTTCCAACAACAAACAAACCAAATCCAAAACAAAGTCTTTACCAAAAATGGTCAAAGAACAACTTACACACACTAAAGAAGCAATTACCGATCCTGAAGCAGGAGTCTCAATAACCATCTCACCACCCCAAGAAGACATAAACAAATTCAAACGCTTAACGCACTCAAGAGAAATAAACGAATGAGTCGCTCCCGTATCAATAATAGTAACTAATGCGTACTATTAATAAAGCATGTACCTTTAATCAAACAGTCTGCACTAGTAGTATCCTTCCCTGCTAATACAAACACCTTTCCGCCCGCCTGAGCTTGCTTCGGCTTAGTACACTTAGTACTAATGTGGCCAACTTCACCACAATTAAAGCACTTAACCACACTTCTTCGACACTCGGTCGTAGCATGTCCAAGACCACCACAATTAGCACACTTCACCAAATTCTTTCCACACTCAAAAGACTTGTGGCCCAAGGCGCCACACTTGTAACACTTCAACGGACCAGAACTCCCTCCACTAGATCTCTTGTCAAAGCTTCCCCTATGATTGCCCTTATCAGCGGGTGTCACATAAGGTCCACTTCGAACCTGTTGCTTCCCTCTCTTTTCATTCACACTCTTATAGTGCGTAGAACGAGCTTTACTATCCTCTTCAAAGATCCTACAACATTCAGTCAAATCCGAAAACCTTCTGATCCTCTGATATCCCACAACTTGCTTAATCTCAGGACGCAAACCATTCTCATACTTAATCCACTTAGAAAACTCAGGAGTAGCAGCAACATAATGAGGATGAAACTGAACAAATTCCACAAATTTAGCAGTATAATCAACCACTGACATACTACCTTGCTTCAGCTCAAGGAATTCTAAATCCTTCTTTCCTTTAACACTCTTAGGATAATACTTCCTTAAGAACTCAGTGCGAAAAACTTCCCATGTAATCTCTTCACCTTCTTCCTCTAAAGCAAGACTTCTATCGACCCACCAGTCATCAGCTTCTTCCTTCAACATGTGAGAACCAAGCCTCACCTTACTTCCCTCAGCACAATCCATCACTCAGAAGATTCTCTCAACTTCCTTCAACCAGTTCTGAACACCATCAGGATCAAACCTCCCCTTGAAAACCGGCGGTTGATTTTTCCTGAACTCATTGTTAGCATTCACATTCGGCGCTCCCTGCACCGCTCTAGCCATTTCCTCCAAAGCAGCAGCCATCGCATCATCATTCCTTCCAACCATATTCTGATTATTCCCAAAAACAACAACAATGGTAAACAACAGTTTAACAATCAATTCAAGACAGACACAACTGACTCGAATACTGGCTCTGATACCACTTAATGTAACACCCCCTTTCTATACCCCCAAATAATACATTAAATCATTTAGGCATAGATAAAATTTCGTTAGAGTATAATTTAAATCAAGCATAAAAAGGAGCATGCCACATTACGTGAAATTAAAACATACAACATCTGCTCAAACAGATATGCAACAATGGGGTAGCTATCCACAAAGGAATTTCAATCCTTACACCCATATCTCAATTATAAATTGCACAACGGAAAACTTAAATCATCAACAACTTCAACTTATATATTTATCAAAATATATCTACAAGTTAGAAGCGTACAAATATATCATGTTATACAAAACATGTCCACAATGAATACATATACAAATGTATCCCCAAAAAGGCACAAGGCCACCTAACTACCCGGTGCTACATATCAGAGCCGACCGACCAAAAGATATAAAGACAAGCTTCACAAAAACGACTCCGACACACCTAATCTGCAATGCCTCGTAGAGCATCAGAAAACAGCAGAAGGGTGAGAAACATTATCATAATAACATTGCATATAATCATATATCTCAACATATAACATATACATCAACATATTCTCACCACAACATATCATTCATACACAACATAAAGCATACTTATACGCATACTTATCACAATTTCATTCACATAACACAAATCATATATCAATCATGTTCACATAACACACATACATCTCAATGTATCTTCATTTACCAATCAACATGTACAATCATTCACAAATTACCAGTACACATAAATCTTATATTATTTATGTCTATTCTTCATTTACATTCATTCCGCATAAACATACGACAAGCTATGTTTAAATCACACATATACATTCAATGTATAAATCACATACATATACACATATCAAACATGCATATATATATATATATATATATATATATATATATATATATATATATATATATCCGCAAGTATGTCCTTCACACATACAAATCATTTCACAACATTCAAAATAAACATATGCACAATCATGTTTATTTCAGCATATACATACAATGTATAAAATGCAACTCATAGAGACCGACATACGACTCTATGAAGATGCAATGCGGTACCGACTCAACATTCAGCAAGTTCACTCAGGAACCAAATAGAATCATCGCTCGTTACCTAAAGTAACTCCCCGTCGGGCATACAATGTCCCCCATTGCTCACACTCCACATGGGCACACAATGTTTCAGGATTAATCACATCCCACACGGGCACACAATCTGATCGCTCACACCCCACATGGGCACACGATCAATGTGAACTTAATCACCTATCGCTCACACCCCACATGGGCACACAATGTTTATGGATTGCTCACACCCACACAGGCACACAATTCGATCGCTCACACCCCACATGGGCACACGATCTTGTTGTAGTCATCGCTCACACTCCACATGAGCACACGACGCTACAACGGATTCACAAGGAACCCACAAGAATACAGACATGATGCTTACATGAAAAATGACACAAAACATCCTTGAAAATTCATACATTATTCACAACATAATTATGCACTCAACACATACCATTAACATACATATGCATACAATTTAAGCATAGTAAAAACTTGCCCAATGGCCACAACATTATAACAAACCCACATTTTCATAATTAACTCATTTATGTTTTATCGGAAAAGTCGGGAAAAAAACGGCTAAAAATTACATATTTTAGCATCAATAGATTCTACATGTTTTTAGTTTCGAATCGATATGTGGAACGCTTAAAACGGATACTCGAATCAAAAGTTATGAATAAAACAAAATTCTAGGTCTAGCTGAGCGAGAATCGCTCGCTGAGTGAGCAATGTGCTAGAACTCTAGCTGAGCGAGGAAATGCTCACTGAGCGAGAAACGCAATTTCAGAACTGCTCAGTTACGCAACAAACCTATAAAAAACCCCCAAAACTCTTCTAAAACTCAACAAACATGATTATTAACATGTATTCATCCTCATACTTCGGTGATATCAAGTTCTAACCGATTAATCCACCAATTTCCAAGTTTTCTCATCAAAACCCTAAACCTAACATTCTCTAAAACTTCTTGTCGCTCCCACCAAATGACACACAGGTTAGAAGGGGTACAAACGCGAACGGTCGGCGAAAGAGAGAAGGAATGAATAGAGTCGCCAGCTAGGCATTTTTATCCCGAAGGAAAGGTAATGCTGCATAAACCTAAGAAAAGATGGACAAGACGGTCGCGAACCAGAGAAACTGAGAAAGGGGGTTGGTTACAGCCTGGGAAGGTATTAGCACCCAGATTATTCGTCATACTCGACGAGATCCACGCTTGAAAGATTTGTGTTTTAAAGGGGTAGTGTCAGTGCAATCTGTGTATCAAAGCTGGAAGAGAATGCAAGTGTCAGTGTAAAAGAAATGTGAAGTGTATAAGAGAAGTGTCAGTGTAAGAACAAGAGTGAAATGCTCAAGACTATGAGGCTCAAAGAATAATGCTGGAAGGAGGGGGAATATACAGAGACTTTTGTTCGATAACTGTTAAGTTATGCCTACGTATCCTTTCGTGCAATGAGGAAGTCAGAACACCGTAGTTCGACTCAAAGAGACTGAAAGATAAATTGACTGATGAACTGCCTACTTGTCTATGCTAAAGTGTATGACCTGTCTGGCTCAGGTGCTAACTGTCTTGCATTAGACGGAAGAAACGAGTTCTCGTTTGTGAGTGAATTAGGTGAGAAAAGAATCCCGGAGGAGACGATTATTGTTTGTTTTCTGTGTTTTCAGTCTTTTATTGCTTTTTGGAGTTTGTCATAAGTTAATGAGTTTAAGCCTAAACCAAGGGGTAGCAAACTCATCACATCTTCCCTCTGATTAGGGGTAATGAGAATACCTTAAGCATGAAGTAAACACTTCACACTTAATCACCATGATGTAGGATTAAGATCATTAACCTACTTGTATTTATTTAGATGTTTTTGGTGTTTTTGTTTAGTGTTAAGTAATGAGTTTAAGCCATAATCAAGGATTTAATGGACCCATTACACTATCCTAATAGAAGGATAATAGATGAGAACATTTAAGCTGAGGAAGGCTCCTCAACTTAATCCATGATTAGGGATTAACCTCATGAAAAAACAAATCCTTTATTAAATGGATTTTAGTTAATGGTAAGGTTAAGAAATGAATTTTATGGTTTGTAAGACAACTTGAGGGGGAGTTGTCCATTAACACTAGGGTTAGTCCTTCTTAACCAATTAAGGTAGAATCAGAACCCTAATACAAGGCCCAAGTTACAGGCTTGATGTCTTAGTGATTATTAAGTGGATTGATTAAAGGATTTAAACACATTAAGGGTTTAACACTTAGGATTAAAGTTATACACTCCATCCTAATAGAAGGATACAGGCATAACCCTAATCACAAAGCCTTAAAACCTTTAAGGTTTAGTCCTTGATTATGAGATGAGAAGAGAAGACACAAAGATGACACAAAGGTAAAACTAATGGGGGGACTAATCAAACCCTAATTGTGATCATGCTTGGTTATTCCTATGGTTTATGAGGCTTGCAAGAAGATCTTCAAGGAAAAGCCACCATGGAAGAAACATGATGAAGGAAGGAGCAGAAGAAGCAAGACAACTTACTTCACTTAAGAAGATAAGTTGCTTGAAGAAGGACAGAGGGGAGGGAGCATGAATGAGCAAGCTCAATCTAAATCAAAAGTAAAATGCAGAACTGAATGCATAAGAGAGATGAGAAGAGATTATGAGAAGTGAAGGCAAATTCACTTCTCAATGACTTACCACCTGAAAAGTTAGTAACAAGAAATGAAAGGCAATGAAACTGAGATGAAATGCAATGATGCAAACCAAAGTCAGAAGCATAAACATGATGTTAATGATGCTAAGAGATGATGCAAACACATGTCAAGAGTTGTGGATGATCATACAAGGATGTGGATGCAAATGAAGCATGCTTTGAACCATGAAAGTTCATGAAAGTATATGAAATGGAATGAATGCATAACATGGAAAATGAATGATGCAATGATCAAACATGATTCTAATATGTCCTAAGATGTCTCATATGTCATGTGGATGCACAAAATCTCATGGCAAGTTCATGCATGCAAGCAAATGAGAGATGAATGCAAATGAACACAAAAATTAGGGTTTATGCACAAGACACAAAGCAAAATTCAAAATCAGAAGCAAATGACAAGATAAAAAATTGAAAATGGGATCAAAGGAACCCTAACCCTACATAAGTTCTTAACCTAATGGAAGTTATGATTTTCTCAAGTTAGCTAGGGTTTTAAGGCACCTCAAAAGGAAAAATGCACATTAAATTGAAAATGAAAGATAAATTCAAATAAATTTTACCCTAGAAACTACATGCTATGAAGAATGCAATGCAAGAAGAACCATCACCAAACTCTTCATGGTTAGGCAGAATGAATTTTTCTAAATTGGAACAAAAATATTGCCTTTTAAGAACTTTAATTCCAAGGAAAAATATCAAAGTAGGTCAAGAACCAAAAAGAAATTTGTTTGAAGAGTTTGATAATGTTTCTAAATGTATTAAAATGCCATGTGAATTTTTTTGGTGATTTTTAAATACCTAAATGCATTTTTAATTAATTAATTTTCATTAACTAATTAAAAATAGACATTTAAATGATTTAAAAATAATTTTTAATGCAAAAAATAAAAATAAAAATATTTTTGGGTTCTGAAAATTAATAAAAGATTTGATAAAAATATTCAGAATTTTTTGATGTATTTTACTATTTTTAAAAATTCGTGGAAATTAAATACAAAACAAATGAAATAAATGAATAAATGAGGAAGTCAGATGATCTAAGGGCCCAGGTTCAAACTTAAAAGGGGGGGAATTGACTTCGCGCGCTATCCAATGGCCAGAATTCAAACTACGCTAATTATGTCATTAACCCTAATCTGAACCCTAATTACTTTCATGTGCTATCTCACTCCATACGCAACCCTAAGCTCTCTAACTCTCCAGAATCAAACATCTAACAACCCTAAACATGAATCCAGCCCTAAAACTCATTCATTTTCACTCAAGATCAAGAATCTAAGCCAAACGGAAAAAAACGCAGAAAGTTTCAGAGGTTCAATACATGCTTAATACTTGACCATTTTCAAAACTAAACATATCAGAATCATCAGTGAATCATGGAGAACCAATTAGCAACTTAAAAACACGTTTCTGGAAAAATTGTTCTTGATGATACCTGAACTGAAGCCTTCGAAACTGGTGCTTTCTGGCCAGTTCTTTGCTTCAAACAAGCTCCAATGATTCCCCCCAAGTGTTTGTGATGCTTAGCTGAAGTTTATATGGTCTCAAAATGAAAATGGCAGAAGTTCAATTTGTGAAATGTGGAAATCGTATTTTTGATTGTGGAGGTTTTAGGGCCAAATGAAAGGTGGGAAATGATCAGTGGATCATGGTGAGTTGAATGGTGAAAGAAACTTGAAGGTTTGATGGTTGAATCAAGAGATTCGAAGGCTTTTGCAAATTTGAGGATTTTGGAGTGTGCTGAGTTCTTGGAGTTTCAGGCTGTGTTGTGTTGTGCTTTTGCTTGGTTTTGATCCACATAAAGAAGTGTGAAAGGTCAGAGAGTGGGTGCTGGCCTATGTTGATTGGTATGGGCAAGTTGCCAAAATGTCAAAAGTTGGTGTACTTGAGGTATGGGTCATGGCAGGCCAAGGACAATGGGGTGTCCTGCGCAGCAAGGATCAAGGAGTGTCATGAAATCAGATTTTGTGAGCCGTGGCAAGTGGATGAGAAGCTTTGGATCATTTTGCAAATTCATGGAGTTTTGGCCCCTTTTGGATTTCTTAATGATCAAGGCATGAAAATGAGGGATTCTTTGGGCCATTCTGAGTTTTAGGTCATGTGTTATATTTATGTAATGCTTAGAAGTCACTTTGAAGTCACAAATTGGTTTGGCAAGGTTTTGTTTTGCAAGTTTCCCTCTTTGGTGCATAAGTGAAAATTTAGTGATTTTGTCCAACTTTGCAAGGCCATAACTTTTGTTCTAAAATGAATTATAATGAGTTCTTGTAATTTTTTAAAATGGGAGGATCCAATCTACAACTTTCATGACCAAAGATTTTCCATTTGAAGCATTTTTGAATCAAAAAGAGGAGGTTGAAAAACTTTCCCAAAATGGCAAGTTTACATTACAAGTTACTTTCCCAAAATGGCAACTTTGCAAATGGCTTGAAATTCTTCAATTTTGTGAACTTCTAACATCTTCTAAGATAAAATAAAGATCATACACACTCAAAATGATGGAGAAGACCCTTTGGTTGGGTGATTGGGGCCTCAGATGCCCTGATTTTGCACTGATTTGCTCAAGAAGTCATCTATTGATCATATGCCTTCCCCATTGAATTTATTCATGAAAATTGGTATGCATGATCCTCATATCATATAGAGACCAATAGAAACAAGAATGACCAAAAAATTTGAATTTATGGCCTCTGAAACCAAAACCCTAATTCCAGGTCATCTGTGCAGTTAAGCCTGGCTCTGCTTCCATGCCTTTCTCAGTTCTTGTGATTTTCTGACTTCCTTGATCTTTGGAGGATATAATATGATGCTTGAACACACATGGACTCTCTTGAGATGATTGAAGACCTTTGGAGTGGCTCAGATTGCTCAGGGATTGCTCAGATCACAAACCCTAGATGCGGATGACTTTGAATCAATGCAATGAGGAAAAAATGCAATATGAGATGGTATGATGGAACTTATGAAAATGAAAAGATCACAAGCCTTGAGTGAGGGCAAATTTGGGGTGTTTACAGCTGCCCCTATTCAAACATGAGTTAACTGTGTAGGATGTAAGCGACGGCTTAACAGCCAAACAGGATAACTTGTGGTTGAATACCAAAGACAGTCCAAATTTTGCACTCACTGAGTGAAGAAGAAAAGGGATATAGATTGTAAAAGGGAGTAAAGTATGATTTATAAAGTGCGGGCGACGGAGGACGACCGTCGAGCAGAGGATGACTGCTGGGGATGAAGTAATGACGGGGACGACCGACATGCTGGGGAGATAGAGGGATCATGATGGGGACGACCATCAAATAAAGTTATAAGACTCTCTGGGGATTAAAGGTAAACGATGGGGACGACCATCAGGTTGAGGAAATAAATGATGAGGAACGGTCATCAAAGGTGAAGGACGATCACCTGGAAGGGGACGGCTGCTCTGTTGGGGGTAAGGATGAGGGACGGTCATCCAAGGTGAAGGACGATCACCTGGCAGGGTACGGCTGCCGAAAGTTTCACGACATAGGACGAATGTCGAATGAAAAGGTCGACGATGGGGACGGCCATCGGATAAAATGATAAAGGACGATCATCAAGAGGTGAAGGACGATCACCTAGCAGGGGACGGCTGCTAAAAATATCACGACATAGGATGAATGTCGGATAGGAAGTGGTTCTAATGAATAGAGACTCCGCTGGGGATGATGAAGGACGATCATCAAAAAGGTGAAGGACGATCACCTGGCAGGGTACGGCTGCCGGAAATATCATGACATAGGACGAATGTCATATAGAAAGGAAATAGTTTATCAAGATTTTCCGGGAATTCTTCTGGGGAATGGTAGACATAGACGAGTGTCTAATTTCAAGGAGGCAAAGACATAAGTGTATGACACAGTGCATAGATTAAAGATGCGGACGAGCATCCTTAAGATTATGATACGGACGAGTATCAGTAGAAACAAACGCTGACGTATGTTCAGAGATGATGATACGGACGAGTATCAACTGGTTAACAAAGATCATGGACGAGTGTTGACTATGAGGGGATTTAAGTGGTATATACGAGATACAGACGGGTATCTGAAATGAGTAAACATGAGTGAGACACAAACGAGTGTTCAACTTGCTAGGGAGAACACGACACGGACGGGTGTCAGAAAAAGTGCATTATAAACAAGTATTTGGTTCCCAAAGTGTTTGTTTAGGAAACTATGTTGGGGAAGGTGACACGGACGGGTGTCCAAAGAGTGTATAGATACCTGTTTGTGGGGGATATTCTGGCGACTTTACTGGGGAATGATGACACGGACGAGTGCCAAAGAGTATGTATCTGTATTTGTGAGTGTAAAGGAAATGCTTTAATATCCTGCCAAGGAATTTTGAGAGGTATTTTGTATATTGTTAATGTATCGTCAGTATTTACAAGTGTTTGATTCAAGACATGGCTTATGATTATGCAATATGTTTGATTTTTGCCGTAATGCTTCGTATTAGACGAAATGCTACGCTCTGGGGGAAATATGATGCGAATGCTATGATTTATGCAAAGATACCGATCCGAGGTTCGGATCCCGTTGCTGTGAAGATCTATGGCCGATCTGCTTGAAGGAATATCCCAGCTGGGGATGAGATCACTGGTAGATCTGATACAGATGGTTCTGCTTGGGGAAATAGATCACTGATAGACCTATCTTGGTAATGAGGAGCTCAGCTGAGGTCTGTGGAAGCTTCCATCGCTTTGTTGTGAGATCTTCAAACATTGCTCTTCTGGATAGAGGCTGGAGCTTTGCAGGGAGATGGTTCCCTGTTTTTGCACTTGGCTGGGGATGAACGATCACTGAACGATCTTCTTAGTGATTCTGTGGGGACTCTGGCTGGGGATGGGGAGGCTTGACAACTAAGCTGGGGAGAAAGCATTCCAGATGCTGCTTGGAGGAGGTAATTGAGTTCCTGCAAATCCTGTAAAGACAAAGAAACGTACAAATATCCCTAGGTACCCCTTACTGGATTCCATCATAGGAGTTTAGACACTCCCGGGAGCAAATATATTTCCCGTAAGCATGTAATTTTTAGAAGAGACGCATCTGTACTTATGCAATCATTATATTAAAGATATCAGACATTTTTGCAAATAAAAACGAGACGAAATGTGACCGAAAATTTGATTTTATTGATTGGTGTGCCCTGAATTGGTAAGTACAGTCAAAGAAACAGATCCCCTGAAATGAGGAGATTGTTACAAAATTGAGAAACAAAAAGATGCTGGCAATGTTGACGACGCTTCAGTAAACTTCCCTTTTGCTATGACTTGTATGACATTGACGCTCTTCTCATCTTACTTTTTGAAGAAAGCTGATTCTGACTGATGCTTTATACTTTCGAAGCTTGCCATGTTGTAAGTGATACAGACGAATTCAGAATGCAGTTGTTTGCTTATTCCCTTATTTTGCGTGGATCGCCCTTTCGGGTTTTCAATCCACCGGGATACCCTTTTTTGCCTGAGCTGTCCAATGTGGCTTTTCAACTCAGCGGGTGTACATTTATTTTTATTTTTATTTATTTTCCCTTATTTTTGCCCGAGTCTTTTATTCTGTTTTTGACTCGCCGGGACGCCCTATTTTTGCATGGACTTACATTCTGTTTTTATGTCCAGCGGGTCATTTTTATGCGAAGTATTTTTTAACTGCATCTGAATTCACAGGGGACAGGAAGTCTTCACCATCCATAGTACTGAGCATCAGTGCTCCACTGGAGAAAAATTTCTTCACTACGAACGGACCATCATAATTTGGAGTCCACTTGCCCCTGTGGTCTGTGTGAGGAGGAAGGAGTTTTTTCAGCACAAGATCTCCTACTTGGTACTCTCGAAGCCTGACTTTCTGATCGAAGGCTTTCTTCATTCTTTTCTGATATAACTGCCCATGGCAGATTGCAGCTAATCTCTTTTCTTCAATCAGACTCAGTTGTTCGTATCGGGATCGGACCCATTCTGCTTCGTTCAATTTGACATCCATCAGTACCCGTAGGGAGGGTAATTCAACTTCAACAGGTAGGACTGCCTCCATACCGTATACAAGCTGATATGGTGTTGCCCCAGTGGATGTTCTGATTGATGTACGGTACCCATGCAAGGCAAATGGTAGCATTTCATGCCAGTCTTTGTAGGTGACCACCATCTTCTGCACAATCTTTTTGATATTCTTGTTAGCTGCCTCAACAGCGCCATTCATCTTTGGCCTGTAAGGAGAAGAATTATGGTGTTGGATCTTGAAGTCCCGACATAGTTCTGCCATTATTTTGTTGTTTAAGTTGGAACCATTATCAGTAATGATTCGCTCGGGCACTCCATACCGGCAGATGATGTCTCTCTTCAGGAACCGAGCTACCACTTGCCTGGTAACATTTGCATATGAAGCTGCTTCAACCCATTTGGTAAAATAGTCAATGGCAACCAGGATGAATCTGTGGCCATTTGAAGCAGTCAGTTCAATCTTGCCAATCATATCAATGCCCCACATGGCAAAGGGCCAGGGTGAAGACATCACATTCAAAGGATTCAGAGGCACATGCACTTTATCCGCATAAATTTGGTATTTATGGCATTTTCTGGCATAGGCACAACAATCTGATCCATCGTGATCCAATAATAGCCTGATCTTAACAACTTTTTAGCCATTGCATGCCCTCCCGCGTGGGTACCAAAAGATCCTTCGTGCACTTCGTGCATCAACAAGTCCGCTTCTGCCCTATCAACACATCTGAGGAGTACCATATCAAAGTTTCTCTTATACAGGGAACCATCAGTATTCAGGAAGAAACTACCAGCTAGCCTTCTTAATGTCTTCTTATCATTGGATGATGCCCCAGGTGGGTATGTTTGATCCTCCAAGAAGCATTTGATGTCATAGAACCAAGGCTTATCATATTTAGCAAGGTCAGCTGAGAATACATACGCTGGTCTGTCAAGTCTAGACACTGAAATACGAGGCCCAAAGTTGGCAGCTTGAACTTTGATCATGGATGAAATGGTAGCCAGAGCATCTGCAAACTGGTTTTCATCTCGAGGGATATACTCAAGCTTGACTGTTGTGAAGAATGTGAGTAACCTTCTTGTATAATCCCGGTAAGGTATCAGATGCTCCTGGTGAGTATACCATTTGCTGTTGGTTTGATTGATTACCAGAGCTGAATCTCCAAATACAGTTAAAGTCTTGAGCCTGAGGTCAATGGCTTCCTCAAGACCCATAATACAAGCTTTGTATTCAGCTTCGTTGTTAGTGCAGTTAAAGGTGAGTTTTGCCGAGAAAGGCATGTGAACTCCCTTAGGTGTAATGAGTACTGCACCAACACCACGACCATTCATATTAACGGCCCCATCAAACATCATAGTCCATTCTTCTTCCGGGTCAGGCCCTTCAGTGTGAATAGGCTCTTCATGATCTTTTTCTTTTATGAACATGATGTCTTCATCAGGGAAGTCAAATCTCATAGGCTGGTAATCATCAATGGGTTGCTCAGCAAGATAATCAGACAACACACTGCCCTTGATGGCTTTCTGAGATGTGTACTGAATGTCATATTCTGTGAGAATCATTTGCCATCTTGCAACCCGTCCGGTAAGTGCTGGCTTCTAAAAAATGTACTTGACTGGGTCCATCTTAGAGATCAACAAAGTAGTGTGGGTCAACATATACTGCCTTAGTCGGCGAGCAGCCCATGCTAAAGCACAAAAAGTTTTCTCGAGCAGTGAATAACGTTGTTCATAGTCGGTAAACTTTTTGCTTAGGTAGTATATTGCATACTCTTTTCGACCAGACTCGTCATGCTGGACCAGCACACACCCCATTGACTCTTCTAATATTGTCAAGTACATGATTAAAGGTCTTCCTTCAACGGGAGGCATAAGGATTGGAGGCTCTTGTAAATATTCCTTGATTTTGTCATAAGCCCTCTGGCAGTCTTCATTCCACCTGACCGTTTGTTCTTTCCTTAACAACTTGAACAAGGGCTCACAGGTTGCTGTAAGGTGAGATATGAACCGTGAAATGTAGTTCAATCTACCTAGAAACCCCCGAACTTCCTTCTCAGTCTTTGGTGCAGGCATTTCTTGAATGGCTTTAACTTTATCAGGGTCAACTTCAATCCCTTTCTCACTTACAATAAATCCCAGCAGCTTACCAGATCGTACCCCGAATGTGCATTTGTTGGGGTTTAACTTCAATTGGTACTTCCTCAGACGCTTGAATAACTTCAACAGATTCACCAGGTGGTCTTGTTCTATAAGGGACTTGGCAATCATGTCATCCACATAACATTCAATTTCTTTGTGGATCATGTCGTGGAATAATGTAACCATAGCCCGTTGATAAGTGGCACCTGCATTCTTCAGTCCGAATGGCATCACCTTATAACAGAATGTGCCCCAGGGTGTGATGAAAGTTGTCTTCTCCATGTCTTCAGGTGAAATCTTGATCTGATTATATCCTGAAAATCCATCCATGAAGGAGAATACCGAGAACTGAGCCGTATTGTCGACCAATACATCAATGTGAGGTAATGGGAAGTTATCTTTCGGGTTGGCTCTGTTCAAGTCCCGGTAATCCACACACATCCTAACCTTGCCATCCTTCTTAGGAACAGGTACAATATTAGCAACCCACGGCGGATAGCTAGTCACAGCAAGGAAACCGGCGTCCCACTGCTTTTGTACCTCTTCTTTTATCTTCATTGCCATATCTGGGCGAGTACGACACACCTTCTGTTGTACTGGTGGGCAGTCTTCTTTCAGAGGTAACTTGTGCATAACAATATCAGTATCTAGACCCGGCATGTCTTGATAGGACCAAGCAAAGACATCCACATACTCTCGAAGCATGTCAATCAATTGCTCTTTCACTGAATCTTGCAGGCAGGCCCCGATCTTAACTTCTTTCAAGTTTTCTTCCGTACCAAGATTAACCGTTTCAACTTCCTCCTGATGAGGAGTGATAACCTTCTCCTCTTGCCTCAACAACCTGGCTAGCTCTTCAGGTAGCTCATAGTCTTCTTCAACCCCTTCATCAGGTTGATTGATTGGATTGTCAAAGTCATACAAAGTCATAGCAGTGTTGTTGTCGGTGCAGTCTGAAGGGAACTTTCTGCAAGGGTTTAGATTGGTTTATTTTAGTGATCAATTTTATCTTATTTAGAAAAAGTGAAAATGAAGTTATTTATTATGGAAAACATTGCCATTTTATTTTTGTACAAAAAGTGAAAAAATGAAAAACAGTGAGCGGAAAAGAAAAGACTCATTTGCAAAAGATGTCCTGATATTCATTAATTGATCTTTGCACAAAATACAAGATGGCCCGATTACAAAATGAGCCTTGGCATCTTGGGCAAGATGCAAGACTTGATGCATGCTTTAAAATACAGGAAATAATAATTACTCTGC
Source organism: Lathyrus aphaca (assembly GCA_963966055.1). Classification (NCBI taxonomy): domain Eukaryota; kingdom Viridiplantae; phylum Streptophyta; class Magnoliopsida; order Fabales; family Fabaceae; genus Lathyrus; species Lathyrus aphaca. The sequence goes on along the minus strand of OZ014519.1, from coordinate 319,717,030 downwards.
AGGAGTGACCCTTATAATTTCCTGGGAAGACCAGTTTGAGACATGGCTCCCCGGGGTCCTTGGACGTATCCAGCTTTCCAGGTTGCGCTCGTCTTCTGACTCATCTTCCAAATTGTTCACAGCATCCGGGGTGAGCATCCCCCCGCTGACAAACTTGGGCTCCTTTGCAGCCTCTGATTGATCTTGTTGGGTTGGTCTGTAACCCAACCCAAATCGGTCTTCTTTCTTTTCCACAGGCAACAGCTTGCCACAGCCTTGGGCAGTACCTTCCTCAACAACCTTCCGGGCTTGCTGATATGATGTGATGGAAGTTCCTAGTACAGCAGATGCTTCATTAATGTTGAGGGCCTCAAACCTTTGGCTCATGGTTTCATGGATCTCCCCATCCATTTCTATGTACTTATACGTAGCCAGCTGGCTAACAAAGATGTCCTCCTCCCCACAGATGGTGATGATTTGGCCTTCCCACTCGAATTTTAACTTCTGGTGAAGGGTAGACGTAACAGCGCCAGCGGCGTGGATCCAGGGTCTACCCAACAGACAGCTGTAGGCCGGCTGTATGTCCATCACAAAGAAGGTAGTTTTGAAGGTCTGCGGGCCAATCAACACAGGTAGATCAATTTCCCCAAGCACTGATCTTTTAGAGCCATCAAATGCTCTTACCACCAAATTACTCGGACGCAATGCCAAACCATCATACTCCAGCTTCACTAAGGCTTTCTTTGGTAAAACATTGAGTGATGACCCAGTGTCCACCAGTACATGAGACAGAACAGCACCCTTGCATTCCAAGGTGATATGCAAAGCCTTGTTATGGTTGCGTCCCTCTGTTGTTAAGTCGGCATTGGTAAAGCCCAGTCCATGAATGGTGTTGACATTTGCAACCACAGTTTCTAGCTGATTAACAGTAATCTCCTCCGGCACGTATGCTGCGTGCAGGACTTTCAACAATGCGTTCCTGTGAGCTTCGGAACACATCAACAGTGACAATATGGAGATTTTGGAGGGTGTTTGGTGAAGCTGGTCCACCACCTTGTAATCACTCCTTTTTATGATTCTCATGAACTCGTCCACATCTCGTTCAAAAGATGTCTTCTGAGTATCTTTAGTAGTTGGCTCTTCAGATACCACACTCTTTCCTTTTGCTTTGGCAGCAGCTTCTGCTTCAACATTAGGTCTTTGCGTCTGTGAGGCAAAAAGGCGTCCGCTTCGGGTGAAGCCTCCGCCTCCCCCAACATTATCAATTTGTGGAGAAGAGGTCGATGAATCCAGAGTGATTTTCTCCCCGTTGCAGTAGAGATCAGAGCCATAATGCCAAGGTATGGCATTACTGCTTTCATAGGGAACTGGTCCAGGCACCGTAATGGTGACCGGACTGATTATTGCAGAGGAAGGTACCGTAACAGTGTGCGGATCATAGTAAATTGTGACTGGTGATCTGGCCGGAGGTGCCACGGTTTGTTGTTGGAAATTGCTGCTAGGAGGAACGTTTGATGGGTCATAGTAGATTGTAACTGTTGAGACATCTTCATTAATTTTTGCTGACGTTGTAATAGATTCTTTTGATAAAATGGATGTTGATGTTGTAGAAGAAACAGTTGTTGAAATTTGACTTGTTGAAATGGTGGATGGAGTAATTGCTGGTCATGCTGATGAATCGGTAGGAATGATTGTTGTTGCTGTTGTAGGAGAATTTGTTGCTGAAAGAATGATTGTTGACGTTGTAGGAGTATCTGGGATTGTTGTTAAAGGAATTGCTGGATTTGTAGGCGCCGTTGTTGAAATCTGAAGGATACCATCCTTGATAAGACTATCTATGCCGCTTCTCAGCCTTTCACACCCATTGACTGCAATGTTGCAATACCCACAGCCAAGTTCACACCCGGGGAACACTTGGCACTCTAAAAGCTGAGCTTTAATTTCAACCAACGGTGTTCGAATTTGTGCAACACTGGTGATTAAGGTGGATGGTTTGTCTTCCTCAATGGAATTAATCCTAGGCCCGCCATGATTAGGCATAGGATTTCTGTTGACGTTCGGAGGAGGTGAAAAGTTGAGGGCTTTAGAATCCACCAGATCTTGGACTTTCATCTGTAATGCTCTACACTTCTCAGTATTGTGACCAGGCGCGTTGGAGTGAAAGGCACACCTGGCGTTGACATCATAGTTCTTTGGGAGATTGAGAGGATCTGGTGGTGCCAACGTCCTTAACTCAACCAAGTTAAGCTTCAGGAGTTGTGGCAATAAGGCAGCATAAGGCATAGGGATAGGGTCAATCACCCTATTTGCCTGAGATGGTCTCTGTTGGAAGGGACGCTGTTGTTGGTTGCTATTGTTGTTGTTGTAGGTTCTCTGTTGCGGATACTGAACTTGTTGTTGATACTGTGGTTGTTGTTGAGGATATGCTGATTGTTGAGGAATCAGAGTTGGAATGGTAACTGCTGCTACTGACTGGTGTACATACTGAGGTCTGCCCCTGCTTGTATGAATGGAATTAGTTTCACCGGCTCTTCGGGTTCCCACAAAAGGCTTTCTGGGATTGCTGGATGAACTTGCACCATTGTCGGAAATTTTACCCATTTTTAATAGACTCTCAATCCATTCACCAGCTATAACCACATCTGCAAAGCTGGTAGAGGAGAAGGCAGCCAATCTATCAATATAGGTTCCTTGCAGTGTATTCATGAACATGTCAGCCATTTCCCTTTCTGACATGGGTGGTTGGACAGCAGCAGCAAGCTGTCTCCACCTTTGGGCATATTCCCTAAAGCTTTCTCTGGAAGACTGAGACATTCCCATTAGGAGGGTCCTGTTGGGAGCCATGTCCAAGTTGTATTGATATTGTCTGATGAAAGCTTCAGCTAAGTCCTTCCAGCATCTGATGGTAGCTCTGGTCAAGTGTGAATACCACTCCCTTGAAGCCCCAGTCAGACTGTCTTCAAAGTAGAACATCCACAGCTTTTCATCCATGGTATACGCTTTAAGTCTTCCCAGGAAAGACTGCAGGTGAGTTCGTGGACAAGAGGTTCCATTGTATTTCTCAAAGCAAGGGGGTTTGAATTTGTGGGGAATTCTCACCCCATCCACTAGTCCCATATCCATCACATCAAAGCCCAAGGAATTCTGAGACTCCAAAGATCTCAACTTCTCAACAATTTCATCCAATCTCCTGTCATAGACTTCATCTCCAGCTCCCATAACAGTAAACTGCTCTTCTTGGGGATCCTCTTGCAAGATTCTCCCTCCAGCAGTATTACCTTGTACATTTCTCGGGATGTTGACTTCCGGATCCAGATGAGGTCCAAATACTGGTGGGTCAATACGAGGCTGGCCCCGCTCATTGTTACTAGTTCCTCCAGTTCCAAGATGAGGTTCCTCGGGAGTTTGTCTTTCCACCAGTTCCCTTAGCCTTTCTTGACTCAGGGCCAAGCCAGTCATCACAGCCATGAATTGAGTCATTTGATTTCTTATCTCCACTCTTTCATTAGCCATCTGATTTCTGACCTCAGTCAGATCCTGCTGTACTTGTTCCATTTGAATACCGGGAAGGTTGTGGCGAGTAGGGTACCGGTGCGCGCGGTTGACAGGGAACACTCGGTGACGAGCAATGTTTCCTGAGATCACAACAAAGTTTGAAATAATAATAAACAAAACCTACAAACAAAGAAAAAGCCAGTATGCAATGCAATATGCTTATTTGTTTTCCAAGGTATCCGGTTTGGTTCTTGGTTTTGACCTTTCCAGACCTCGAGGAAGATGCTTGATGTTGTTTGAGAGAGAAGCCCAAATGGAAACAAACTGAAATATATTACAAAATGGTGAACAATGCATAGTTTGTTTTACAACAAATGCCCCCGGAGGGTCAAAATACAAAAAGAGAAAAGTACATCAAATGGAAATGAACAACAAGCAAAGAAGTCAAACATCCAATCCAAACTCATCCTCCTTGACCTCCTTCAGAAGTGCCTCAGTCACTGGACCAGCTGGGTGCTTTGTAATGGTCCTAATGAGGAGGTTCCTGGTGGTGATGGCAGTGGTCAGCTTTTTATGCCTGTCCTGGTCCTTTGATCTCTTCAAACCAACTCTGAGCTTCAACTCTGAAATCTCCTTTTGGGCTGCCAACAAAGCTTCATGCTGCTTCTTCTCATTGGCCTCTAACTGCTCAATCTTGGCTTGAGTCTTCTGATCTTCTTGAGTACGGGCTTCAGTGATCCTGACCCACCTTGCCTGACTTTCTTGCAGATAGAGCTCAGTCCTAGCCTTCTGAATCTTGGCCTCTTTACAGGCATTCTTCAATATTTGTTCCCCAGCCCTTGCTTTCCTGATGTAGTCCTCTGTCTTCTCAATTTTGGTGAGATGCTCCACCCTGAGCTTTTCCAATCTCTCAATGTCCAAACGACCATCACTCCTTTCCCAAAGGGTCTTCTTCAAGGCTTGAGATAGGTTCTCATTCCTTTCCTTTAGCTTCTCAAATTCTTCTAGGCTGACAGTTGCTGTAGGTTGTACTGTTGAGGGTCCAGGTATGTCCTCTAAGGTGAAAGGCATTCCAGTAATTTGAGCTCTAGTACGGGACCAGTCATAGTACTGAGCTGAAGCAACATTATTACACCTTCCCAGAATTGCTACCCCTTTTGTCTGGATGTTGTCCCAAGCCCAGGATGCTTGCCTGACAACAGCTGAATTAGGTTTCACTTCACAATACAAGGTCTCAGCCAAATCTTGCACTCTAGGAGGGTGAACCAAAGCATAGCCCAGTTGTCTCTTAAACAGCAAAGGATTGTAGTTGATGCAACCCTTCACTCCTATTAGAGGTACATTTGGGTACTGTCCACAGCTGGTGATGATGTCTTTGCCCTTAGTGCTTTGGGTGCACCATCTAATGTCATCTGAAGTCAAAGCAATGAGCCTTTTAGCCCAATTCTTCTGTTGGTGGGGATTCAGAAAGGCATCTGACTTAGGCAGGTGTTTGAGCAGCCAGGTGTGAAACAAAGGAGCACAACATCTCACTAACTTCCCTCTTTGTTTCTCATTCCTTTGATGAATGGAGTAATAAAAATCTCCCAGCAATGTGGGTACTGGGTTCTTCAGAAGAAACAGATGGATGGCATTCTTGCTGACAAATTTAGGCTCATTTGCAAACAGTATGGCCCCATATATGCTGAGGGCCAACAGTGCACAGACTGCCCTCCATTCTCCCAAAGAGGCCTTCAGGATGGCCTGAGAAATCAAGAAATCCAAGTGCAAACCAGGGATCCCAACTTTTGTTATCATACTTTGCTCAATCAAAGCAGGCTCCAAGTACAGTGCTTTTGCTACTTCTCCATTGCTGGGAGCTGGCATTTCTGGGTTGAAGGGGATGCCACCCCTGATAGGTACTCCAGTCAATGAATAAAATTCTTCCAGCAAAGGCCCTAGCTGAAAGTCTGGAAAGGTGAAGCATCTCAAAGGAGGGTCATAAAATTGTAAGCATGTGTGGATCATGTTCCTCTGAGAAGGGTCAAGGTCCATAACCATGTCCAGGATTCCTCCATAATGCTCTCTAAATAATGGGATGTGGTCAGGTGTGATAAGTGACTGGACCTGCCTGATACCAGTCAACACAGGCTCAAAGAAATGGTAGGATATGTTGCTCTTCCTAGGGGTAGTCATGAGTGCTGAAGAGGATGAAGTTAGGTGCTGATGAAGATCACAGACTGATGCTGGAGGTGTGCCACTGACAGGCTGATGCTGGAGGTGAGCCACTGACAGGCTGATGCTGGTGATGATGAGAATAGCTGAAGCAGATAATTGATGAAGTAAAGGTCTATGTAGAAGAAGGGGTCAAAACCAAAACAGATATGATGTGGATACCCTGAAAAACAAATAAGCAAATGTTAAATGATGCAAATGATGAATATGCAAATGATATGCAAGGGTTTGTGATCAAGCTGGATCTGATTATCTATCTTGATATAAGACCCATGTATGTTCAAAGAAGGTCCAGATGAAGGCTCAGAAATCCAGTAACCAGGGTGGGGGACTCAAATAAAGAGTCACATGTCCAGGGTTAATCACAAGAACTGTCCAAAGTGAGGTACTCTTAAACAATACAGTAACTGGGTATGATATGGCCATGGGTACCTGCAAACCTGTAAACAGCCCAACCCCCTCACATGTAGTGTTCTAAAACAAGGGTCCTCAGACTTGGATCAATTATGAGAAGTGTAAACACTTCTAACCCGGAGGTACAGTGTTTACAATAACCATAAGAGATCCTCCTCTAATTCACCTCAGCTTCTGAAGGTCATAATAAAGGTCATCCAGACTTAGCAGGCTTCCCAGATAGCCCTAGAACTACAGGAAATCTGTAGCACAGAGTTCTCAAGAAGAAACCCACATCTGAACCGTGTTTCATATTCCCGCACCAGACTGAAATGGAATGGGAAAGAACATGAACCACTCTAGCCTAGGTGTCACTCAGGTCCCAGGTATAGGACCTCAAACTCTCAATGAAAACCCACCCACCAAAACAGAGACCAGATCCAGCAATGATAATGACAGTATGAAATATGAAAAACTATAAAGGAAAGCAATAAATAAAGCTGTACATAAAGCAGTAAATAAAGCAAATAAATGGACACAATTAGCACATAACACCCCAGTAAACACAAATCAAACAAGCGCTAGGAGGAACCCACAAAAAGAACCAGAAGCCCTGGTTACAGTATAAGGGTCCCCAGTAGAGTCGCCAAGCTGTCGCTCCCACCAAATGACACACAGGTCAGAAGGGGTACAGACGCGAACGGTCTGCGAAAGAGAGAAGGAATGAATAGAGTCGCCAGCTAGGAATTTTTATCCGGAAGGAAAGGTAATGCTGCATAAACCTAAGAAAAGACGGACAAGACGGTCGCGAACCAGAGAAACTGAGAAAGGGGGTTGGTTACAGCCTGGGAAGGTATTAGCACCCAGATTGTCCGTCGTACTCGACGGGATCCACGCTTGAAAGATTTGTGTTTTAAAGGGGTAGTGTCAGTGCAATCTGTGTATCAAAGCTGGAAGATAATGCAAGTGTCAATGTAAAAGAAATGTGAAGTGTATAAGAGAAGTGTCAGTGTAAGAACAAGAGTGAAATTCTCAAGACTATGAGGCTCAAAGAATAATGCTGGAAGGAGGGGGAATATACAGAGACTTTTGTTCGATAACTGTTAAGATATGCCTACGTATCCTCTCATGCAATGAGGAAGTCAGAACACCGTAGTTCGACTCAAAGAGACTGAAAGATAAATTGACTGATGAACTGCCTACTTGTCTATGCTCAAGTGTATGACCTATCTGGCTCAGGTGCTAACTATCTTGCATTAGACGGAAGAAATGAGTTCTCGTTTGTGAGTGAATGAGGTGAGAAAAGAATCCCGGAGGAGACGATTATTGTTTGTTTTTTGTGTTTTCAGTCTTTTATTGCTTTTTGGAGTTTGTCATAAGTTAATGAGCTTAAGCCTAAACCAAGGGGTAGCAAACTCATCACATCTTCCCTCTGATTAGGGGTAATGAGAATACCTTAAGCATGAAGTAAACACTTCACACTTAATCACCATGATGTAGGATTAAGATCATTAACCTACTTGTATTTATTTAGATGTTTTTGGTGTTTTTGTTTAGTGTTAAGTAATGAGTTTAAGCCATAATCAAGGATTTAATAGACCCATTACACTATCCTAATAGAAGGATAATAGATGAGAACATTTAAGCTGAGGAAGGCTCCTCAACTTAATCCATGATTAGGGATTAACCTCATGACAAAACAAAGCCTTTATTAAATGGATTTTAGTTAATGGTAAGGTTAAGAAATGGATTTTATGGTTTGTAAGACAACTTGAGGGGGACTTGTCCATTAACACTAGGGTTAGTCCTTCTTAACCAATTAAGGAAGAATCAAAACCCTAATGCAAGACCCAAGTTACAAGCTTGATGTCTTAGTGATTATTAAGTGGATTGATTAAAGGATTTAAACACATTAAGGGTTTAACACTTAGGATTAAAGTTATACACTCCATCCTAATAGAAGGATACAGGCATAACCCTAATCACAAAGCCTTAAAACCTTTAAGGTTTAGTCCTTGATTATGAGATGAGAAGAGAAGACACAAAGATGACACAAAGGTAAAACTAATGGGGGGACTAATCAAACCCTAATTGTGATCATGCTTGGTTATTCCTATGGTTTATGAGGCTTGCCAGAAGATCTTCAAGGAAAAGCCACCATGGAAGAAACAGGATGAAGGAAGGAGCAGAAGAAGCAAGACAACTTACTTCACTTAAGAAGATAAGTTGCTTGAAGAAGGACAGAGGGGAGGGAGCATGAATGAGCAAGCTCACTCTAAATCAAAAGTAAAATGCAGAACTGAATGCATAAGAGAGATGAGAAGAGATTATGAGAAGTGAATTCACTTCTCAATGACTTACCACCTGAAAAGTTAGTTACAAGAAATGAAAGGCAATGAAAATAAGATGAAATGCAATGATGCAAACCAAAGTCAGAAGCATAAACATGATGTTAATGATGCTAAGAGATGATGCAAACACATGTCAAGAGTTGTGGATGATCATACAAGGATGTGGATGCAAATGAAGCATGCTTTGAACCATGAAAGTTCATGAAAGTATATGTAATGGAATGAATGCATAACATAGCAAATGAATGATGCAATGATCAAACATGATTCTAATATGTCCTAAGATGTCTCATATGTCATGTGGATGCACAAAATCTCATGGCAAGTTCATGCATGCAAGCAAATGAGAGATGAATGCAAATAAACACAAAAATTAGGGTTTATGCACAAGACACAAAGAAAAATTCAAAATCAGAAGAAAATGACAAGATAAAAAATTGAAAATGGGATCAAAGGAACCCTAACCCTACATAAGTTCACTGCCCAAAGGGGAAGACCTAACTCTTAACCTAATGGAAGTTATGATTTTCTCAAGTTAGCTAGGGTTTTAAGGCACCTCAAAAGGAAAAATGCACATTAAATTGAAAATGAAAGATAAATTCAAATCAATTTTACCCTAGAAACTACATTCTATGAAGAATGCAATGCAAGAAGAACCATCACCAAAATCTTCATGGTTAGGCATAATGAATTTTTCTAAATTGGAACAAAAATATTGCCTTTTAAGAACTTTAATTCCAAGGGAAAATATCAAAATAGGTCAAGAACCAAAAAGAAATTTGTTTGAAGAGTTTGATAATGTTTCTAAATGTATTAAAATGCCATATGAATTTTTTTGGTGATTTTTAAATACCTAAATGCATTTTTAATTAATTAATTTTCATTAACTAATTAAAAATAGACATTTAAATGATTTAAAAATAATTTTTAATGCAAAAAATAAAAATAAAAATATTTTTGGGTTCTGAAAATTAATAAAAGATTTGATAAAAATATTCAGAATTTTTTGATGTATTTTACTATTTTTAAAAATTCGTGGAAATTAAATACAAAACAAATGAAATAAAAATGAAATAAATGAATAAATGAGAAAGTCAGCTGATCTAAGGGCCCAGGTTCAAACTTAAAAGGGGGGGAATTGACTTCGCGCGCTATCCAATGGCCAGAATTCAAACTACGCTAATTATGTCATTAACCCTAATCTGAACCCTAATTACTTTCAGATGACCGAAACAGTGTTCCGGTCATCTTCTCCGGCCAGCCAAATGTGCTATCTCACTCCATACGCAACTCTAAGCTCTCTAACTCTCCAGAATCAAACATCTAACAACCCTAAACATGAATCCAGCCCTAAAACTCATTCATTTTCACTCAAGATCAAGAATCAAAGCCAAACGAAAAAAAAACGCAGAAAGTTTCAGAGGTTCAATACATGCTTAATACTTGACCATTTTCAAAACTAAACATATCAGAATCATCAGTGAATCATGGAGAACCAATTAGCAACTTAAAAACACGTTTCTGGAAAAATTGTTCTTGATGATACCGAACTGAAGCCTTCGAAAATGGTGCTTTCTGGCCAGTTCTTTGCTTCAAACAAGCTCTAATGATTCCCCCCAAGTGTTTGTGATGCTTAGCTGGAGTTTATATGGTCTCAAAATGAAAATGGCAGAAGTTCAGTTTGTGAAATGTGGAAATCGTATTTTTGATTGTGGAGGTTTTAGGGCCAAATGAAAGGTGGGAAATGATCAGTGGATCATGGTGAGTTGAATGGTGAAAGAAACTTGAAGGTTTGATGGTTGAATCAAGAGATTCGAAGGCTTTTGCAAATTTGAGGATTTTGGAGTGTGCTGAGTTCTTGGAGTTTCAGGCTGTGTTGTGTTGTGCTTTTGCTTGGTTTTGATCCACATAAAGAAGTGTGATAGGTCAGAGAGTGGGTGCTGGCCTATGTTGATTGGTATGGGCAAGTTGCCAAAATGTCAAAAGTTGGTGTACTTGAGGTATGGGTCATGGCAGGCCAAGGACAATGGGGTGTCCTACGCAGCAAGGATCAAGGAGTGTCATGAAATCAGATTTTGTGAGTTGTGGCAAGTGGATGAGAAGTTTTGGATCATTTTGCAAATTCATGGAGTTTTGGCCCCTTTTGGATTTCTTAATGATCAAGGCATGAAAATGAGGGATTCTTTGGGCCATTCTGAGTTTTAGGTCATGTGTTATGTTTATGTAATTCTTAGAAGTCACTTTGAAGTCACAAATTGGTTTGGCAAGGTTTTTTTTGCAAGTTTCCCTCTTTGGTGCATAAGTGAAAATTTAGTGATTTTGTCCAAATTTACAAGGCCATAACTTTTGTTCTAAAATGAATTAGAATGAGTTCTTGTACTTTTTGAAAATGGGAGGATCCAATCTACAACTTTCATGACCAAAGATTTTCCATTTGAAGCATTTTTGAATCAAAAAGAGGAGGTTGAAAAACTTTCCCAAAATGGCAAGTTTACATTACAAGTTACTTTCCCAAAATGGCAACTTTGCAAATGGCTTGAAATTCTTCAATTTTGTGAACTTCTAACATCTTCTAAGATCAAATAAAGATCATACACACTCAAAATGATGGAGAAGACCCTTTGGTTGGGTGATTGGGGCCTCAGATGCCCTGATTTTGCACTGACTTGCTCAAGAAGTCATCTATTGATCAGATGCCTTCCCCATTGAATTTCTTCATAAAAATTGGTATGCATGATCCTCATATCATATAAGGACCAATAGAAACAAGAATTACCAAAAAATTTGAAGTTATGGCCTCTGAAACCAAAACCCTAATTCCAGGTCATCTGTGTAGTTAAGCATGGCTCTGCTTCCATGCCTTTCTCAGTTCTTGTGATTTTATGACTTCCTTGATCTTTGGAGGATATAATATGATGCTTGAACACACATAGACCCTCTTGAGATGATTTAAGACCTTTGGAGTGGCTCAGATTGCTCAGGGATTGCTCAGATCACAAACCCTAGATGCGGATGACTTTGAATCAATGCAATGAGGCAAAAATGCAATATGAGATGGTATGATGGAACTTATGAAAATGAAAAGATCACAAGCCATGAGTGAGGGAAAATTTGGGGTGTTTACACTTCTCCAAATCATAAACCCAATCAATCAAACAGATACATAATCACACACAATGTTAAGATAACAATATTTCACACCCTTACCCGTTCGATTCTTCTCCGCGGACCAATCTTGAAGAAATTCTTTCTTTTCCTCTTTTCCTTCTCTTTCTATTCTCTCCTCTTTCTTTCTCTTCTCTTCTCTCATCTTTCTTTCTCTTATTTTCTTTCTTTTTTTCTTTCTCTCTTACCAACTTTCTATTATAACTCTCTCTCAATTCTATTTCCATTTCTACTACTAACTAATTCTATTTTCTACACTTAACTCATTTTATCTCTTTTCCAACCAAAATATTATTTTCTCTCAAAATACCAATTCTAAACAATTCTAACTTATTACTAAAAGTAAAGGTCTAAAATACCCTCTTAATCAATCTTACCCGGAAACTCTCGAAATGGTAAAATCGCACAAACACACCAACACAACACATATTCACATTTTATCACATTAACATAGCACATAATCATGTTAATTCTACAAACAAATCAATTCTCAATTAAATTAATTAAAGACTCAACAAAACAAATGGGAAAATCAAATTAGGGCGTTACGACTCTCCCTACTTTAGAAATTTTCGTCCTCGAAAACCATACCTGATCCAAACAACTCCGGATACGACTCGCGCATCCCACTCTCCAATTCCCAAGTCATGTTGCCTTCCTCAGCGCCTCCCCACGCTACTTTCACAAGCGCAATATCCTTGCCTCTTAACCTCTTGATCTCACTATCCAAAATCCTAACCGGCAAAGCTTCTACCGTAAGGTTATCTCTCACCTCAACCTCGTCCATAGGAATAACATGTGACGGATCCGGAACATACTTCCGAAGTTGCGAAACATGGAACACATCATGCAAATTCGAAAGGTTCGGGGGCAACGCCACACGATAAGCCACATCACCAACTCTTGCAGTAATCTGATACGGACCAATAAAACGAGAAGTCAACTTCTTCGACTTCAAAGCACGACCCACACCCGTAACTGGTGTAACTCTCAAAAACACATGGTCGCCTTCTTGAAACTCAAGATCCTTTCGTATCTTATCATGATAACTCTTTTGTCTACTCTGAGAAGCTCTCATCTTCTCCCGAATAAACTTCACCTTTTCTGTCGTTTGTTGTACCATCTCCGGTCCAACTACCGTTCTCTCTTCGGTTTCATGCCAACACAAAGGTGTTCGACATCTCCGACCATATAAAGCCTCAAATGGTGCCATACCAATACTCGAATGAAAATTGTTATTATAGGTGAACTAAATAAATGCTAAATAACTATCGCAAACGCCACCTTGTTCTAGCACACAAGCACACAACAAATCCTCTAACGATTGAATTGTCCTCTCGGTTTGACCGTCCGTTTGCGGATGGTAAGCCGAACTCAATTTTAGCTTAGAACCCAAAGTCTTTTGCAAACTTTCCCAAAACCTCGATGTAAATCTAGGATCTCTATCCGATATAATACTCTTAGGAACTCCATGTAACTTCACAATCACGGAAACATAAATCTCGGCTAGCTTCTCCAAAGAATAACTAATATCCATCGGAATAAAGTGAGCAGATTTAGTAAGCCTATCAACAATCACCCAAATCGCATTGTGACCTCTTAGAGTATTTGGCAAACCCGTAACAAAGTCCATCGATATACTATCCCATTTCCATTCCGGAATATCTAATGGTTGCATCAAACCACTCGGCTTCTGATGTTCCACCTTCGACTTCTGACAAGTCAAACACGCATACACAAAATGAGCCACATCTCTCTTCAATCCAAACCACCAAAAGATCTTCTTCAAATCTTGATACATCTTGTTCGCTCCTGGATGAATACTCAAATTACTCCGGTGTCCTTCCTCTAAAATCATCTTTTTCAACTCTACATCATCAGGAATGCAAATACGTCCACGAAATCTCAAAACTCCAAAATTATCAACCTTAAAGTCGTCATTCTCATTCATCATCAAATCAACAAATTTCAAGTCCAACTTTTGCTTTTCACAAACTGTTGCAAGAAAATCATTCGTAACATGAAGCATACCAAGTCTCACACTCCACGGCGTCATCTCGCAAACCAAACTCAAATCTCTAAAATCTTCCAAAAGCTCCCATTCTTTCACCATTAAAGCGGACATATGTAACAACTTACGACTTAACGCATCGACCACCACATTCGCCTTACCCGAATGGTAATTCAAACCAAAGTCATAATCCTTCAAAAGTTCTAACCATCTTCGTTGCCTCATATTCAACTCTTTCTGATCAAACAAATACCTCAAACTCTTGTGATCACTAAAAACTTCAAATCTCGCACCAAACAAATAATTCCTCCAAATATTTAGAGCAAAAACCACGGCTGCTAATTCCAAATCGCGCGTAGGGTAATCCTTTTCATGCACTCTCAACTGTCTCGAAGCATAAGCCACAACTTTTCCATCTTGCATCAAAACACCACCTAGTACAAACAAAGAAGCATCACAAAACACCACAAATGGTTCCGTAAGATTCGGCAAAACCAAAATCGGAGCCGTAGTCAACCTTCTCTTAAGCTCCATAAAACCTTCTTCACAATGAATATCCCAAATGGAAGCCTTTCCTTTACACGTCAACTGCGTTAACGGAAGTGCCAACTTTGAAAATCCTTCAATAAACCTCCGATAATAACCCGTCAAGCCTAAAAAATTTCGAATCTCCGTAACCGATCTAGGAACTTCCCACTACATCACATCATCAATCTTGGATGGATCCAAACTAATACCACCATCAGAAATAACATGACCAAGAAAACTCACCTTCGTCAACCAAAACTCAAACTTGGATAACTTAGCATACAACTGCTTCTCTCTCAAAACTTGCAACACAATCCTTAAATGCTCTTCATGCTCTTCTTGAGACTTAGAATAAATCAAAATGTTGTCGATGAACATAACTACAAAACAATCCAAATGTTCATGAAAAATACGATTCATATATTCCATAAACACACCCGGCGCATTAGAAACTCCGAATGGCATCACGAAATACTCGTAGTGACCATACCTCGTCCTAAAAGCCTTCTTCTGAATATCCTCTTCTTTCACCCTAATCTGGTGATACCCCGATCTCAAATCAATCTTATTAAACACACACGCACCAACCAACTGATCCATCAAATCATCAATCCTCGGAAGTGGATACTTGTTCTTAATTGTCACCTTATTCAACTGTCGATAATCAATACATAACCGCATGCTTCCGTCCTTCTTCTTTACTAACAATACCGGTGCACCCCAAGGAGAAACACTCGGCCTAACAAACCTCTTGTCCAACAAGTCATTCAATTGCTTTTTCAATTCTACCAACTCTGAAGCTGACATACGATACGGTGCCATCAAAATCGGTCTAGTACCAGGAATTAGATTAATAGAAAACTCAACTTCCCTTTCCGACGGTACATCCACAATATCATTAGGAAATACTTCTGGAAAGTCACACACCACTGGGAACCTACTAAGCTCCACTTCATTCTCCACAGACAATGACGCAAACAAACCAAACAACTGAGCTTCGTCCACTAAATGTTTCTTCAACTCTTCCGTGGATAGGAAACTCTCTTCTTCATCATCCAAAGAAGGAAATCTCACTAACTTATGATAGTAATCTATATGAACTCCATTAAACTGCAACCAGTTCATACCCAAGATTACATCCAAACCTTCCAACGACAAACAAACCAAATCCAAAACAAAGTAATTACCAAACATGTCAAAGAACCACTTACACACACTAAAGAAGCAATTACCGATCCTGAAGTAGGAGTCTCAATAACCATCTCACCACCCCAAGAAGACATAAACAAATTCAAACGCTTAGCGCACTCAAGAGAAATAAACGAATGAGTCGCTCCCGTATCAATAATAGTAACTAAAGGCGTACTATTAATAAAGCATGTACCTTTAATCAAACAGTCTGCACTAGTAGTATCCTTCCCTGCTAATATAAACACCTTTCCGCCCGCCTGAGCTTGCTCTGGCTTAGTACACTTAGTACTAATGTGGCCAACTTCACCACAATTAAAGCACTTAACCACACTTCTTCGACACTCGGTCGTAGCATGTCCAAGACCACCACAATTAGCACACTTCACCAAATTCTTTCCACACTCAAAAGACTTCTGGCCCAAGGCGCCACACTTGTAACACTTCACGGGACCAGAACTCCCTCCACTAGATCTCTTGTCAAAGCTTCCCCCATTCTCATACTTAATCCACTTAGAAAACTCAGCAGTAGCAGCAACATAATGAGGATGAAACTGAACTAATTCCACAAATTTAGCAGTATAGTCAACCACTGACATACTACCTTGCTTCAGCTCAAGGAATTCCATCTCCTTCTTTCCTTTAACACTCTTAGGATAATACTTCCTTAAGAACTTAGTGCGAAAAACTTCCCATGTAATCTCTTCACCTTCTTCCTCTAAAGCAAGACTTCTATCGACCCACCAATCATCGGCTTCTTCCTTCAACATGTGAGAACCAAGCCTCACCTTACTTCCCTCAGCACAATCCATCACTCGGAAGATTCTCTCAACTTCCTTCAACCAGTTCTGAGCACCATCAGGATCAAACCTCCCCTTGAAAACCGGCGGTTGATTCTTCCTAAACTCATTGTTAGCATTCACATTCGGTGCTCCCTGCACCGCTCTAGCGATTTCCTCCAAAGAAGCAGCCATCGCATCATCATTCCTTCCAACCATATTCTGATTATTCCCAAAAACAACAACAATGGTAAACAACAGTTTAACAATCAAAACAAGACAGACACAACTGACTCGAATACTGGCTCTGATACCACTTAATGTAACACCCCCTTTCTATACCCCCAAATAATACATTAAATCATTTAGGCGTAGATAAAATTTCGTTAGAGTATAATTTAAATCAAGCATAAAAAGGAGCATGCCACATTACGTGAAATTAAAACATACAACATCTGCTCAAACATATATGCAACAATGGGGTAGCTATCCACAAAGGAATTTCAATCCTTACACCCATATCTCAATTATAAATTGCACAACGGAAAACTTAAATCATCAACAACTTCAACTTATATATTTATCAAAATATATCTACAAGTTAGAAGTGTACAAATATATCATGTTATACAAAACATGTCCACAACGAATACATATACAAATGTATCCCCAAAAAGGCACAAGGCCACCTAACTACCCGGTGCTACATATTAGAGCCGACCGACCAAACGATATGAAGACAAGCTTCACAAAAACGACTCTGGCACACCTAATCTGCAATGTCTGTAGAGCATCAGAAAACAGCAGAAGGGTGAGAAACATTATCATAATAACATTGCATATAATCATATATCTCAACATATAACATATACATCAACATATTCTCACCACAACATATCATTCATACACAACATAAAGCATACTTATCACAATTTCATTCACATAACACAAATCATATATCAATCATGTTCACATAACACACATACATCGCAATGTATCTTCATTTACCAATCAACATGTACAATCATTGACAAATTACCAATACACATAAATCTTACATTATTTATATCTATTCTTCATTTACATTCATTCCACATAAACATACGACAAGCTATATTAAAATCACACATATAAATTCAATGTATAAATCAAATACATATACACATATCAAACATGCATATATATATATATCCACAAGTATGTCCTTCACACATACCAATAATTTCACAACATTCAAAATAAACATATGCACAATCATGTTTATTTCAGCATATACATACAATGTATAAAATGCAACTCATAGAGACCGACATACGACTCTATGCAGATGCAATGCGGTATCGACTCAACATTCAACAAGTTCACTCAGGAACCAAATAGAATCATCGCTTGTTACCTAAAGTAACTCCTCTTTGGGCATACGATGTCCCCCATTGCTCACACCCCACATGGGCACACAATGTTTCAGGATTTCTCACACCCCACACGGGCACACAATCCGATCACTCACACCCCACATGGGCACACGATCAATGTGAACTTAATCACCCATCGCTCACACTCCACATGGGCACACGATGTTTATGGGTTGCTCACACCCCACACGGGCACACAATCTGATTGCTCACACCCCACATGGGCACACGATCGTGTTGTAGTCATCGCTCACACTCCACATGAGCACACGACGCTACAACAGATTCACAAGGAACCCACAAGAATGCAGACATGATGCTTACATGCAAAATGACACAAAACATCCTTGAAAATGCATACATTATTCACAACATAATTATGCACTCAACACATACCTTTAACATACATATGCATACAATTTAAGCATAGTAATCACTTGCCCAATGGCCACAACATTATAACAAACCCACATTTCCATAATTAACTCATTTACGTTTTATCGGAAAAGTCGGGAAAAAGTCGGCTAAAAATTACATATTTTAGCATCAATAGATTCTACATGTTTTTTTGCTTCGAATCGATATGTGGAATGCTTAAAACGGATACTCGAATCAAATATTATGCATAAAACAAAATTCCAAAATTCCAGGTCTAGCTGAGCGAGAATCGCTCGCTGAGCGAGAATCGCTCGTTGAGTGAGCAATGAGCTGGAACTCTAGCTGAGCAAGGAAATGCTCGCTGAGCGAGAAACGCGATTTCAGAACTGCTCAGTTACGCAACAGACCTATAAAAAACCCCCAAAACTCTTCCAAAACTCAACAAACATGATTATTAACATGTATTCATCCTCATACTTCGATTATATCAAGTTCTAACCGATTAATCCACCAATTTCCAAGTTTTCTCATCAAAACCCTAAACCTAACATTCTTTAAAACTTCTCCAAATCATAAACCCAATCAACCAAACAGATACATAATCATACACAATTTTAAGATAACAATATTTCACACCCTTACCCGTTCGATTCTTCTCCGCGGAGCAATCTTGAAGAAATTCTCTCTTTTCCTCTTTTCCTTCTCTTTCTCTTCTCTCCTCTTTCTTTCTCTTCTTTTCTTTCTTTTTTTCTTTCTCTCTTACCAACTTTCTATTATAACTCTCTCTCAATACTATTTCTATTTCTACTACTAACTAATTCTATTTTCTACACTTAACTCATTTTATCTCTTTTCCAACCAAAATATTATTTTCTCTCAAAATACCAATTCTAAACAATTCTAACTTATTACTAAAAGTAAAGGTCTAAAATACCCTCCTAATCAATCTTACCTGGAAACTCTCGAAACGGTAAAATCGCACCAACACACCAACACAACACATATTCACATTTTATCACATTAACATAGCACATAATCATGTTAATTCTACAAACAAATCAATTCTCAATTAAATCAATTAAAGACTCAACAAAACAAATGGGAAAATTAAATTAGGGCGTTACACATATCATATTGCATTTTCTTTTACAAGTACCAGATTCGGTCTTCTCATCTTGTGTCTACTCCAGGCATATTATAGCGGATCAACACATTCATCGATATCCTACAAGAAGAAACCAAGTAAGAATGGCCGATAAAATGTAGATTGATCTTATTAATCTCCAATAGAGGATGGATCAGTTCATGGAACTGATGACCGACATGGCTCAAAATCAGGAACTCCTCAGATTAATGGTTGAGCAACCCAGAGCTGGGAACCAAGGAGATGGTAATAATAGGACTCCTGCTGGAAATGTGAATGGGAATATTGGTTGTAATGGGGGACCAATACCCGAGGGGGTTGCTGGCTGTAATGTGACTTTGGAAGAGACATAAGAGGACTAATTCAAACTAATAGATGCTGATATGGGCCATGTGAATGAGGTTAACAATCGAAGGTATGATGAGTTGGTAGAAAAGATTAAAGCCATGGAGTTCCAAAATTCCATAGGCATAGATATGACCAATCTTGGACTCATGCCTGGTGTAAGAATCCTCTGAAGTTCAAGGCGCCTTCATTTGACAAGTACAATGGCAACACATGCCCGAGAACACATATTCATGCATATTTCGGTAGGATCTCTGCTCATACCGATGACGAAAGGATATGGATGCATTTATTTTAAGACAACTTATCAGGAACATCATTAAGCTGGTGCATGAAGTTAAGTCGGGCCTCCATCAGAAGTTGGAAAGATCTGGCCGAAGCTTTTCTCAAACAATATCAATACAATATTGATATAGCACAAAATCGTACCCAATTGCAGAACTTGTCTTAGGGAACTAAAGAGAGATTTAAAGAGTATGCTCAGAGGTGGCGTGAGTTGGATACCCAGGTACAACCACCCTTGGTAGAAAGAGAAATGACATATATGTTTATGGACACCTTGCAGGGTATGTTCTTGGACCGTTTATCTGCTTGACAGTCCATCAGGTTTTCTGAGATTGTTGTTGCAAGGGAAAGGATAGAAAACTTGCTGAAATTGGGAAAGATTTAGGACGTAAGTGGTGCTAGTTCTTCTAGCATGAAGAAGCCTTTTTCCAGTGGCCAAAGAAGAAGGGAAGGAGAGACAATTGTTGTATATAGGGTCCGAATCAGAGATCATTCTCAAGGTTATCATCAAGCAACTGCAATAACCATTCTGACACCAACTGTTCAACAACGACAACCACGTCAACAGGTTCCGCAACAACATGCACAAAGGCCATATTAAAAAAGGACCAAAATGAGGGATCACAACATTGAACTGCTTCTGATGACGTATGTCGCATTACTACCATAATTGCTTAAGCTAAATCTGGTCAAACTCCACACCATGGTACCTCCAGTTGTGCTTCCTCCAGGATATGATGCAAATTCCCAATGCGAGTTCCACTAAGGAGCTCAGGGGCATACTATGGAAAAGTGTAGGGCATTTTAACATAAAGTCCATGACCTAATTGACTCCAAGGCAATTAACTTCTCCCCTCCGCTGAATGTAATAAACAATCCCATGCCGAATCATGGAGGAGTGAGTGTACACACTATTGAGGACAACAAAGCATTGAATTTGATATCTGACATCAATCAAGTGAGAACTCCGTTATTGAAGGTGAAAGCTCGTTTGCTGAAGGGATAGGTGTTCCCGGGTTGTGATGAGAGTTGTCTGGATTGTTTGAACCAAGAGAATGGTTATGAGAAGCTGAAAGCTGGTTTGTAGTGTTTGATAGATGGAGGTTATCTGCAATTTGACAGTGGTACAAAGAAGAATGCTGATGTATCGACTGTTACATTTATTATACTCCGACAAAAATTCAAGTGCCCACCAGGACAACTCCCGTTACTATCATTATGCCTGATAAGCCTAGTCTTACTACCATCACGGTACCAAGACCGATCCCGTTCGCGTCGGAGAAAGCTATTCCATGGCACTACGGGGCCAACGTGTATTATCAAGGAAAGAAGTAGGAGCAGGGTCCGACACCTCTAACATAGATAATGTGGGTGGCCTTGGAGGTTTCACTCAATGTGGTATGCTGTTTTCTCCACAAATATTGTGCAATGATAAAGAGATTGAAACAATAACGAAAGCTAAAGTGAAACAGGCGATAGAAGAAGTCCCTGTACCTGGAAATGATTCTAAAGGAACTTTTGTGAAAGAAGTGGAAAAGTTCATGAGAATAACAAAGGATAGAGATTATAAGATTTTTGAACAGTTGAACCAAACACCATCTAAGATCTCCATCCTATATTTGCTAATGTGTTCAGATGCGCACCGTGAGGCATTATTGAAAGTTTTGAAGACGACATACGTTCCCCAAGAAATTACAGTCAATCAACTTGAGACTGTGGTGGCCAATGTGAATGCTAGTCACGGGTTGGGCTTTACCGACTATGATTTGACTTATGAAGGATGAAACCACAATAAATCCTTACACATTACCATGGAGTGCAAAAGAGTCGTCTTGTCGCATATTTTGGTTGACACGGGTTCATCGCTGAACGTGTTACCCAAAAAGGCATTAATGAAATTGGAGATGGATGACCTTGTGTTAAGACCCAATGATTTAATCGTTCGAGCTTTTGAAAGGTCTAAAAGGTCAGTGTTTATTGAGGTGGAGTTGACAATAAAGATAGGGCCTCAGGAGTTCAAGTACACTTTCTATGTGATGGACATCCAATCTTCTATCAACTGTTTGTTGGGTCAGTCGTGGATCTATGCTGTCGGGGCTATTACATCCACTTTGCTTCAGAAGCTAAAGTACATATTGGACGGACAGGTAGTAACAATATATGGTGAGGAGGATATTTTTCATCAGTCATGTATCAACTTTCAAGTACGTAGAGATTGTCAGAGAGATACACGAGATCTTGTGTCAAGCATTTGAGACCGTGAACATTGAAGGGTCGCCTTAACCAATACCTTCTTCAGCAACAACTCGGAAGGGTATTTTTATCTCATCTTACAAATATGTTGTCGTGGTGGTAAAAGTAGGCAATGCTCAGGGCTGGGGTAAACCCATCGATGTTTCTGTGAAGGAGGATATGTTCGACATTGGTTACTAGCCATCTCAGGCGTATTCAGTAGTAAATAAATTACCCATCAATTTTATTAGTGGGGGAATCTTATATCCAGATCAAGCATGTTCTATTAGTGATGATGACATCGATAGTGATTGCGACCTCAACCATTGGGTATGCCCATGTGTGTCAGGGAAAGAAGTGCAAAACTGGTCTATTAAGGACATCGTCACGGTTACCTTCCGGATAGAGTAATTTTTGTTGTTTTTTTTACATCATTTCATGGAAAAAATCGTGTGTTCTACCTAAGACGCACGGTCCATTGTAGGGTGCATGTTTTACTTGGAAGTTTATCATAAATAAATGACGTTTTTACATTCAAATTTTGTTCCCAGTCTTTTATTTTAATTTTTCACTAAGACCATAAAATGAAAATGTTTTATTTTGTTTTATTTTTGTTTTTCAAAAAAATAAATTCTAAAATAAAGCATGAACCATCACTCGTGCAGACTTGATCCTCCGGATTCCACGAATAACACTTCTGCTATGGGCACGTGTGACTTTGACAACCTGATTCATCACGCTGAAGAAGAGGACGCAGAAGACTGTGAACTTCCTGAAGAATTGGCCAGGTTGTTGAAATAGGAGGAACGGGTTATTCAACCTCATCAGGAGGAAATAAAGGTCATCAACATTGGCACCAAAGACGCTAGAAAAGAGATCCATATTGGGGCTGGTCTACAGGCAGACGTGAAGAAGGCACTGACTGAGATGTTATGTGAATATGTTGATATCTTCACTTGGTCTTATCAAGATATTCCAAGTTTAGATACATACATTGTGGTGCACAAGTTGCATTTGAGAGAATAATTCCAGCCGATTAAGTATAAACTTCGCCGAACTCGTCCATATATGGCCATTGTAACACGGTGGGAGAATTGACTTTCTATAAATATTGAGGATAGCAAGAGTCGCCACCGACTTTTATTTTATCCATATGGAAAAGGCATAAAAAAAACAGGAAAGACCTATTTTAAAAGACTTGAGTTCGGGGGGTAGGTTATATAAAAGGAAGGTGTTAGCACCCTTTATATCCATGGTTATCCACGGGCTCTTAGTTACTTAGCTCACTTAATTGTTTTGAAAAAGGAAAATGTAGTGTGTGTTTAGAAAATTTTCTAAGTACTTTGTAATGATCCTCGTATGGATGTATACAAAGCCTGTGTTTTGTAAATATTTGAAAATAGTGAGGTGTGAAAAGTATTTTTAAAGTGTGAGCAAGTAACTATGAGGTACCTACCCTAGACTAAGTCATTCATGTTCTAGTATGTTCTTTCAAGGGTAAGACTATCCCTATTATTAAGGAATAGGTAGTCATTACCTTGGATTTTGTTTAAGAGACGGGCGTAGGGTCATCGTATGGTCAATGAAGGCAACTTGAGGATGTCTTTAGCAATTGGGAGGGACTATCATCTTTAATCGAAGGAACAAGATCATTCTAGGCAACACCGTAGGCAACATCGTAGGGACTTGATCTTTTAACCGGGGGGAGGGACAAGATGATCTCATTTATAGGGTTTTGCTTAAGACACCCCACTTTCGAGGGACTTGACCGTTTAAAAGGAAACCTAAGAGAAGTAACCCTAGGAGGTGCATACAACGATCATAGATCGACTTACGTGTGTGAGTGATTATATTCAAGTATTTAATATTTTTTATTTAATTTTATAAGTCCTTTCTAATCATTTAATATTTTCACTCTCTATTTACTATACAAGCAATTAAATAAATAAATAAATTAAATGCGAAAAAATATAAGACCTATGATATTACATGGCTTTGGGCAGTTACAAAATAATCGGGCGGAAAATAAATTACAATAAACATAAACCTATACATTTTTTCTAATAATTAAAAATAAAGCAAAGAAAAGCATAATAATTAAATAAATTAAATAAAAGCAAAATAAAAAAAATAAAAAATAAATTAGGGTTAGAATTAGGTTTTAATTAAGAGAATTATGGATGATTTTAGAAAATTAGGATTAGAGACAAGTATTAGGGTTTTCAAATAAATTTAAATTTATAAGGAAAATATAATCTAATTACTAGTTATTATTAATTTACAAATTAATTAAATAACATAAAAAAATCAAACATTTTAAATTAAAGAAAAATAAGATTATTATAATTTTGAGAAATATTTGCAAGAAATTAATTTAATAGTTAAATTTTAATTAATTTACAAAAGATAGTAAAAATCAAATAATTTAAACAAATATTATTAAGAAAAAGTTATTTTATTTTATTTACATGAAACTAATATTATTATTATTATTATTATTATTATTATTATTATTATTATTATTATTATAAGAAAAAGAGTTTATTGATTAATTTAAAATATTTAACTAGCTTAGAAAATATAAATTAGTGAAAATAAGACCTTTTTTTGTTTAGAAAATCTAATAGCTTAATTATAAATAAACTAACAGTTAAAAGAAATAAACAAAATAAAATTAAAAAAAACAAAATACCTGGGGTGGGATTTGGACCCACACCCTTGGCCTCTCCAAACTTCATTCTCACCTCCTTACCACTAGGCCACTGCGCACTGATTATATTGGTATGAACATGATCTAATTAATAATAAACCTGTAAAACAAAAATAAAAGTTAAAAAAATAGGGGACCTGGGAATCGAACCCAAGTCTTGAAAGCCTCACACGCGCGCGCTTACCACCAGGCTATTCAGCCTTTGATGAAATAACAGGAAGACAATAAAATAAAAAGGAAAATCAAATTTTTAATTATGGATTTGGCGCCTTCAGGCTTCATCTACTTCCTTAGAATTCACAGGTTTACCTGCGAATCTCCCTACAAGTTTTCCTGCGTACGAAACATGCGAAACACATACTACACCAAACGCGTATGATTTTGTTAAATTGATCACACAAACATGATTTACACAGTTCATACAATTCATTTACGGTCTTAGAATTTGTTTATAGTCATTAAATTAGGAAACCCTAATTCGAAGGGATGAACCTTAATAATGGCATCTTGTGCGTTTGGCCATGGAACTTCAATCTAAGCACCCAGAAACAATCTTTGCTTCATCACAAACAACTTTAGGCAATCAAAAATAATTTATAACAATCAAATTAATGAAATCGAAAAAGTCAAGAACAAGTATGAAAAGTGATTCGGTTTGTATGTTTCGTGGCACTATGGATGATGATGATGATTGCTACATGATCAGTGAACCTCAAGGAAGCTATTGCAAGCTCTCAAGACCTTTGAAACTACCTGAATTCGCAAAATCGATTTGGAGTTTTTTTGTGAAAATTTCGAATTTTGAACAAGGTCTGTGGCTGCTGATTTTTGTTCCCAAGCCTTGGTTTATATTTGTATATATGTGAGGAAGAAAATTAGGTTAAAAGTTGGGCTTTTGATTCATGAATTTGGATTGCTTGATATTGAAGAAATCTCACTTCTATTTTTGTCAAAAAAATCAAATATCTCACTACCATTTATGCCTTGTATGAATTTGGATCATCTTCAATCAGTTTAAATGCAATATATTTGATTCTAGAACAAATATTTGATCTAAATATTGACTTTTTATATTTTATTTTTATTTAAATTGAATTTTAACAAATAAAATCCAAATAAATAAAAAATAAATTATAAAAATAAGAATGATTGGTTATTGGGTCGTGCATGCCTTTATCTTTGAGATTGGGTTGCAATTTGATGGGCCCATTTGGAAAATTTTGAAGTTTAGGCCTTATTTGCTTCATACACCCCTTGAAAATTTTCCAACTTTGATAAGGCACAACTCCCTCAATTTTAAGGATATGAAGGTGTTATTGGACTTTTTAGAAATCTTAGAGAGTCCTCTAACAAACCTCTTTTGTCCCATGTCCATATCTTTTACCATTTTCAAATTACGAGCTTTGGAAAAAGTTGACCTTTTGCGGACTTTTAAAAGGACCTATAATGTTTTAGCTCATACCTTCCAAATGAAGCATTTTTAGGCTTGGCTTGTGAGACACAAAGTTGTAGAGAATTTAATTTCCTTAAAAATAAGCTTTGGATGGAATTTTTTTGATGAAGTATGTCAAAGTTATGGCTAGTCAAAGTTCAGTTGACTTTTCCTATGAAAACCCTAATTTAGAAACTCCTGAATCTTGATGATCTGAAATTTCCTTGAAGAATCATGATAAAAACTTGATCAAATGATGAATTTTACCTCATAATCTTAATGTTGACAAAAAATCTTGAAGTTTGACTTTAATTTGACCACAATTGACCTCAGTTTGACTTTTTAACCAATTCGATTGATTTTTGAATATCTGATCATCTGACTGGTCAAACTTATTGGGAAAGTTCTGAAACTTGTAATGGGGATTCTTGAAGATATTTGGGATATTATGAAGCTCATTTGAGGCCTTGTAAGTCCATCTATCTTGGAGAAACTCAAAACCCTAGTTTTGGATCCATTTAATTAGGAGGAGATTTTGTCTGATGAAACCCTCAAACTCTTTGACCAATTGGGGAACTTGTGAACCTTGAGAAAACCCTTGGGACACATTGATTTGATTGTTGGAGGGAAAATTTTGGGATACAACAGCTTCCCCTGTTCAATTTTCTGAAACTTGAGGAGTTAGATTGGCATGCACGCCATTCGTGACTGGAAGGTTGAAGGGGATTTGAATACAAAAGCCCAAAATTTTTCACTCGCCGGTGTGTAGAATGATATTGTTGGTGGTTGTATTGCTTGAATGGGCTTAAAGATTCCATTTGGAGAAAATTTCTTCAAATATACTTCTAGGAGTATAAATTAGTCCAAAGTATGATGATACATCTTTTGGGAAGATAAAATAACCCAAGGTGTGATAATATAGCTTTTGGGAAGATAAAACAACCCAAGGTGAGATGATATAGCTTTTGGGAAGACAAAACAACCCAAGGTAAGATAATATAGCTTTCGGGAGGATAAAGCAGCCCGAGGTGAGATGATATAGCTTTCGGGAGGATAAAGCAGCCCGAGGTGAGATGATATAGCTTTTGGGAAGATAAAACAACCCAAGGTATTGTAATATTGCTTTCGGGAGGATAAAGCAGCCCGAGGTGAGATGATATAGCTTTCGGGAGACTTATTCGGTCAGGTATCAATTCTTCTGAGGATATATTGTATCTAAAATGAAACTTTTTGAAGACTTCGTAGAGTTGGAAGTATAAGATACTATTTGAAGTATTCGGTAAGAATATCCGTAAAGATTACTCTGTGGGGATGAACCAGCAAAGATTTGTTGAATTCCTATCTCCGATCGTTCTTAGTATATACTATTGTTGTATTTTATGCATTTATGGTAAACATCAATCATATTCAAAAGCATATATACATTCAAACATAATCAACAGACGTTTCTCGCTTTAGTAAAAGGGGAAAAGTAAACCTGAATAAAGAGGGAAAAGTAAACCTGAATAAAGAGGGAAAAGTAAACTTGAATTCGAAAAATGGAATTTTATTTATTTAGAAAGTGGCCTATAAACAGGCGATTTTTAACACGGAGACGAAAATCCTAGTAAGAGGAATTCGTCGAAGATTTTTTTTTAAAAGAGTACAAAACAAGGAAAGATAGCTATGTGTAAATAATCCTATTGAGTTTCAATTATGCTATTTCCATTATCTTCAAGTATCTCGTCTTCAGCTGTCAAAAAAGAAACGATTGGACTGATCAGTATCTGTTGAATTTGACATAGATAACACAACTAGTAGAGGTTACATGGGTGATCCAACGAGACATAGTAATACGCTTTTAATCCCTAACTTTTGCCTGGATTTCCTTTTCAGGTTTTCAATCCACTGGGATACCCTTTTTTGCCCAAGCCGCCTTTTCAGGTTTTCGACTTGCCGGGTGTAGATTTATATATATATATATATATATATATATATATATATATATATATATATATATATATATATATATATATATATATATATATATATATATATCCCTAATTTTTGCTCGAACCCTTTTGGTTCGTCGGGATGCCCTTAGTTTTTGCCTAGGCCAGTCAACCTAGCGGGTCTCTTTTTATGCGTAGTATTTTTTAACTATGTCTGTGTTCACATGCTGTGGGAAATCTTCACCATCCATAGTGATAAGCATCATGGCACCTCCAGAAAATACTCTCTTAACAACAAATGGCCCTTCATAGGTGGGGGTCCATTTGCCTCTGGGATTACCCTATGGTAATATAATACGCTTGATCACCAAATCACCAGCCTGATATACTTGCTGCTTAACTTTCTTATTGAAGGCTTTGATCATACGTTTTTGATACATCTGACCATGACAAACAGTTGCTAACCTTTTCTCATCAATCAAGTTTATTTGGTCAAGTCGAGTCAGAATCCATTCATCTTCATCTAAGCATGCATCCTTCATAATTCTCAAAGAGGGAATCTGAACTTCGATGGGTAGAACTGCTTCAATACCATTGACAAGGGAGAATGGGGTTGCCCCTGTTGAAGAACGTATTATGGTACGATAACCATGAAGAGCAAATGGTAACATCTCATGCCAATCTTTATATGTAACTGTCATCTTCTGCAAGATCTTCTTAATATTCTTATTGGCGGCTTCCACTGTGCCATTCATCTTCGGACAATATGGAGAATAATTATGATGCTTAATCTTGAACTGCATGCAGAGGTCAGTAATCATAGTTTTATTCAAATTGGTACCATTATCTGTGATAATCCTTTAAGGGATGCCATACCTACATATAAGATTATACTTGATGAATCGATCCACCACATTCTTGGCAACAAAAGCAAATGAAGCTGCCTCTACCCACTTTGTGAAGTAATCAATAGCAACAAGGATGAAACGATGTCCATTGGAAGCAGTATATTTGATCTCACCAATCATATCAATGCCCAACATGATAAAAGGCCAAGGAGCAGTCAAAACATTCAACAGAATTGGAGGCACATGAACTTTATCAACATAAATATGATATTTGTGACAAGTTTTAGAGTGTTGATAGCAATCAGCTTCCATGGTGGACCAATAGTAACCTACTCTCAATATCTTCTTAGCCATGGTATGCCCACTAGAATGAGTACCAAACATCCCGTCATGCATGTCCTCCATAATCTCTGTTGCTTCCTTCTTACCCACACAACGAAGCAAAGTTGAATCATGATTGCGTTTGTACAAGATTCCATTACTCGGGAAAAACTTAGCAGAAAATATCCTTAGAAACTTCTTATCATTGACAGATTCCCCTTCAGGGAACTCCTGAGTTTCAAGATATCTTTTTACTTCATAGAACCAAGGCTTTTGTTCTACTCCTTCAGTATCAACGACATTACAGTATGCAGGTTCATCAAATCGATCAATAGTAATTCTGGGAGCTTCATCATCCCAACTGATTTCAAACATAGATGCCATGGTGGCTAACGCATCTGCCAACTGATTCTCTTCTCGTGGAATATGTCCAAAGGTGATCTCTTCAAAATACAGGATCAAAGACAACACATGTTCTCTGTAAGGTATGAGATTAGGATGCTTGGTGTCCCAATATCCTTTAACTTGACTAACTAATCTCCGTACACATTCAAAAACTGAATCTTCATCTCAATGGCAGCCTTGATACCCATGATGCATGCTTCATATTCAGCCATATTATTGGTACAATCAAAACAAAGTCTTGCAGTAATTGGTGTATAGAAACCCTTAGGAGAGATAATCACAACGCCAACACCATTACCAAGTGCATTAGAAGCTCCATCAAAAACCATAGTCCATCGGGATCCTTGTCCAGGTCCTTCATATTATCTAGGTTCTTTAGTAACAATCATAATATCCTCATCCGGAAACTCAAAATTCATAGACTGATAATCATCCACTGCTTGATGAGCCAAATGATCAGCTACTACACTTCCTTTAATTTCTTTCTGAGTAGTGTACTGTATGTCATATTATGTCAAGATCATTTTCCATCTCGCTATTCGTCCAAAGAGAGCAGGTTTCTCAAATATGTACTTGATTGGATCCATTTTTGAAATCAATAAAGTGAATGAGTCAACATATACTATCTTAGTCAGCGAGCAGCCCATGCCAAAACGCATCAAGTTTTCTCGAGCAGTGAGTATCTTGTTTCACAATCGGTAAACATTTTGCTAAGGTAGTATATTGCCTGCTCTTTTCGACCAGACTCGTCATGTTGCCCCAACACACACCCCATTGAGTTATCCAATACTGTCAGATACATAATCAATGGTTTTCCTTCAACTGGGGGCATCAATATAGGAAGTTCTTGTAGGTACTTCTTTGTCTCATCAAAAGCTACCTAGAATTCGTCATTCCATTCCATTACTTGATATTTCTTCAACAACTTGAAGATTGATTCACAAGTAGCAGTTAACTGGAAAATAAATCTTGCAATGTAATTCAGTCGTCCCAAGAAACCTCTAACTTCTTTCTCAGTACGGGGAGTAGGCATCTCTTGTATAGCTTTTACCTTTGCAGGATCAACTTCAATTCCTTTACCACTGACAATAAAACCCAAAAGTTTACCATATATAACACCAAAGGTACACTTGTTTGGATTCAATCTCAACTTGTACTTCTTCAACCTCTCAAACAACTTGTGTAGATGATCAAGATGTTCTTCTTCAGTCTGAGATCTGGCTATCATATCATCAACATATACCTCTATCTCATGGTGAATCATATCATGGAACAAAGCTACCATAGCATGCTGATATGTTTCCCCAGCATTCTTCAAACCAAATGGCATTACCTTATAACAAAAAGTTCCCCATTGTGTAACAAATGTAGTCTTCTCCATATCTTCAGGTGCCATCTTAATCTGATTGTAACCAGAGAAACCATCCATAAAAGAGAATACCTTATGTTGAGTAGTGTTTTCTACCATAACATCAATATGTGGAAGTGGAAAGTCATCTTTGGGACTGACTTTGTTCAAATCCCTGTAATCTACACACATGCGTACTTTACCATCTTTCTTAGGTACTGGTACCACATATGCAACCCACTGAGGATAAGAAGTAACAACTAGGAACCCTACATTTAATTGTTTCATCACCTCTGCTTTAATCTTTTCTGACATTTCAGGAAGCATACAATGAACTTTCTATTTTATCGGGCGACAATCCTCTTTCACTGGTAGACGGTGAACCACAATATCAGTATCCAGCCCTGACATATCTTCATAAGACCAAGAAAAAATTTCCACATAGTCACGTAACATCTGAATTAACCCGTTATTAACACTGTCTTCTAATTCATCACCTTATCTTGACCTCTTTCCTGTTTTCCTCAGTTCCCACATTCACAACTTCAATTGGTTCCTCATGTGGCTGTATAGCTTTCTCTTCTTGCTGTAGAAATCTAGCCAACTCTACAGGTACTTCACAATCTTCCTCCTTTCCATACCCAGCTTGATAGATCGGATTCTCAAAGTTATAATTGGCAATAGCAGAACTGTTATCAACAGGATCTAGAGTGGATGAGGATCTGCATTTTAGTGATGTGGGTGTGTGTAAGAACACATAGCTTTTTGATAAAGGAAAAAGTAAAAGAAAGACAAAGAGCGCAATATTTACGAAAGCAAGAAACATCCATTGATTTTATTGCATAAAAATATGCAAATGAAATGACAACCCTAACAAACACACCATTGTTCCTTGGGAAAGACACAAGGCTCAAAAGTATTTAATTGTTCAAAATTACAAAAATTAAAATTAGAAAATCAAAATAGCATTTACTCCTGACTAAAGGAGATAGGAATAACGTCTTCAGCCTTCCAATTGTTGAGCCCATCACCAATGGTAGGAAATATCCAATTATCTAGGTTGTAATCTTCATCATAATCTCCCACATCATTGACTTGGTCCTTTATGATTCCTTTATTAGTGATACGAACAGCACGAGCATGACGAACAACCTTCTAAGATTCTGCAGTAAAACCCAAACCAAACTTGTCAGACTTGTAAGGAATGTCAGGAAGCTGACCCCAAATAGTACAACCACCTTCTTCAACCATATCTTTAGCATCCTTGAGAGAAGCCATTGTAGGAGGTACTTTGGTAACAACAGGAACTGGTTTAGTAGCAGGGATGAATTCAGTAGCAGGAACAACTTGAGGAACTACTTCAAATGTCTGGCAAGGAGTCTCTACAAATTCACCCTCCATCTCAACATATTTAAAAGTATTCACATGACTGACCATGTATTCTTCTTCACCATAAACAATGACAATCTTGCCTTTCACTGGATACTTCAATTTCTGATGTAAAGTGGAAGTCACAACACCTGCCCCATAGATCCAGGGGCGCCCAAGTGTAAATACTCCAAATTTTCCCTCACATTTTCTCACACCATGGCTTGTGATCTTTCATTTTTGCATTAGCATAAGCATATCATATCCCATTGCATAGTTCATTTCATCTGCACCTAGGGTTTGTGATCTAAGCAATCCAAGAAGTGATCTGAGCCATCCCAAAGGTCTTGAAGCTTTCCAAGAGGGTCCATGTGTGTTCCATGATCATAATATGCTCCCCAAAGTTCATAAAAGTCAAGGGATCATAAAGCATGTCAAATGCATAGAGGCAGACTGAAGATTTCCTGCATAGATGACCTAAAATTAGGGTTTTGGTTTCAGAGGCCTTAATCCCAAAATTTTTGGTCATTCTTGTTTCTAATGGTCTTAATATGTTATAAGGATCATGTGTACCAAGTTTGATGAAGAAATCCACTGTGGAAGTCATCTGATCATTAGGTAACTTCTCGAGCAAGTAAAGTCAAAAATCAGGGCATCTAAGGCCTCCATCAAGGGTACCAAAGGGTCATCATCATCATTTTGAGTCTCTATGATCTTTATTTGATCATTTAAGTGGTTGGAAGTTCACAAAGTTGAAGAATTTTGAGCCAAATTCAAACTTACCATTTTTGGAAATGACTTGTAATGGAAACTTTCCATTTTGGGAAAGATATTCAACCTATTCTTTAATGACCAAAAATGCTTCAAATGAAAAATTCTTGGACATGAAAGTTGTAGATTATGTCTTCCCATTTTCAAAAAGTACAAGAACATGTTTTGATTCATCTTAGAACTCAAGATATTTCCTTTCAAAGTTGGCAAAAATCCTATAATTTTCAAGTTCATGCCAAAGAGGGATTTTTGCAATTTCACTTGCCAAGCCATTTTATGACCTCTAATCAACTTCTATGCACCATAACATGTCAAGGAAACTTCAAAACATCAGAATTGGCCCAAGATTGCATGGTTTTCATGGATTGGTTCACAAGAAATCTCAAAATGACAATTATGCATAAACTTTGCAAAACCATGACAACTCTTCATCCACTTGTGCCAGCTGCATAAAATTGATCCTATGGCCATCCTTGAACCAAGCTGAGGCAAAGAAACCCCAAAAGCTAGCTCTAACTCATCCCATGCTTAAGGTACCATAACTTTTGACTTTTTGCAAATCAAGCCATACCAATCAGCCTGTGCCACAACCACTCTCTGGCCAATCAACATTGTTTATGCAAGCATCAAGGAGCCCATTTCACACAAGCTTGGAGCATGAATCCTCAAGAACTCGGAAATCCCAAAAATTGCCATAGAACTTCATTTCTTCGAAACTCACTCCTCAACCATCAAAACTTAAAATTTCTTTCACCACTCAACTCCACATACCTCAAGGATCATTTCCCACCCCTCACCATGGCCTAAATCACCCTGAAACAAAAACATGATTCCTGATTCATTAGAACTGAAACCTCCAAACCAGCCACTATAAGCCTCATCCAAGCATTCCATTAGCACAAGAAGGACAAGAGGAGTTGATTTGCACAAGAGGGAGGCCCAAAAAGCTCCATTTTGAAGAAGCTCAGTTCAGGTATTCATCAAGAACAATTTTTCCAGAACTCTTTTTTCTTGTTATCAAATGATTCTATATGCTTAGCTGATCACTCTGATATGTTTAGAATTGAAAATGGTTGAGAAGTGAGCATGTATGGTTGTTATGAAACTTTGCCCGTGGAAATGTTTTTGATTCGATTTGCATGATTCTTGTGATATAAATGATGTTTGATGATTGATTTTGATTGTATGATGCACGGGGGTTGTTTCTGGGCAGTTATTTTGGCTTGGGGTGGCCTGGGGAAGAAGATAGGTTGAGGGGCTGGCCGGAGAAGACGACCGGAGCTTATCTCCGGTCGCCTGAGATTAATTAGGGTTTTGTTTCCAGATTGAACGAGGACCCTTGGATGTTGATTAGATTAGTGTATGGACGGTTCTAATCATTTCATTAAACCCTAATCTTTTAATTAAATTAATTAATTAGGATTAATTAAATAAAAATCCCAGTTTGAATGTCAGCCATAGGATTGCGCGCACAGTCAATGCATCTCCCCCCAGTTTGAATCTCAGCCTTCAGATCCTCATACTTTTCATTTTAATTTATTTTTATTCATTTTCTTTGCATTTATTTTGTTCATTTTATTAAAAATAGTAAAAACTATCACAAAAATTCTCAAACTTTACATTTTTGTTTCAAATATTTTTCTTAACCTGAAAACATTTTTATTTTTATTTTTTGCATTAAAAAAGTATTTTTAAAATATGTAAATTTTATTTTTAATTAATTAATGGATTTTAATTAATTAAAATGCATTTAGGTTTCTAAAAATCACCAAAAAATTCATGAAGCATTCCAATACATTTAGAAACATTTTCAAACTCACCATACAAATTTCTTTTTAGGTTTTATCATACTTTCACAATTTTCTTTGAATTAGGTTCTTAAAAATCATATTTTCTAACCCTAACTTGAAAAATTCATTTCTGCCTAACCATGATGAGTTTGAACTTGATTATTTTTGCATTGTTTCACATATTGAATGTAGTTTCTAGGTTATTTTACCTCATGATTTTATCTTGCATTTTCAATTTGATTTGCATTTTACCTTTAGAAGAACCCAAAAACCCTAGTTCACTAAGGAATTTCATAACTTTCACTAGGTTAAGCTTCTGACCTTCTCCTTTGGGATGTGATCTTCTATAGGATTAAGGTTTGTTTGAGCTTGATTTCAATTTTTTATCATGTTGAATACTTTTGTTTTGGTCTTATGAATCTCATGTTTTCTTAAAACCCTAATTTTGCATCTTCATTTGCATTCTCCTTTGCATATCATAATCATATGAACTTGCCATGACATTTCAAGAACTTGTATGAAATCTTAGACATCTTAAGACATGCTTGAACATTGCTTGATCATTTTTTAATTCATTTGCTATGCTTTGCATCCATTACATTTCATGAACATCCATGTGTTTTCATGTTTCTAAACATGCTTCCATTGCATCTCATCCTTGTATGATCATTCATATGCATCTTGTTTGACTTTGAATCATTTCATATGCCATTTGCATTGAATTTTCTCTTATGACTTTGGTTTTTACATCTCATTTCACTTCATTTCCTTTTTGCTTTATGTCTTATGCATTCATGCTAACATTTCAGGAGCTCTTAGTAAGTTATCTGGGGGGTGGATTTGCCTTCACCTCCCACCTTTTCTCATCATTCATATGCATTCTTACATGTCTTTGAAGTGAACTTGCTTCACTTATGTTCTCTCCTTCTTACTTTCTTTCTTTTAAGTTACCTATCTTCTTCATGAAGTAAGTAACTTATTCTTCTTCCTCTTTCTTTTTTCATCTGCTTCTTCCATGATGGCCTTCTTGAAGATCCTTTCTCTTAAGCCTCACAAACCATAGGATATCCAAGCATTATAACTTTTAGGGTTATGTATAGTCCCCCCTAGTCTTTTACCTTTGAGTCTCCTTGAGTCTCTCTTCTGATCTCTTAATCAGAGGCTAAACTCTCAAAGTTTTAGGACTTTGGAATTAGAGTTATGCTTGCATCCTTCTCTTAGGATGGAGTTTATAACTTTAATCCTTAGTGTTAAACCTTTAATTTGTTTAGACCTCTTAATCAAAACACATTAATAATCACTAAGACTTTATCTTATAACTCGGGCCTTACATTAGGGTTCTATCTCTTCCTCATGGTTAAGAGGGACTAACCCTAGTGTTTATATGACAAGTCCCCCTCAAATTGTCTTACAAACTTAAATTCCACTTCTTAATCTCATCCCTTAATTAAAATACATTTAATAAAGGCTTGTTATATAATGAATTTAATCCCTAACCATAGATTAAGTTGAGGTATCTTCCTCAGCTTAAGTGTTCTCATCTATCATCCTTCTATTAGGATGGTGTAATGAGTACACTAATATGTGATTAGAGATTAAACTCATTACTTAACACTAAACAAAAAAAAACCAAAAAAATCTAAATAATCACAAGTAGGTTAATGATCTTAATCCTACATCATCATGGTAATTAATTTGAGATGCTTATCTCACACTTAAGTAGGCTCATTATCCCTGATCAGGGAGGATATAATGAGTTTACAAGCCCTGGATTTAGGCTTAAGCTCATAATCCTATGCAAAACACCAAAAACAATAAAAAACTGAAAACACAAAACAAACAATAATCGTCTCCTTCGGGATTCTTTTCTCATCACACTCATTCATAAACGAGAACTTGCTTCTTACGTCTAATGCAAGACAGTTAGCACTCGAGCCAGACGAGTCATACACTTGAGCATAGATAAGTAAGCAGTTCACAATTAATTTATTTTCAGTCTCTTTGAGTTGAACTACGAAGTTCTGACTTCCTCATTGCACGAGAGGATACGTAGGCATAACTTAACAGTTATCGAACAAAAGTCTCTGTGTCTTCCCCTCTTTCAGCTTTCTTTTCTAAGCCTCAGTTCCTGAGCAATTCACCTTTTTGCACTAACAATTTTACTTTCTTTTCCTAGATTTTGCACACAGATAACACATACACCTACCCTTTTTAAACACAATCTTGTAAGCGTGGATCCCTTCGAGTACGACGGAAGATCTGGGTGCTAATACCTTCCTAGGTCGTAACCAACCCCCTTTCTCAGTTTCTCTGGTTCGCAACCGTCTTATCCATACCCTTCCAGGTTTATGCAACATTACCTTTCCTTCGGGATAAAAATGCCTAGTTGGCGACTCTATTCAATTCAACCTCATTTCTCTTTCACCGACCATTCACGTCTGCACCTTGGGACCTTGGTGTCTTTTCAGGGGAGCGACAACTTGTCGACTCTGCTGGGGATGCTATATCTTGCAACCAGGGCTTCTGGTTCTTTTTTGTGGGTTTCTCCTAGCATTTGTTTGATTTGTATTTATGGGGGTGTTATGTGTTATGTATGCTTTTGTTTATTGCTTTATTTATTGCTTTATGTGCAGCTTTATTTATTGCATTCATTTACTGTTTTATGCATTTCATATTATTTTCATATCATATTTGTGTTGGATTTATTGGTTTGCTTTGGTGGGAGGGATACTTTAGTGAGTAAGGTTCCATACCGGGAGCCTGAGTGAAACATAGGATTAGAGTGGCTTCATATTCTTTCCCATTCCATTTCGGTCTGGTGCGGGAATATGAAACACGGTTCAGACATGGGTTTCTTCTTGATAACTCTGTGCTATGGATTTCCTGTAGTGCTAGGGCTACCTGGGAAGCCTGCTAAGTCTGGATGACCTTTTTAGATGACCTTCAACATCTAAGGTGAATTAGAGGAGGATTCTTTATGATTAATGTAAACATTGTACCTCCGGGTTAGAAGTGTTTACACTTCTCATAATAGATCCAAGTCTAAGGATCCTTGTTCTAGAACAATACTTGTGAGTGGGTGGGGTTGTTTACAGGTTTGCAGGAACCCTTGGCCTCATCATACCCTGTTACTAGATGTTGTTTTAAGGTTACACTACTTTGGACTGATCTTATGGAACCCTGGACTTGTGACTCTTTATTTGAGTCCCCCACCTGGTTACTGGTTCTCAAGCCTTCATTTGGATTTCTTGAACACTCATGGACCCTATCAAAGCAAAACAACAGATCCATCACCTGATCACAAACCCTTGCATATCATCCTGCATACATCATTTTGCATCATTTAACATTTTCCTAATTGTTTTACATGGTATCCACATTATCTTTGGTTTGGTTTTGACTGTTCTTCTGCTCAGCCATCTTCATCAGATATCTTTATCAGTCATCTTCCTTAGAGATCTTCTTCAGTTGATATCTTCTCCAATTGTCTTCATCAACATTTCTCCTCAGTTATCTTCATCAGCACCCATTATCAGTATGGATTCATCCAGGAAGAGCAACATCACTTACCATTTCTTTGAGCCCTCTCTAGCAGGTGTAAACACCCCAAATTTGCCCTCACTAAGTTCACACCATGGCTTGTGATCTTTCATATTTGCATTAGTTTAAACATACCATATCATATTGCATTTTTGTTTCACTGCATTAGTTCAAGTTCATCTGCATCTAGGGTTTGTGATCTGAGCAATCCAAGATTCATTTGAGCCACTCCAAAGATCATCAATCATTCCAAGAGGGTCCATGTATGTTCAATCATCATATTATATCCTTCAAAGATCAAGGAAGTCAAGAAATCACAAGAACTGGGAAAGCATGGAAGCAGAGCTAGGGTTTCACTGCACATATGACTTGAAATTTGGGTTTTGGTTTCAGAGGCCATAACTCCAAATCTTTTGGTCATTCTTGTTTCTAAGGGTCTCAATATGTTATAAGGATCATGTGTACCAAGTTTGATGAAGAAATTCATTGTGGAAGTCATCTGTTCACTGGGTAACTTCTTGAGCAAGTCAGAGCAAAATCAGGGCATCTGAGGCCCCCACCAATGGACCCAAAGTGGATTTCTCATCAAATTGAAGTTATATGATCTTTATTTGATCATTGAAGTTCTTGGAAGTTCACAAAATTGAAGAAAAGTGAGCTAAACCAAAAGTTGCCAAGAATGGAAATGACTTGTAATGTAAACTTTCCATTTTGGGAAAGTTTTTCAACCTCCTCTTTCTCAACCAAAAATGCTTCAAATGAAAAATTATTGGTCATGAAAGTTGTAGATTGGATCATTCCCTTTTCAAAAAGTACAAGAACAAGTCCTAATTCATTATGGAACTCAAGTTATGGGTTGTCAAAGTTGGCAAAAATCACATAATTTTCAAGAATGCACCAAAGAGGGATTTTTGCAAAACCACTTGCCAAGCTATTTTGTGACTTCAAACACACTTCTAAGCATCATACAAACATTGTGCATTGTCTAAAACTTAGAATTGCCCAAAGAATCTCAAGTTTTCATGCCTTGCCCATGAAGAATTTACAAAGGGGCCAAACTTTCTCAAAATTGCAAAATGACATAGAACCTTTCACAAACTTGCTAAATTGCCTCAAAATGGATTCTATGGACCTCCTTGTTCTCAGCTGCACCAAGACAAGCCAAAAAGCCAGCTGCAAGAATGCCCATACCTCAAGTACACAAGTTGGTGACTTTTTGCAACTTGCCCCATACCAATCAGCTGCAGCCACCACCCACTCTCTGGCCTATCACTACTTGTTATGTGGATCACACACAAGCCATAACACACAACATTGCAAGCTAAAACCTCAGAATCCTCAAGTTCCACAAAATCCCCTCATTTGCAAAATCCTTCGAATCGCTCAGCTCACATACTCAATCTTCAAACTTCTTTCACCATTCATCTCAGAATCATCAATAGACCACAAAGCAACCATTAAAACAGCCAAAAACACCTCATAGCCAAAACATGATTCTTGGCCAGTTGAAGTGCAATCACACAAACCAGCCAAAACAAACTCTTTCCAAGCCTCAAAGCTTCTTCAAAATGATCATTGGAGTGAGTTTGCACAAGAGAGGTGACCAAAAAGCTCCAAACTGAGGAAGCTCAAGCTCAGGTAATTTCTTCAAACTTTTTCCATAAGTGCTATTTTAAGTGCTTAGATTGTTCTTCATGCTTTGTTTATCACCATGATATGTTTACTTTTGAGAATGGTTGAGAAATAAGCTTGTATGCATGTTCTGGAAGTTTTGCCATTTTTGAGTTTCTCTTCGAATCTTGTTTATGAGCCATGATAAATTTTTTTTGAGGTTGGATTCGTGCTTAGGAAGGTGAGAGGAGTTGATCTGGAGCTTTAGAGCTCCAGAAATGACATAGGGTTGAAGTTTGGGGTTTGCTCAGGGAGAAGCTGGCCGGAGAAGATGACCGGAGGTCTTCTCCGGCCACCTGAAAGTGATTAAGGTGTTAATTAGGGTTAGGGCAAAGTTTAAACGTGGGCCTTTGGATCTTGTCTTCCCGCGTGTGATGAATGGTTAGGATTAGGTCATTTAACTTAATTCTGGATTAATTAATTAATTAATTA
This sequence comes from Lathyrus aphaca, assembly GCA_963966055.1. Taxonomy (NCBI): domain Eukaryota; kingdom Viridiplantae; phylum Streptophyta; class Magnoliopsida; order Fabales; family Fabaceae; genus Lathyrus; species Lathyrus aphaca. The sequence goes on along the minus strand of OZ014519.1, from coordinate 319,676,561 downwards.
GATTTTAATAGATTTGAATCTCAGCCTTTAGATGTGGCGCGCAGTCAACCATATTTTCCCCAGAATCAATCCTGTCCACTGAATCAGATTACTTTCCCTTTATTTAATTTTTATTGCATTTTTTATCATTTTTCTTGCATCATTTATTTAAAATAGTTGAAAAAATCCTAAAAATATTTTCCTTTTGCATTTTCATTTCAAATAATTTTCTTCACCCAATAATATTTTTATTTTTATTTTTTGCACTAAAAACTCATTTTTATAATATTTAAATGTTTATTTTAATTAATTAATGGAAATTAATTAATTAAAATATCATTTAGGTTTCTAAAAATCCCAAAAAAAATCACATTGCATCTTAGGACATTTAAAAACATTATCATGCCATTCATACAAATTTATTTTTGGTTTTGAATCATCTTTGACATTTTTCTTGAATTTAGGGTCATAAAAATCCTATTTTTGAACCCTAAGTTCAAGAATTCTTTTCTGCCCAACCATGAATGGTATGACATTGATTCTTTTTGCATTGTTCTTCATTTAACATGTAGTATCTAGCATATTTTTGTCTCAAATTTATCTTGCATTTTTTATTTGATTTGCATTTTCTCTCTTAAGGTACCTTAAAACCCTAGATAACTTAGAAAATTCACAACTTTCTTTAGGTTAAGAGTTAGGTCTTCTCCTTTGGGGTGTGATATCATATGGGGATAGGGTTCCTTTGAGTGTATTTTCAATTTTTTATCTTGTGATTTGCTTCTGTTTTTGACTTTTGCATCTCTTGTTGCATGAAAACCCTAATTTCTCATGTTCATTTGCATACATCTTGCATATGCATTCATCCATGAACTTGCCATGACATTTCTTGCATCCACATGACATATAAGACATCATAGTACACATTATTATCATACTTGATCATTTCTTCATCCATTTTCTATGATATGCATTCATTTTATTCCATGAACTTTCATGTGCTTTCATGCTTCCTACATGCTTCATTTGCATTCCCATCTCTTGTATGATCATGCATAACACTTGACATGCTTTCATATCATATCATAACATCATTTGCATCATGTTTATGCTTCTGGTTTTGGTTTTCATCCTTGCATATGTTTCATTTTCATTTCATTCTTTCTTTTATGCTAACCATTTCAGGTGGTAAGTACTTTGAGAAGTGAATTTTCCTTCACTTCTCACTTCTCTTCTCTTTCTCTCTAATGCATCATTGCTGAATTTTTCTTTTGCTTTAGATTGAGCTTGCTCATTCATGTTCTTCCTCCACTTTCTTTCTTCAAGTAACTTATCTTCTTCAGTGAAGTAAGTTAACTTGTTTCTTCTGCTTCTCTTCCTTTCATCTGCTTCTTCCCTTGGTGGCTCTCTTGAAAATATTTTCTCCTAAGTATTACAAACCATAGGAACATCCAAGCATGACAATAATTAGGGCTTTGATTAGTCCCCCTTTAGTTTTACCTTTGTGTCTTCTTTTGTGTCTCTCTTCTCATCTCATAATCAGAGACTAAACCTTTAAGGTTTTAAGGCTTTGTGATCAAGATTATGCCTGCATCCTTCTCTTAGGATGGAGTGTATAACTTTAATCCTAAGTTTTAAACCTTTAATGTGTTTAAATCTCTTAATCAATCCATCTAATAATCACTAAGAAAATAGCTTGTAACTTGGGCCTTGCACTAGGGTTCTAATTCTTCCTTAATTGGTTAAGAAGGACTAACCCTAGTGTTAATGGACAAGTCCCCCTCAAGTTGTCTTAAAAATCATAAAATTCACTTCTTAATCTTACCATTAACTAAAATCCACTTTAATAAAGGCTTTGTTTTGTCATGAGGTTAATCCCTAATCATGGATTAAGTTGAGGTATCTTCCTCAGCTTAAATGTGCTCATCTATTATCCTTCTATTAGGATGGTGTAATGAGTCCATTAAATCCTTGATTATGGCTTAAAATCATTACTTAACACTAAACAAAAACTCCAAAAACATCTAAATAATCACAAGTAGGTTAATGATCTTAATCCTACATCATGGTAATTATGTTTGAGGTGCTTACTTCATACTTAAGATATTCTCATTACCCCTAATCAAAGGGAGGATGTGATGAGTTTTACTAACCCTTGGTTTAGGCTTAAGCTCATTAACTTATGACAAACACAAAACGCAATAAAAGATTGAAAACATCAAAAACAAACAATAATCGTCTCCTTCGGGATTCTTTTCTCATCATCTTCACTCACAAATGAGAACTCGCTTCATCCGTCTAATGCAAGACAGTTAGCACTTGAGCCAGACAGGTCATGCACTTGAGCATAGACAAGCAAGCAATTCATCAGTCAATTTATCTTTTAGTCTCTTTGAGTCGAACTACGGTGTTCTGACTTCCTCATTGAACGAGAGGATACGTAGGAATAACTTAACGGTTATCGAACAAAAGTCTCTTTCTCTCCCCCCTCTTCCCGCATTATTCTTTTAAGCCTCATTCCTGAGCATTTCACTTCACTTTCTTACACTGACACTTGTATATTCTTTTCTAGCTTTTGCACACAGATAACACAGACACTACCCTTTTAAACACAAACTTTCAAGCGTGGATCCAGTCAAGTACGACGGACAATCTGGGTGCTAATACCTTCCCAGGTTGTAACCAACCCCATTTCTCAGTTTCTCTAGTTCGCAACCGTCTTATCCATATCTTTCCAGGTTTATGCAGCATTACCTTTCCTTCGGGATAAAAATGCCTAACTGACGACTCTTTTCACTTTACCTTCATCTTCTCCTTTCGCCGACCATTCGCGCTTGTACCGGGATGCAAATCTTCGGGAGCAACAGCTTGGCGACTCTGCTGGGGATCCTTATATTGCAACCAGGGCTTCTGGTTATTTTTGTGGGTTCCTCCTAGCGCTTGTTTGATTTGTGTTTACGGGGGTGTTATGTGCTAATTGTGCTTTGTTTATTTTCTTTTTTTATTGCTTTATGTACAGCTTTATTTATTGCTTTCCTTTACAGTTTTGTGCATATTCATACTGTCATTATCATTGCTGGATCTGCTTCTGTTTTGGTGGGTGGGGTTTCATTGAGTGATTAAGGTCCTATACCTGGGACCTGAGTGACACCTAGGCTAGAGTGGCTTCATATTCTTTCCCATTCCATTTCGGTCTGGTGCGGGAATATGAAACACGGTTCAGATATGGGTTTCTTCTTGAGAACTCTGTGCTATAGATTTCCTGTAGTACTAGGGCTATCTGGGAAGCCTTCTAAGTCTGGATGACCTTCAAAATCTAGGGTGAATTAGAGGAGGATCCTTTATGGTTATTGTAAACACTGTACCTCCGGGTTAGAAGTGTTTACACTTCTCATAACTGATCCAAGTCTGAGGATCCTTGTTCTAGAACATTACATGTGAGGGGGTTGGGTTGTTTACAGGTTTTGTAGGAACCCTTGACCACATCATACCTTGTTACTGTTTTGTTTTAAGAATGCTTCACTTTGGACAGTTCTTGTGATTACCCTAGACATGTGGCTCTTTATTTGAGTCCCCCACCCTGGTTACTGGATTTCTAAGCCTCCATTCGGACCTTTGAACATACATGGACTTTTACCAAGACAGATAACCAGATCCAGCTCTTGATCACAAACCTTTTGCATATCATTTGCATACATCATTTCTGCATCATTTAACATTTGCTTATTTGTTTTACAGGGTATCCATCTTCATATTTGGTTTGGTTTTGACCCCTTTTGCTACTCAGACTGCTTCAGTTTTCTTCTCCCGCACTTTCATCAACTTGTCTTCATCAGGGATCTTACCTCCAACTTCTCAATCAGTGACTTTCATCAGCAGTTATTCTTAGCTTCTTCACCAGCATCTAGCATCCATGGACACTTCAAGAAAGAGCAACATTACTTACCACTTCTTTGAGCCCACCCTGACTGGCATCAGGCAGGTCCAGTCCCTTATTACACTTGATTGTATCCCACTGTTCAGAGAACATTATGGGGGAGTACTAGACATGGTCATGGATCTTGATGCATCTCAGAGGATTATGATCCATACATGCTTGCAGTTTTATGACCCTCCACTCAGATGCTTTACATTTCCTGATTTCCAGATGGGACCTTTGCTAGAAGAGTTTTCCTTGTTGATTGGAGTTCCTATCAGGAGAGGGATCCCTTTCAATCCAGAGATGACTGCTCCCAAAAATGAAGACATAGCCAGGGCATTGCATTTGAAGCCTGCCCTCATTGAGCAGAACATGACAACTAAGGTTGGGGTTCCAGGCCTCCACCTAGACTTCTTGATCTCTCAGGCTACCCTGAAGGTTGCAGTAGGGGAATGGAAGGTTGTTTGTGCACTTTTAGCCCTCAGTATATATGGGGTTATATTGTTTGCAGATGAGCCCAAGTTTGTGAGTAAGAATGACATGCACTTGTTCTTGTTGAGGAACCCTATTCCTACCTTGCTGGGAGACTTCTATTACTCAGTCAATCAGAGGAATGAAAAGCAAAGAGGGAAGTTGGTCATATGTTGTGCTCCTCTTTGTTACTCTTGGCTGCTCAGACACTTGCCAAAATCAGATACCTTCTTGAACCCCCATCAGCAAAAAAATTGGGCTAAGAGGTTCATTGCCTTGACATCAGATGACATCAGATGGTGCATCCAGAGCACCAAAGGCAAGGACATTATTACCAGCTGTGGGCAGTATCCTAATGTGCTTTTGATAGGAGTAAAGGGTCGCATCAACTACAACCCTTTACTGTTTAAAAGACAATTGGGATATGCTTTGGTTCACCCTCCCAGAGGACAAGATTTGGCTGAGACTCTCTACTATGAAATTCAACCCAACTCTGTTGTTGTTAGACAGGCTGCCTGGGCTTGGGATAACATTCAGACCAAAGGGACAACCATCCTTGGCAAGTGTAATAATATTGCCTCAGCACAGTATTCTGATTGGTCCCGTACTAGAGCTCAGATCACCTGAATGCCTTTAACCTTGGAAGATACACCTGGACCTTCTATAGTACAACCTGCAGCAACTGACAGTCTGGAAGAGTTTGAAAAGATGAAAGAGAGGAACACTCAGCTAGTTGAAGCCTTGAAGAAGACTCTCTGGGAGAGAAATGACAGTCGTCTGGACAATGAGAGATTGGAAAGACTCAGGATTGAGCATCTGACCAAAATTGAAAAGACAAATGACTACATCAGGAAGGCAAGAGCAGGGGAGTTGGTTCTGAAGAATGCTTGCAAGGAGGCAAAGACTCAGAAGGCTAGGGCAGAGCATTATCTGGAGGAGAGCCAGGCTAGGTGGATCAGGATCACTGAAGCCCGTGCACAAGAAGACCAAAGGACTCATGCTAAGATAGAGCAGTTGGAGGCTGGTGAGAAGAAGCATCAGGAAGTTTTGTTAGCAGCTCAGAAGGAGATATCTGAATTAAAACTCCGGGTGGGGTTGAAGAGGTCAAAGGATCAGGATAAGCATAAGAAGCTAACCAGTGCCATTGCTACCAGGAACCTCCTCATCAGGACTATTACAGAGCACCCAGCGGATCCAGGGACTGAGGCCCTCCTGAAGGAAGTCAGGGAGGATGACTTTGGATTGGATGTCTGATCCTTTTGCATGTATTTCTTTCTTTTGATGTACTTTTCTTTTGATTGTTGTATTTTGACCCACCACGGGCATGTATTGTAAACAAACTATGTATTTTCATCCTTTGTAATATATCAGTTTGTTTTATTTATTGGTGGGCTTTATCTCTCAACATCATCAGCATTTCCTCGAGGTCTGGAAAGGTCAAAACCAAAGAACCAAACCGGATACCCTTGGAAGACAAATAAGCATATTGCATTGCATACTAACATTTTCTTTGTTTTGTAGGTCTTTGTTTTTATTTGTTGTTTCTCACTTTGTTATGGTTTCAGGAAACATTGCTCGCAGAAGAGTGTTCCCTGTCAACAGAATACACCGGTACCCGACGAGAAACAGCCTTCCGGGCATTCAGATGGATCAAGTACAGCAGGACTTGAATGAAGTAAGGAATCAAATGGAAAATGAAAGGGTTGAAAGACAAACTCCTGATGAACATCATCCGGGTACAGGAGGTACCAGTAATAATGATCGCGGGCAGCCTCGCATTTATCCACCAGAGTTTGGGCCTCATCTAAACCCAGATGTTAATGTCATAAGGAATACACAAGGTAACACTGCTGGAGGTAGGATCTTTCAAGAGGATCCTCAAGAAGAGCAGTTCACAGTTATTGGAGCTGGGGATGAAGTTTACGACCGAAGGCTGGATGAGATTGCTGAGAAACTAAGGTCTCTTGAATCCCATAATTCCCTAGGCTTTGATGTGATGGACATGGTGTAACACCCCAAATTTTCCCTCTTCATTTTAAGCATCATATCACATCATATTCATCATGAACATATCATTTTCTTAGCATCATATCATGGAAAGATGAGGCATAACATTCTTCATGTCCTAGCATCAAGTATATGGTCATCTGTGGAGGTTCTTGAGGCATCACAAGCCATGAAAAGGGTCCCATTGGTTTTATACAAGTCTTATGAGGGATCTACACTCCATTTACAAGTTCAAGTCCATGTACAAAAGCTCAGAAGATTGCATGATCACCAGAGGTCTCAGGACAAGGCAAAGCTCCTATACAAGGTACATAAACTAGGGTTTGAGATTCAAGCATCAAAACTCCACAACTTTGGCCATTTCATTTGGGTAAAGTCTTCTATATGTCAAGAGGATCCTAGGTGTCAATTTTCATGAGAAAATTCCATGTGGAAGTCAGACAATTCCTCAGTTGCTTGTAGATGAAGTAATTGGTCAACTGTGCCCTTAAAATGTCAACTGTGTAATTTCAAGGGGTCCAAGCCACTTTTTCTGGCCAAGAGGCGTCCCTAAAATGTTATAAGAGGTTTGTAATGATCAAAGTTCAATAATCATGGAGATTTGAAGGGTTTTGCAAAAATGGTACAAAGTTGGTTTTGAGAAACTTCCAAATTTGGCAACTTTTGCCCTAATTTTCAAATGGCCTTAACATGATCAAAAATTCTTCAAATTGACCAAAGTCAAACATGAAAGTTGGAGATTAAGGGCTCCCATTTTCAAAAAGTACAAGTACTTTTTCATGGGATTTGTGGTTCATCCTCTAGCCTCTTCGAAAATTTGGTGAATTTAGGGCAAAATCAAGTTTTCATGCATGCAACCAAAAGCAAAAGTGTTTAAAACTTAATTGTAAGACTTGGTATGGTTCAAGTTTGATAGCAATGATAAAATACATCACATTTGGATCATTTTGCTCAAGATAAAGTCACATTTTCATTCACTATAAGAAAGTCACTCCAAAAATGCAAAATTGGCCAATTCATGAGAAAGGTGTGATTGCTTTGATCCAAGGGCCAGAACTTGTGGGATTTTGATCAAGGGTTGGAAAAGCATTGCACATGGCTGAGAATGCAAGCAAGGCATGAGGGTGGCATTCTTATCTCACAATTTTCAAATTATGCAAAATCACAAATATCTCATGATCCACACGTGCAAACTTTGGCATTTTTTCAGCATTGCATTGTGAGATCACATATAAGCAGCTAGGGTTTCAGAATTCAAAACCTCTCTCTAATTTCCAAGTTCTTGCAACCTTTGAATTTTCTCTCATTTCTATTCATACAAGCACTCAATCTCAAAACAAATTATGGATCCTTGTTCTAGGCAAGCTAAGGATCATTAATCACCTACTCTTGCAAGCTCTCTCTCAAGTTTATCAACATTGCCATTTCAGGGCAGGTGTGAAAAAAGCCTCAGATCCAGCTTATTTCAAGACTTTAGATGCATTTATTTTGCATCTAGAGTGAGTGTGGAGTGATTTGCACGCATCATTGGGCTTTCTATCTCATTGAATCCAGATCTGCAACTCAGGTATGGTTGCAAATCTCAAGATCTAAAAATGAAATTGATGAGGTGTTTTGTGATGTGTGAAGTCCACTGATCATCCTGCACTTTATAGTTTTGAAAATGATGCATTGTAACCTGAGTTATTTGAATTTCAGTTTTGATGGTCAAAGTTGTTTTGCTTTGATCCAAATGTTTCTTTGAGTTTTAGAGGTTTTTGAGGTCATATTCGAATTCAGCATGGTTGATTTAGTGAATCTGGAGTATTTGGTCCATTTATATGGTCATTTGTGTGTCTGTTGTGAATTCCGGTGCCGGAGCCCTAGCTCCGGTCACCGGAAACTGGATTTGTTGCCTTAGGGTTTGCGCAAGGTTGAAGACAACCTTCTAGCCATCAGATCTGCCCAGCCAACGCGCAGGATGATTCCACGTAGCCCTAACTCCCTTCTCTTTCTCACGTAATTCTTTTGTTTTATTTTAAGGCTTTATGTTTCTCAGTCCATGATAACTATTATAGTCCATCCACTCACATCTCTCCATTTTTCCACATCAATTAATGAAGGAAGTACCACGCGCGTTGGATTGATCCAGCGTTTCATGTTTTTTTTCTTTTTATTCACTGAATTTCCACAATAAAAGCCATAAGCCTGCGCTAGCCAGTGGGCATCTGAGTGCTCTTCGCACCCCCATGTCTTTCAGGCCCAATCAATTTCAACGCATAAACCCTACTATTTGCACCTCCAACCCAATCTTCTTTTTATTCCTTTTTCATTAATTTTCTTTTATTTCATTTTTAGTTTCTAATTTTTAAAAATACTTCTGATTATTAAAAAATTCCCAAAACATTCTTGAGTCATCTTTGAAGTCTCTTTTATTTTTATATATTTTTTATTTTCCATTTTTCTATTTCCACGTGTCATAATTAATTTCCTCTTTCAAGTAACTTCTTTTTAAGTTCTTTTTTAGTACACTGGATTGTCCAATTTCTATAGAGTTCTTTATTTTGAATTTTGTTTTAATTATTTTTGCTCTGGATTCCTAAGATGATGTACTTCTTGTGTGATTTTTCCCATGATTTTTAGAAATTTATTCCTTGGGTCTTGGTCCTTTGACTTGTGTTGGAAGTTCTTAACCCTAGTTTGTGTTCTTGCCTCCATTTGACCTAGTTTGCTTCTGAATTTTCTCAAACCCTCTTGGCTCATTGATATAACATGTTTTAAGATCATTTGACTTAAGTTTTGGAATATTTAGATGCTTGGTTGATTTAATATGGATTTTTGTTCTCACCTTGTCCCATTTTGCTTCTTTTGGTCCATTAGGTCTCTTATAAGCTTAGAAGGGCACTTGTGCCAACTTCTTCTTCTCATTTGGGGTTCTTTTGGGGTATTGGTACCTTCCTGGTACTAGATTAGGGTTTGTGTCTTAGGAATTCTGATTTCTTGCTTACTTTTAAGTCCTTTCATTTCTTAAGTGTGTTTTCACTTCTTCCTTACTCCTTTCACTCCCATTTTGTGATTGTTTGGTATTGTGTGTCCATTCTCTTTATCTTGCTGGCTTCTTAATCCTTTCCTTGACTTGTTTTGGTTCTGGTCTTGTGCATTGAGTTCATGTTTATGCATTGTTGCTTTGCATCTTTCTTAAGTGTGCATTTGTTTTCATATGTGTTTCATATTGCATCATGTTAACTTGTAAGCTTCATCTCTCATTCTTTTGAGTTGCATATTCATTAAGCATTTGTGCATATCATTTCACTTCTGTTTGTATGATGTTAACATGTTCTCTTGTTCATCTTGCTTCACTTATATACATGTTACTAACCTTGCAGGGGCTATGGTAAGTGTGAGGTGTGGGAGTTGAGTTCCACATCTCCAAATCTCATCCCTTCTTCTTATGTTTATTGAGCTAACCCTTTGCTTGTTAGGCTTAGGCCTTTCTCATCTCTTCTTCTATCTTCTTCTTCTCTTTTCTTTCTTTCTTCATTAGGATAGAAAGCCACACTAACCCTTAGGACATCCATGCATGATAACACTTAGGATTCTTCAGCCCCCCTTTAGAATTTTGCCTTTGTGATCCTTTTAGTTCTTTTTCTCTTCTCATCTCATAACCATAAAAAACACCTTAATAATGTTTGAAGTGATATCTTGATCAATAGCCTTATCCCATGAGGTGTGCTTGTAGTCTTCCCATCTTGGGATAGTACAATTTTACCTTGTGATGTACAAGTCTGATCAAGGTATCTTCTTCTCCAAGAAAAGCAATAAAAAACACTTCTTCATTGTAAATACCAAAAACACTTAATAAGTTAAATGAGTTAGTGAGCTTAGGCCCTAATCTTTGGGTTCAAGTTTTGGGGATCTTCTCCTTACTTGAGTGTGCTTGTTCTATTATTCCATCTTGGAATGTGGTGACAAGTGCACATTCCATGGAAAAGAGCTTGAGTTCACTTCCTTATGACACACTCATAAAAGCTTCTAAAAAACACAAACAAACAATAAGCGTCTTTCCTTCGGGAATTCTTTTCTCACCTCCTTCGCTCCGTACGCGAACTTGCTCCTACTTGTCACTTTGCAAGACGGTTATGCACTCGTCGTCCGAGTCTGCAACACCTGAGCATTGACATAGGCAGTTCAAGCCTTAATTCACAAGAAATTTTCCTTGTTGCCCCTAGTTAGGGGAACTACGGCGACTCTGATCCTCATTGTCCAGATGAGGTACGTAGGCAGCGGGGTAGGGCCCGTTCGAGCACAATCTTTATTTTCCCTACATTTTTTCTCTTTGTTTTCTTATTCAGTTCTTTTCTCAGTTTCTTTTCCAGTTCATTTTCATTTCTTTGCAGCAACTTTCATACCCTCACCCTTTGAAACAGTTTCTTTTGCAAGCGTGGATCCCGTCGGGTACGGCAGACGATCTGGGTGCTAATACCTTCCCAGGTCGTAACCGACTCCCGAACTTAGTCTCTTTGGTTCGTAGGACCTGTGTCCTTCCTCTTCTTTCTTTTGGTTTGTGCAGCATTACCATTCCCTTTCTTCGGGATAAAAATGCCTGGCTGGCGACTCTATTCTTTTCCGCGCTACTTTCGCGTTTGTACCAGGATGGAAATCCGGGGAGCGACAGCTGGCGACTCTACTGGGGACTACCGAACCCAGAATCTCTGGTTTCCCTGTGAGTCTCTCCTAGTGCTTGTTTGTTGTTGTTTCTTTGGGTGATGTTTGTTTGCTGTTGTGTGTTGTACTTTATTGTTGTTTGGTTACAGCTTTATTTACAGCTTTATTTACAGTTTTCAGTATTTATTTTCTGCATCATGTATATTTACTGGACTGTCTTGACTGGTTTTCTGTTTGGTGGGATGGGTGTTACTGTGTATGAGAGATGAGATCATTACCATGGTTCGAGTGCACCTTAGGACTTAGAGTGGTTCCACTTTGGCCTCATGAGATCTTGTCATGGGGGTAGTAGTGAGTTCCACGCCCAAATTTGCGATTGTCTTGGAAATGTCTTGATTTGGGGATCTTCCTCTCTCATTTCATAACCTTGACAGTTATGTGCAGCTGGGGACCGATCATTGAGAACCTTGTGGAAACATCCCTCTTTAGTGATGACAGTGGCAGCCCACATTTTGTGGCAAATCCATTCGCATCCGAGGGCCCACCTTGTAATCACATAGGATGACCTTGTTTCCCAGACTCAACTGAGGCCTCCCTGCGTAGTATATAATGCCAAACTGATTCCCTGATTTGGTCATGAACCATTTCTCGGAGATGGTGACAGTATTATTGCTATTCGGCTTTGAGAGTCCGTGATGTCTGACCCGGAGCCTACCAGTGAGATTGGGAGGGGTTTACAGGTGTGCAGGAACCCTTGGCCTCTACATACACTCATTATTCATTGGTCCTTATTATGATCTGTGGTCCTATGGTTATGATCTTTGGTTCTATGGTTCTATGGTTCTGGAGTTCTGGTTTTCTTGATACTGGTTTTCTTGGTACTGTGATTCTGAGATCTTCTATCAGAGAGTGTGACTCAGAGGACTTTTGGTTTGCCAGTTGATCAGAGGGGCCCTTGTCAGTGTCCAGTTCAGATGGTTCCAGTTGATCATATGCCTGCATTGCATTGCATTTGCATCATTCTTGCATTAACTGCTTATGTTTCCCATTTTTTCAGGTCATTGTTCTTAATCAGCTCCCAGTTCTGGTAAAACTTATCTCCATGGCATAAATTAGAAGAGTTCCAAGGAAAAAGAATGTTCACTATACTTTTCTTCAGCCTGAAGTTAGAAGTGTTCAGAAGTTAGCAGGTCTGATGAATGACCAAGTCTTGGGCAATTTCAAGAAAAGATATGGCCAGATACTGAAGTTTGTGGACAAGCCCACTACAGACCAGAAGGACAGTTTGCATACCCTGTTGCAGTTTTATGATCCTCTGCTGCATTGCTTTGTTTTTCCAGGTTACATCTTAGCTCCAACATTGGAAGAGATTGCCAGCATGTTGAATGTTCCAGTCAGAGAGACATTGCCTTTCTATGGGTCTGAGGTTGTGCTTAAAGATGAAAACATAGCCAAAGTTTGCCGTCTGCCAGCTGCTACAATCAAGAAGGCTCTGCATGATAGTGAAGGCAAAGGACTCCCTTGGAGTGTGCTCATCCCAGAGGCAGAGAGGTATGCTTCAGAGGCTAATTGGAATTACTTGGGTGCTTTGCTTGCTTTAATGGTGTATGGGTCCAGCTTGTTCCTGGGAGAAAAAGAGTTTGGAAGTTTGGAAGTGATCTCAATCTTTGCAAAAGGCAACCCTGTGCCTACTCTTTTGGGTGACTTCTACTACAGTGTGCATTACAGAAATGAGAAGGGTAGAGGTGGTCCAGTGTGCTACTGTGCTTCTTTGTTTGCTGAGTGGTTTTCCAGACAGTTGCCAAAATCAGGTGCCTTCAAGGAGATGAGGGATGAATGGAGATGGTCAAGAAGACTGATGGGGTTAACTGCTGAAGATATTTCCTGGGGATATGACAGAGATTTGCTAGGTAAAGAGTTGCTGGTCAGTGGTGGAAGGTTTGCTGGAGTGCCTTTGCTGGGAAGGAAAGGTGTCATCAGTTATTACCCAACATTAGCCAGGAAACAGTTTGGCTACCCTTTGAGAGATCCTCCACAGATGGAAGAGTTTGCTGAGTCTTTGTACTTTCCTGTTGAAGGAAACAAGGGGTTAGTATTGCAAGCAGTCCAAGCTTGGGCTCACAGGATAAGGAAGGGTAAGAAAGACTTCGGCAGAGTTGATCCCAAGTGGTATCCACTATTTGCTGCATGGTTGCAAAGACGTGTAGGAACAGTTCTCATGCCTTTCTCAGTTAAGGCTCCACTTTATCCCAGAGAAGTTACAAGTTAGAGCAGTACTGTTTCCCTTGAAGAGTACAAGAAGCTAGAAGCTCAACTGCATGAAGTTAGAGTGGAGAATGCTGAAATGGTAAGCCTGTACCATCAAGCCAATAGGGCCAAGAATGAAGCAGAATGTAAGTTGCAGAAGATCCAAGCCTCCTTGGAAGCAAAAGAGAAGGACTTTGCTGGAAGAGAAGCTCACTTTCACAGGTTAGGTCTAATGGAAGCCAAAAGAGAAGCTGAACGCAAAAAGACCTTGAAGACTCTCAAGGAAGCTCGTCAATCCATTGTTTGGTTGCAAGGCCAAAGGGAGGAAGAGCGGAAGAAGTTCAGAGAGAAAGAAGAGTTCTTTGAAGTGCAAATGGCCTTCAAGAAGGAAGAGGTGGAGCAGGTCCACACCATCCGGAGGGAAAAGACTCAGCAGCTAGTACAAAGCTAGTTGGCCCTGGAGGAAGCAAGGAAAGAGATTGAAGAGCTCAAGCTGAGAGCGGGTGTCAAGAAGAGCAGAGCAGAGGTGGAAGAGCCTGAGTCTTTAGCTTAGTTTAGTTCATTTTTTAGACTACCTACATACTTGTTGTAGGAGTTTTGTTTATTTTGCTTTGTTCTTTATTCATGTAATGGCTTGTAACCCTTCGGGGAATATTTCTGTTTGTATTCTGACTTTTGGGCCGACAGTGTTTTTGTCCATGATACAGTGTTAATGTGCAAGTTATCTTTTTTGAATGTACAAGACTCGTTTGTCTGATACTGCTAATGTCTGAACACTCATCAAAGAGATAGTTTGAAAGTTAATCCTCAAAGTGATTGTCAGGAGTAGATGCCAGAACTGGGGCATGCAAATGCTTAAAAACATGGGAACATGAACAGTAACATTGCATTGCATATAACCTGTTTGTTTGTTTTGCAGGTAGTGTCTCAGTTGCTAACGTGTTTTGTGTTTCAGGCACTATAGCTCCCCGGAAAGTTCGGGAACAACCAGTCGTACACAGATATCCAACAAAGATTAACAGAGAGCGAATCATGGACCAGATGCAAGCTGACTTAGCTGACTTGAGGCTAAGGATGGATAACTTTATGACTTTGATGGCAGGCATGGGTCAGAACCAAGAGCGTCTGCGGGAGTTGGTTGAGAATCAAGCCAGGAACAACGCTGATGCTGCTGATAATCGTAACGGTGCAGGCGCATGTCAGGTTGAGGCCCCTGTAACACAGCCAGGGGTCACTATAATCAATGATGGGCTAAATAATATTCAAATGGATAACCAGGACGAACAATTCACTCTGCTGGACGAAGCTGAAGGTCAGGGGGCTGAGATGAACCGTAAGTTTGAGGAAATGGCAGAACAAATCAAAGCTATTCAATCCCAGAGCTCTTTGGGATTTGACATAACAGATTTGGGCTTGGTTCCAGGGGTCAGGATCCCATACAAGTTCAAAGTTCCAACTTTTGAGAAATATAATGGCACTGCATGCCCGAAGACCCATCTTCAATCCTTCGTAGGAAGGATCGTTGCTCACACCGATGATGAAAAACTCTGGATGTACTATTTCCAAGACAGCTTGGTTGGAGCTTCTCTGGAATGGTATATGAAGCTTAGCAGAGTTAACATAAAGAGTTGGAAAGACCTAGCAGAAGCTTTTGTGAGACAATATCAATATAATTTGGACATGGCTCCAAATCACACGCAATTGCAGCACATGTCTCAGACTGCTAAGGAGGGTTTCAAAGAATATGCTCAGAGGTGGCATCAACTCGCTGCCAGAGTGCAACCACCGCTGCTTGAGAACGAGATGGCTGACATGTTTATGGGGACTTTGCAGGGTGTGTTTCTTGAAAGATTGGCGTCCAGTTCTGCCACCAAATTCAATGACATTGTAATTGCCGGAGAGAGGGTTGAGACCTTATTGAAGATGGGGAAGATCCAAGATCCAAGTGCTAGCAGCTCGAATGGAGCGAGAAAAGCTTGCAGTGGACCTCCTAGAAGAAGATAAGGTGAGACAAATGATGTATTTGGACGAGGCCGGGACCGTGGTTATAGAAGATCGTATGAACATGTGGCAGCAGTCACAATTCCTTCTACTCCAGTGCAACAGATGCAACCTCCTCAACAAAAACAACAACAACCACAAAGAAACAACTATCAGCAGAGACCGTATCAGCCAAGGCAAACACGCCCGGCTAATAGGGTGATTGAGGCCATCCCCATGACTTATGCTGCTTTGCTACCAAGACTGCTGGATTTGAATCTGATTCAACTGAGAACTTTGGCACCACCACCTCCTGGAGAGCTTCCAGTGGGTTATGATGTCAATGCACGATGCGCTTTCCACTCTGGGGCACCCGGGAACTCGACTGAGAAGTGCAGGGCACTCCATCACAAAGTACAAGACCTGATAGATTCTAAAGCAATCAACTTTGCACCACCACCGAATGTTAATTCGAACCCTATTCTGAATCACGGAGGGGCAAGAATCAATGTCGTTGAGGGTGGTGAAAAGTTAAGCCTCATGCTGAGTATTGAAGAAGTGAAGACTCCTTTGAGGGTAGTGAAAGAGAGGCTGCTGAATGGTTAAGTGTTTCCTGGTTGTAGTGCTGATTGTGAAGAATATCTGAGTTCTGTGAATGGGTGTGAGAATTTGAAGATGGGATTGCAAGGTTTGATTGATGATGGATCCTTACAATTCAACAGAGTTGGTAGTGAAGCTGATGATGTGTCAACCATTACCATATTCAATGATGAAGCAGAGATGACTGCCGGAAGAGAGCCTATTACCATCTATGCTCCTGAGATTAGTCCTGTGACTATCACCGTGCCTAGGCCTGTTCCTTACACAGACGATAAAGCCATTCTGTGGCATTACGGTTCAAATGTATATGTGGCTGGACAGAAGATTGAGAGCAAGTCTGTTGATGTTGACCCGAGTGTAGAGAACGTCGGAGGAGTTGGGGGTTTTACCAGAAGTGGTCGTTTATTTGCTCCCCCTGTGCTGAGGGGAGATCCTGAGGCTGAGGCTTCGTCAAAAGCCAAAGGAAAGCAAGTTGTGACTGATGAATCAACTACTCCTGTGGATGGGCAGGGTACATTTGAAAAAGAGGTCGAGGAATTCATGCGCATTATCAAAAAGAGTGATTATAAGGTGGACGATCAGCTGAACCAGACACCTTCTATGATATCCATTCTATCACTGTTGATGTGTTCTCCTGCACACAGAGAGGCCTTATTGAAAGTGCTGCAAATGTCATATGTTCCTCAAGAAATCACTGTCAAACAACTTGAAGCTGTTGTAGGAAGTGTTAATACAAGCCATGGGCTGGGTTTTACAGATAGAGACCTGACGTCAGAGGGTCGAAACCACAACAAAGCACTACATATCACTATGGAGTGCAAGGGTGGTATGTTGTCACATGTTCTTGTAGACACAGTCTCTTCCCTTAATGTGCTTCCGAAGAAGGCATTAATGAAGCTCAATGTTGATGGAATTGTCCTGAGACCAAGTGATTTAATTGTCAAAACTTTTGATGGTTCTAGAAGATCAGTTTTTGGGGAAGTTGAGTTGCCCGTCAAAATAGGTTCTCAAGTCTTCAAAAGTATCTTCTACGTCATGGACATCCAGCCTGCGTATAGCTGCTTGTTGGGACGCCCATGGATACATGTTGCTGGAGCTGTTACTTCAACCCTGCATCAGAAGCTCAAATATGTGGTCGACGGCCAGGTTATCACAGTCTGCAGAGAGGAAGACATCTTCGTGAGCCACTTGTCGACGTTCAATTATGTAGAGATGGATGGAGAGGTCCATGAGACCCTATGTCAAGCCTTCAAAGCAGTCAACGTCAGCATCTTGACTCCTGTAGAGAAGAGTAGTGAGAAAGAAGGGACCTCCATCCATTCCTACAAGCAGGCAAAGGAGGTAGTTCAGTCAGGAAGTGCCCAAGGCTGGGGCAAATTACTGGAGCTAGAAAAGAAAGACGACAAGTTTGGTTTAGGGTATCAGCCTGGTGGATCTACTCCAAGTGGTAAATCCATTACCTTTACAAGTGATGGGTTGCTCTACCGCAACCAGATCTGTGTGACAAGCCAAGATGGGGACAGTGATGGTGATTGGGACAACTGGATTCACCCGTGCGCGCCCGGCGAGGAGCTAATGAACTGGTCTGCTGAAGACATCATACAAGTTACCTGGCACTCAGAGTAATTCATTTTTTTCCTTTTATTATCATACTGCATTGTCAAATCCAGCATTCTTCCCAAGATGCTTGGATCCATTGTATTGGGCCACCATGTTTTGTATGCATCTTATTTTACCATGAAATAAAAGGACATTTTCAGACAAATTGTGTTCTCTTTCTTTGTTTTAAAATTTTTCACAAAAATATAAAAAAATGGCAATGTGTTTTCCCTTGTTGTTTTTGTGTTAGCGTCTCTTTTTCAAAATAAGCAGTTTCTGAATAAGCACATCATCTGTGCAGTGTTGATCATCCGGATTCCATTGATAACGTTCCTGCTATGACCACGCATGACTTTGACAATCCAGTCTACCAAGATGATGAAGGGGTTAAGGAAGACTGTGACCTCCCTGAAGAGTTGGTCAGATTGTTGAAACAGGAGGAACGGGTTATTCAGCCTCATCAAGAAGAGATTGAGATCATCAACATTGGCAGTGAAGATGTGAAGAAAGAGATCAAAATTGGGGCCAGTCTGCAGGCCGACGTCAAGAAAGAGCTTATCAGTATGCTGAGAGAGTATGTGGATATCTTTGCTTGGTCATATCAAGATATGCCAGGGTTGGATACCGACATCGTTGTGCATAAGCTACCTCTGAGAGAGGACTGTCCTCCTGTGAAACAGAAATTGAGAAGAACTCGTCCTGACATGGCAATGAAGATCAAAGAGGAGGTTCAGAAACAATGGGATGTTAGGTTCCTTGATGTAACTAGTTACCCACCTTGGGTAGCTAACATTGTACCTGTACCAAAGAAGGACGACAAGGTCCGGATGTGCGTTGACTACCGGGATTTGAATAGAGCGAGCCCAAAAGATGACTTTCCGTTGCCACACATTGATGTGTTGGTAGACAATACTGCTCAATTCTCGGTATTTTCCTTCATGGATGGCTTCTCCGGATATAACCAGATTAAGATGGCGCTGGAAGACATGGAAAAGACAATGTTCATTACCCCGTGGGGTACATTCTGCTATAAGGTCATGCCCTTTGGTTTGAAGAACGTCGGGGTAACTTATCAGTGGGCGATGGTCACATTGTTCCATGACATGATACACAAGGAGATAGAGTGTTATGTGGACGATATGATTGCTAAGTCCCGAGATGAAAAAGAGCATCTGGTCAACCTGAAGAAGCTTTTTGATAGACTGATCAAGTACAAGCTGAGGTTGAATCCAAACAAGTGCACTTTCGGAGTGCGTTTCGGGAAACTGCTGGGTTTCATTGTTAGTCAGAGAGGAATTGAGGTAGATCATGCTAAAGTAAAAGCTATTCAAGATATGCCTGCACCGAGAACAGAAAAAGAAGTGTGCAGGTTCTTAGGGAGGTTGAACTACATTTCTAGGTTCATATCTCATCTAACGGCCACGTGCAAACCGATATTCAAATTATTAAGAAAAGAGCAAACGGTCATGTGGAACGATGATTGCCAAAGAGCTTTCGACAAAATAAAAGAATATTTGCAGGATCTTCCAATTCTAATGCCTCCAGTGGAAGGAAGACCATTAATTATGTACTTGACCGTGCTAGAAGGGTCAATCGGGTGTGTTCTAGGCCAACATGACGAGTCTGGTCGAAAAGAGTATGCTATTTATTACCTTAGCAAAAATTTTACCGACTGTGAATCCCGTTACTCACTGCTTGAGAAAACTTGTTGCGCTTTGGTATGGGCTGCTCGCCGATTGAGGCAGTACATGTTGACTCATACCACACTGCTCATTTCCAAAATGGATCCTGTTAAGTACATCTTTGAGAAACCAGCGTTAACCGGAAGGGTTGCTAGGTGGCAGATGATTTTAACTGAATACGACATCCAGTATACTTCTCAGAAAGCCATCAAGGGAAGTGTATTGTCGGATTACCTTGCACAGCAACCTCTTGAAGATGATTATCAGCCAATGAAGTTTGATTTCCCTGATGAGGACATCATGTACCTCAAAGCAAACGATTGCGAGGAACCACTTCCGGAGGAGGGGCCTGACCCTGAATCCAAATGGAAGTTGATGTTTGATGGGGCAGTCAATATCAATGGACGTGGAGTTGGTGTTGTTCTTATCACTCCCGAAGGTGTTCACTTTCCCTTTGCTGCCAGAATTACTTTTGGCTGCACCAACAATGAAGCGGAATACGAGACATGCATAATGGGAATAGAGGAGGCTATTAATCTTCAGATTAAGAACCTTAATATATTCGGAGATTCAACCCTCGTCATTAACCAAGTTATCGACAAGTGGTATACTCACCAAGAGCATCTAATTCCTTACAGGGATTATGCTAGAAAACTGTTGACGTTCTTCACAACAGTTAAACTCCAGTACATACCACGTGATGAAAATCAATTTGCCGACGCATTGACAACTCTTTCTTCGTCTATCAAAGTCTTGTGTTGGAATTATGTGCCCAGAATTGACATCTCCAGGCTTGACGCTCCAGCTCATGCCTTCTCTGTAGACGTCGTGTCTGACGAGAAACCTTGGTATTTTGATATCAAGTTATTCCTGGAAAAGCAAGAATACCCAACTGGGGCATCTTCCAATGACAAGAAGACCTTGAAGCGGCTTGCTGCTAGCTTCTTCTTGAATACAGACGGGGTCTTATACAAGATAAACTTTGACATGGTCTTGCTCAGATGCGTGGATAGACACGAAGCAAGCCTGTTAATGCAGGAAGTCCACGAAGGATCTTCCGGTACCCATGCAGGAGGGAATGCTATGGCTAAGAAATTGCTGAGATCAGGGTATTACTGGATAACAATGGATACAGATTGTTGTTCATTCGCTCGTAAGTGCCACAAGTGTCAGATATATGCATACAAAGTGCATGTTCCTCCAAGCCCGCTCAACGTCATGTCATCTCCTTGGCCCTTTTCTATGTGGGGCATTGACATGATCGGGAAGATAGAGCCTACCGCTTCAAATGGTCATCGCTTCATCCTAGTCGCGATTGATTACTTCACCAAATGGGTTGAAGCAGCATCTTATGCCAACGTCACTCGTCAAGTGGTGGCAAGATTTCTGAAAAGAGATATCATATATAGATATGGAGTGCCCGAAAGGATCATTACTGACAATGGTTCTAATCTCAACAACAAGATGATGGTAGAGTTGTGTCGGGACTTCAGGATACAGCACCACAATTCTTCTCCTTACCGACCAAAGATGAATGGTGCGGTAGAGGCAGCAAACAAGAATATCAAGAAGATTGTACGGAAAATGGTTGTCACTTACAAATATTGGCATGAGATGTTACCATTTGCGTTGCATGGGTACCGAACGTCGGTCAGGACGTCAACAAGGGCAACTCCCTTCTCTCTGGTGTATGGTATGGAAGCGGTCCTGCCTGTTGAAGTAGAGATTCCTTCATTGCGTGTGATGATAGACGTAAAGCTGGATGAGGCTGAGTGGGTGCGTGCTCGTTACAATCAGCTATGTCTAATTGAGGAAAAGAGATTAGCGGCTATCTGTCATGGTCAGCTTTATCAGAGGAGAATGAAGCGAGCATTCGACCAACGAGTACGTACTCAGGAGTATCAAGTGGGAGAGCTTGTGCTGAAGAGGATCGTTCCTCCAGGTTCAGATCACAAGGGAAAGTGGACCCCAAACTACGAAGGACCATTTATAGTGAAAAAAGTCTTTTCAGGAGGAGCACTGATGCTCACCACTATGGATGGAGATGACTTCCCATCCCCTATTAACTCGGACGCAGTTAAAAAATACTTCGCATAAAGAGACCCGCTGGACGCAAAAACAGAATTAAAGTCCATGCAAAAAAGGGGCATCCCGGCGAGCTAAAAACAGAATAAAAAGCTCGGGCAAAAGTTAGGGAAATAAACAAAAAATGTACACCCACTGAGTTGAAAAGCCGCATTGGACAACTCAGGCAAAAAAGGGTATCCTAGTGGATTGAAAACCCGAAAGGGCGATCCACGCAAAATAAGGAAATAAGCGAACAACTGCGATCCGGGTAATCTGAACCACATCATCGTTTCGTACAACTTGACAATATCAGAAGGATAGGAATCAGTCCCCTCAACTTCTCAGAAAGCAAAAGCAGAATGGAGAGTCTTGAAGACATGCTGGTCATAGCAGAAATGGAACTCCTTGGGATGTCGTGCCCATTGCCATTAGGATAGTTTCTTTTCTCAAATTTTATGGTGGCTACCTCTTTCCAGGTGGTTGCTTCCTGATGTAAATCTTTACATATTCAGAGGCCTTTCAATAAAAATAATATTCAGTCAAAAAGTTGTGTGTTTATTTTTGTTTGCAAAATGTCCTGAATTTTTGGCAAAAATAGCATTGCATTAAAACATGGTGATAATTTGAAAGAAAATGACATGCAGGGAAACACTGTAACCCTCTTTGAGTGTCAGGTGACGATGGATGAACAGATCATACCATGCAAGTACCTGGGGCACACTTGTGTTTTCTGTTGTTGCAGGTTGCAGGATGACGTCACATTCTCCCAAGCAATTTACTCTCCCCCTAGTAGAGTATCTCCAGCAGAATTCTTCCCAAGCTAAGCCTTGGCAAGCAGCCCAAGCAATTTATTCCTCCCCAGTGGAGTATGCCCAGCAGGTATCTGAAAGCCTGACATCCCCAAGGAGAATTCTATCCCCAACAAGGGTCACAGCCAGAGCTTAGAACCAGCAAATGTTCTCCTCAGCCAGAGCATTGTTGAAGCATCTTTCCTAGCCAAGTCTGAAGATGATCTTTCCCCACAGAGTTCATACTGGATTTTCACTTCCGTCAGTGAAACATTCCCCAGCCAAGTTGCAATTCTGTTGGCCAATTGATGATACAGTCAGGTATTCATCACCTCAGTCAGAGCTAGGTGTCCAGACGTCCAGACTTGTCTTCCCCTGCAGAGTTGTAACTCTTGGGACCAATCAGGCCTTTATTCTTTGCTCGTCTGCAACTTTCCAACACTCGTCTGTGTTCGTACTTTATTGCTGCTCATCTGCATCTTTTCAACATTCGTCTGTGCTATCACTTCGGTATTGCTCATCTACCTTCCCCAACAGTGGTCCATGATTACCTTGATATTGCTCGTCTGCAATTTCAAACACTCGTCTGTGTTTTGAGGTCCTGATATTCATTTGTTGTTGCTCGTCTGCAATTTCTAACACTCGTCTGTGTTTGATATGTAATCTCTGCTATTTGCTCGTTTGCATTCCTCCAACACTCGTCTGTGTTCTGATATCTGTGATCTTTGTGGTTGTTCGTCTGCAATTCTCAACACTCGTCTGTGTTATGATATCTGTGATCTTTGTGGTTGTTCGTCTGCAATTTCCAACACTCGTCTGTGTTTGATATGTAATCTCTGTTGTTTGCTCGTTTGCATTCCTCCAACACTCGTCTGTGTTCTGATATTTTTGATCTTTGTGGTTGTTCGTCTGCAATTTCCAACACTCGTCTTTGTTATCACTTTGGTATTGCTCGTTTGCTCTCCCCAGCAATGGTCCATGATTACCTTGATATTGCTCGTCTGCAATTCTCAACACTCGTCTGTGTTATGATATCTGTGATCTTTGTGGTTGTTCGTTTGCAATTTCCAACACTCGTCTGTGTTTGATAAGTAATCTCTGTTGTTTGCTCGTTTGCATTCCTCCAACACTCATCTGTGTTCTAATATTTGTGATCTTTGCGGTTGTTCGTCTGCAATTTCCAACACTCGTCTGTGTTATCACTTTGGTATTGCTCATTTTCTCTCCCCATCAGTGGTCAATGATTACCTTGATATTGCTCGTTTGCAATTCTCAACACCCGTCTGTGTTATGATATCTGTGATTATTTGTGGTTGCTCGTCTGCAATTTTCCAACACTCGTCTGTGTCTGATACCCAGTATTTACTAATGCTCGTATGCAATTCCCAACATTCGTCTGTGTTTGGTGTTATCATTCTTGATTTGCTCGTCTGCAATTTCTGGCACTCGTCTGTGTCTGATATTTGCTCTTGATTTTTGCTCGTCTGCAATCTTCAACACTCGTCTGTGTTATCATTTTGCTGTTGCTCATCTGTAATTCTCAACACTCGTCTGTGTTTGACTTATGATCTTTGTTATTGCTCGTCTGCAATTCTCAACACTCGTCTGTGTTCGATATATGGATACTTTGGTATTACTCGTCTGCAATTTCCCAGCACTCGTCTGTGTTGCTATTTGTTTGGAGCTCGTCTGCTTTGTTTGGATACTCGTCTGTATCATCCCCAGCACTCTTCTGTATTAAGCCTACATCTGTATGTGTGGATTTGCTGATTATCCTGTTACTCTGTTGTATTGCTACTTCAAATGCTCGTCTATGTTTGAATTTCTGGTATTCGTGTATACCAGTTGCTGATACTCGTCTGTATCATTGCCTGAAGCGCTCATCTGTGTTTCTTAGATCATTGTCTGATACTCGTCCGTATCATTGACTTATGGAACTCGTTTGTGTTATCTTGATGATCATCCAATACTTGTCTGTATTGAAGAGGTTTAAAATCCTGACAGTGGGAATTAATGTCAAAATGGTCACCGGTCCTGGCGTAACAGGTAAATTCGAAGGAGGCTCGTCTGTCTCAGGAACCAATTATTATTGTTGCACCTGGCGTAACAGGTTTGCTCAAAGAAGACTCGTCTGTTTTATACCATATATCCACGGATAATATATGAAGGAGGTTCGTCTACCTTGATTATGCATGTCTATCCCACACACTTAAGTGCGTCCCGTTCCTGGCGTAACAGGTAAATCCGAAGGAGATTCGTCTATCTCAAGTCTTACGTCTTGCAAAGTGTTTGAGGACTCGTATGTCCAGCTCCTGGCGTCATAGGATTGTTTGAAGACTCGTCTGTCTTAGTATTCTTAATCCAGATATCAGTTTCAACTTGGAAGAAGCTTGTCTGCTTTTCCTCCCCTGCAGTCATCAAAGCGTCATGTGGTTGGGTTTATTTCCGAGTGTTGTATTCTTCGTCAGAGTGCAAATTTCTGTTCTTCTTGGTATTCAACCACAATTTATCTTGAACGGTCGATAGCCCGTGCTACCTTCCTTTTCAGATCAACTGATGTTTGAATAGGGGCAGCTGTAACACCCCAAATTTTCCCTCTTCATTTTAAGCATCATATCACATCATATTCATCATGAACATATCATTTTCTTAGCATCATATCATGGAAAGATGAGGCATAACATTCTTCATGTCCTAGCATCAAGTATATGGTCATCTGTGGAGGTTCTTGAGGCATCACAAGCCATGACAAGGGTCCCATTGGTTTTATACAAGTCCTATGTTGGGGTCTACACTCCATTTACAAGTTCAAGTCCATGTACAAAAGCTCAGAAGATTGCATGATCACCAGAGGTCTCAGGACAAGGCAAAGCTCCTATACAAGGTACCTAAACTAGGGTTTGAGATTCAAGCATCAAAAATCCACAACTTTGGCCATTTCATTTTGGAAAATTCTTCTATATGTCAAGAGGATCCTAGGTGTCAATTTTCATGAGAAAATTCCATGTGGAAGTCAGACAATTTCTCAGTTGCTTGCAGATGAAGTAATTGGTCAATTGTGCCCTTAAAGAGTCAACTGTTTAATTTCAAGGGGTCCAAGCCACTTTTTCTGGCCAAGAAGGGTCCCTACAATGTTATAAGAGGTTTGGAATGATCAAAGTTCAAGAATCATGGAGATTTGAAGGGTTTTGCAAAAATGGTACAAAGTTGGTTTTGAGAAATTTCCAAATTTGGCAACTTTGCCCTAATTTTCAAATGGCCTTAACATGATCAAAAATTCTTCAAATGGACCAAAGTCAAACATGAAAGTTGGAGATTAATGGATCCCATTTTCAAAAAGTACAATTACTTTTTCATGGGATTTGTGGTTCATCCTCTAGCCTCTTCAAAAATTTGGTGAATTTAGGGCAAAATCAAGTTTTCATGCATGCAACCAAAAGCAAAAGTGTTTAAAACTTAATTGTAAGACTTGGTATGGTTCAAGTTTGATACCAATGACAAAATAAATTAAATTTGGATCATTTTGCTCAAGATAAAGTCACATTTTCGTGCACTATAAGAAAGTCACTCCAAAAATGCAAAATTGGCCAATTCATGAGAAAGGTGTGATTGCTTTGATCCAAGGGCCAGAACTTGTGGGATTTTGATCAAGGGTTGGAAAAGCATTGCACATGGGCTGAGAATGCAAGCAAGGCATGAGGGTGGCATGCTTATCTCAAAATTTGCAAATTATGCAAAATCACAAATATCTCATGATCCACACGTGCAAACTTTGGCATTTTTTCAGCATTGCATTGTGAGATCACATATAAGCAGCTAGGGTTTCAGAATTCAGAACCTCTCTCTCATTCTCTCATTTCCAAGTTCTTGCAACCTTTGCATTTTCTCTCATTTCTCTTCATACAAGCACTCAATCTCAAAACAAATTGTGGATCCTTGTTCTAGGCAAGCTAAGGATCATTAATCACCTACTCTTGCAAGCTCTCTCTCAAGTTTATCAACATTGCCATTTCAGGGCAGGTGTGAGAAAAGCCTCAGATCCAGCTTATTTCAAGACTTTAGATGCATTTATTTTGCATCTAGAGTGAGTGTGGAGTGATTTGCATGCAACATTGGGCTTTCCATCTCATTGAATCCAGATCTGTAACTCAGGTATGGTTCCAAATCTCAAGATCTAAAAATGAAATTGATGAGGTGTTTTGTGATGTGTGAAGTCCACTGATCATCCTGCACTTTATAGTTTTGAAAATGATGCATTGTAGCCTGAGTTATTTGAATTTCAGTTTTGATGGTCAAAGTTGTTTTGCTTCGATCCAAATGTTTCTTTGAGTTTTAGAGGTTTTTGAGGTCATATTCGAATTCAGCATGGTTGATTTAGTGAATCTGGAGTATTTGGTCCATTTATATGGTCATTTGTGTGTCTGTTGTGAATTCCAGTGTCGGATCCCTAGCTCCGGTCACCGGAAACTGGATTTGTTGCCTTAGGGTTTGCGCAAGGTTGAAGACAACCTTCTAGCCATCAGATCTGCCCAGCCAACGCGCAGGATGATTCCACATAGCCCTAACTCCCTTCTCTTTCTCACGTAATTCTTTTGTTTTATTTTAAGGCTTTATGTTTTTCAGTCCATGATAACTATTATAGTCCATCCACTCACATCTCTCCATTTTGCCACATCAATTAATGAAGGAAGTACCACGCGCGTTGGATTGATCCAGCGTTTCATGTTTTTTTCTTTTTATTCACTGAATTTCCACACTAAAAGCCATAAGCCTGCGCCAGCCAGTGGGCCTCTGAGTGCTCTTCGCACCCCCATGTCCTTCAGGCCCAATCAATTTCAACGCATAAACCCTACTATTTGCACCTCCAACCCAATCTTCTTTTTATTCCTTTTTCATTAATTTTCTTTTATTTCATTTTTAGTTTCTAATTTTTAAAAATACTTCTGATTATTAAAAAATTCCCAAAACATTCTTGAGTCATCTTTGAAGTCTCTTTTATTTTTCTATATTTTTTATTTTCCATTTTTCCATTTCCACGTATCATATTTAATTTCCTCTTTCAAGTAACTTCTTTTTAAGTTCTTTTTGAGTACACTGCCTTGTCCAATTTCTATAGAGTTCTTTATTTTAAATTTTGTTTTCATTCTTTTTGCTATGGATTCCTATGATTATGTAATTCTTGTGTGATTTTTCCCATGATTTTTAGAAATTTATTCCTTGGGTCTTGGTCCTTTGACTTGTGTTGGAAGTTCTTAACCCTAGTTTGTGTTCTTGCCTCCATTTGACCTAGTTTGCTTCTGAATTTTCTCAAACCCTCTTGGCTCATTGATATAACATGTTTGAAGATAATTTTACTTAAGTTGTGGAATTTTTAGATTCTTGGTTGATTTAATGTGGATTTTTGTTCTCACCTTGTCCCATTTTGCTTCGTTTGGTCCATTAGGTCTCTTATAAGCTTAGAAGGGCACTTATGCCAACTTCTTCTCATTTGGGGTTATTTTGGGGTATTGGTACCTTCCTGGTCCTAGATTAGGGTTTGTGTCTTAGGAATTTTGATGTCTTTCTTACTTTTAAGTCCTTTCATTTCTTAAGTGTGTTTTCACTTCTTCCTTACTCCTTTCACTCCCATTTTGTGATTGTTTGATATTGTGTGTCCATTCTCTTCATCTTGATGGCTTCTTAAGCCTTTCCTTGACTTGTTTTGGTTCAGGTCTTGTGCATTGAGTTCATGTTTATGCATTGTTGCTTTGCATCTTTCTTAAGAGTGCATTTGTTTTCATATGTGTTTCATATTGCATCATGTTAACTTGTAAGCTTCATCTCTCATTCTTTTGAGTTGCAGATTCATTAAGCATTTGTGCATATCATTTCACTTCTGTTTGTATGATGTTAACATGTTCTCTTGTTCATCTCTCTTCACTTATATGCATGTTACTAACCTTGCAGGGGCTATGGTAAGTGTGAGGTGTGGGAGTTGAGTTCAACATCTCCAAATCTCATCCCTTCTTCTTATGTTTATTGAGCTAACCCTTTGCTTGTTGGGCTTAGGCCTTTCTCATCTCTTCTTCTATCTTCTTCTTCTCTTTTTCTTTCTTTCTTCATTAGGATAGAAAGCCACACTAACCCTTAGGACATCCATGCATGATAACACTTAGGATTCTTCAGTCCCCCTTTAGAATTTTTCCTTTGTGATCCTTTTGGTTCTTTTTCTCTTCTCATCTCATAACCATAAAAAAACACCTTAATAATGTTTGAAGTGATATCTTGATCAATAGCCTTATCCCATGAGGTGTGCTTGTAGTCTTCCCATCTTGGGATAGTACAAGTTTACCTTATGATGTACAAGTCTGATCAAGGTATCTTCTTCTCCAAGAAAAGCAATAAAAAAACACTTCTTCATTGTAAATACCAAAAACACTTAATAAGTTAAATGAGTTAGTGAGCTTAGGCCCTAATCTTTGGGTTCAAGTTTTGGGGATCTTCTCCTTACTTGAGTGTGCTTGTTCTATTATTCCATCTTGGAATGTAGTGATAGGTGCACATTCCATGAAAAAGAGCTTGAGTTCACTTCCTTGTGACATACTCATAAAAGCTTCTAAAAAACACAAACAAACAATAAGCGTCTTTCCTTCAAGAATTCTTTTCTCACCTCCTTCGCTCCGTACGCGAACTTGCTCCTACTTGTCACTTTGCAAGACGGTTACGCACTCGTCGTCCGAGTCTGCAACACCTGAGCATTGACATAGGCAGTTCAAGCCTTAATTCACAAGCAATTTTCCTTGTTGCCCCTAGTTAGGGGAACTATGGCGACTCTGATCCTCATTGTCCAGATGAATTACGTAGGCAACGGGGTAGGGCCCGTTCGAGCACAATCTTTATTTTCCCTACATATTTTCTCTTTGTTTTCTTATTCAGTTCTTTTCTCAGTTTCTTTTCCAGTTCATTTTCATTTCTTTGCAGAAGCTTTCATACCCTCACCCTTTGAAACAGTTTCTTTTGCAAGCGTGGATCCCGTCGAGTACGGCGGACGATCTAGGTGCTAATACCTTCCCAGGTCATAACCGACTCCCGAACTCAGTCTCTTTGGTTCGTAGGACCTGTGTCCTTCCTCTTCTTTCTTATGGTTTGTGCAGCATTACCATTCCCTTTCTTCGGGATAAAAATGCCTGGCTGGCGACTCTATTCTTTTCCGTGCCACTTTCACGTTTGTACCAGGATGGAAATCCGGGGAGCGACACATGGGACTGGTGGATGGGGTGAGAATTCCTCACAAGTTCAAACCCTCGTGCTTTGAAAGATATACTAGTACCTCCTGCCCGCGTACTTATCTGCAGTCTTTATTGGGAAGACTCAAAGCTTATACCATGGACGAGAAGTTATGGATGTTCTATTTTGAGGACAACCTGATTGGAGCATCAAGAGAATGGTATTCGCATCTGACCAGGGCCACTATAAGATGTTGGAAAGACTTGGTCGAAGCTTTCATCCGTAAATACCAGTACAATCTAGACATGGCTCCCAAGAGAACCCTTCTAATGGGCATGTCTCAGTCTTCAAGGGAAAGCTTCTGAGATTATGCTCAGAGGTGGAGACAGCTTGCTGCTGCTGTCCAGCCACCCATGTCTGAATGGGAAATGGCAGACATGTTTGTGAATACCTTGCAGGGAACTTATATCGACCAATTTGCTGCATTCTCCTCCACTAGCTTTGCTGATGTAGTCATAACTGGGGAGAGAATAGAGAGTCTTCTGAAGATGGGCAAAATCTCTGACAGCTGTGCAAGTTCCTCCAACAATACAAGAAAACCTTTTCCAGGACCCCGGAGGACGGGTGAAACAAATGTTATTCATGCAGGCAGGGGCAGACCCCAATACTCTCACAGATCAGTAGCAGCCGTTACTATCCCGGCTCCAGCTCCACAACAACCATTTTTTCCTCAACAACAACAGCAACAACAACAACACTATCAGCAACAACCGCACTTTCCGCAACAAAGATCATACAACAATAACAACAACAACCAACAACAACGCCCCTTTCAACAGAGGCCATCTCAAGCAAATAGGGTGATTGACCCCATTCCTATGCCATATGCCACCCTACAGCCACAACTCCTGAAGCTCAACCTGGTTGAGTTAAGGAAGTTGGCTCCACCAGATCCTCTCAACCTCCCGAAGAATTATGATGCCAATGCTAGGTGTGCCTTTCATTCCAACGCACCTGGTCACAATACTGAGAAGTGTAGAGCCTTGCAAATGAAGGTTCAGGATCTGGTCGATTCCAAAGCTCTCAACTTCGCACCTCCTCCAAATGTTACCAGAAATCCTATGCCTATTCATGGTGGGCCCAGGATTAATGCCATAGAGGAGGACCAACCATCTGCACTGATTAATAGTGTTGCACATATTCAAACGCCGCTGGCAGAAGTCAAAGCTCAACTCTTAAGATGCCAAGTGTTCCCATGTTGTGAGGCCTACTGTGAATCTTGCAAGACTGCTATTAATGGTTGTGAGAGGCTAAGGCCTGGCATAGATGGTCTTATCAGAGATGGAATTTTGCAAATTACCACAACGACGTCTACAACATCAATAACTCTTTCTTCAGCAACGACAGATCCTCCTACAACTGCAACAACCATTGTTCCCACTGATTCATCCACAACTCCAGCAATCACTCCATCCATTATTTCAACAAACCAAAGTTCAGCTACGCATACTTCTACAACGTCAACATCCATCTTATCAACGGAATCGCCTACAACGCCAACAAACGCTAACGAAGATGTCTCAACGGTCACAATCTATTATGACCCGGCAACTGTTCATCCCAACAACAATTTTCAACAACAAACTGCAACACCTACTGTCAGATCTCCAGTCACAATCTATTACGACCCGCATACCATCACAGTTCCTTCCGCTGCAGCAATCAGTCCAGTCACCATTACGGTACCTGGACCCGTTCCTTATGAAAGCAGTAATGCCATACCTTGGCACTACGGCTCTGATCTCTACTGCGACGAAAACAAGTTCACTCTAGATTCATCAACCTCTTCACAATAAGTTGACAATGTTGGGGGAGGCGGAGGCTTCACCAGAAGCGGACGCCTTTTTGCCTCACAAATACCGAGACCCAATGTTGAAGCAGAGGTTGTTAATAAAGCAAAAGGGAAGAGTGTGGTACTCGAAGAGCCAGCTGTTAAAGAAACTCCGAAGACGTCTTTTGACCAAGAGGTGGATGAGTTTATGAGAATAATCAAAAAGAGTGATTACAAGGTGGTGGACCAGCTTCATCAGACTCCCTCCAAAATATCTATCTTGTCATTGTTAATATGTTCCGAAGCCCATAGGAATGCACTTTTAAAGGTCCTGCACGCAGCCTACGTGCCGGAAGAGATCACGGTTAATCAGCTGGAAATAGTGGTTGCAAATGTTAACACTAGTCATGGACTGGGCTTCACAGATGCTGATTTAACGACGGAGGGACGCAATCATAACAAGGCTTTACACATCACCTTAGAATGAAAAGGTGTTGTTCTTTCTCATGTGCTGGTAGACACTGGGTCTTCGCTCAATGTCCTCCCAAAGAAAGCCTTGGTGAAGCTGGAATATGATGGTTTTGCATTGCGTCCAAGTAACTTGGTGGTAAGAGCGTTTTATGGCTCTAAGAGATTAGTGCTTGGAGAGATTGAATTACCCGTGGTGATCGGCCCACAAGTCTTTAAAACTACTTTCTTCGTGATGGACATTCAGCCGGCCTACAGCTGTTTGTTGGGTAGACCCTGGATTCACGCCGCTGGCGCTGTTACATTTACCCTTCACCAGAAATTAAAATACAAGTGGGAAGGCCAGATCATCACAATCTGCGGGGAGGAAGACATTTTCGTTATCCAGCTGGCTACTTATAAATATATAGAGATGGATGGGGAGATCCACGAGACTATGAGCCAGGGGTTTGAGGCCCTTAACGTCAATGAAGCAACTGTTGTGTCTGGAACTTCTATCACTTCATATCAGCAAGCCCAGAAGGTTGTTGAAGAGGGTAAAGCTAGAGGCTGGGGAAAACTGTTGCCGGTGGAGAAAAAAGAAGACAGATTCAGGTTGGGTTACAGACCAATCCGACAAGACCAATCAGAGGCTACCAAGGAGCCCAAATTTGTCAGTAGGGGAATGCTTACCACGGATGTTGTGAACAATCTGGAAGACGAGGAAGAAAGCGACCGCAACCTGGAGAACTGGATACGTCCAAGGATCCCGGGGAACCAAGTCTCTAACTGGTCTTCCCAGGAAATTATAAGGGTTACTCCTGCAGAGTAATTATTATTTCCTGTCTTTTAGCATGCATCAAGTCCTGCATCTTGCCCAAGGTGTCAGGACTCATTTTGTAATAGGGCCATATTGTATTTTGTGCAAATGATTAATCAATGAATATCAGGACATCTTTTGCAAACGAGTCTCTTTTTTTCGCTCACTGTCTTTTCATTTTTTACTTTTGTACAAAACAATAAAATGGCAATGTTTTCAAAATAACAACTTCATTTTCACTTTTTCTAAACAAGATTAAAACTTATCACTAAAACGAACCAATCTCAACCCTTGCAGAGAGTATCCTCCAGATTGCACCGACAACAACACTGCTATGGCCTTGTATGACTTCGACAATCTGATTAATCAAGTTGATGAAGGGGTTGAAGAAGACTATGAGTTACCTGAAGAGTTAGCCAGGTTGTTAAGGCAAGAGGAGAAGGTAATCACTCCTCATCAGGAGGAGGTTGAGACAGTTAATCTCGGTACCGAAGAAGACTTGAAAGAAGTGAGGATCGGGGCCAGTCTGCAAGATTCAGTGAAGGAACAACTTATTGATATGCTTCGAGAGTACGCGGATGTCTTTTCTTGGTCCTATCATGACATGCCAGGTCTGGATATTGACATTGTTATGCACAAGCTGCCTCTGAAAGAAGATTGTCCTCCAGTGAAGTAGAAGTTACACCGTACTCGTCCGGATATGGCCATGAAGATTAAAGAAGAGGTACAAAAATAGTGGGACGCTGGTTTCCTTGTTGTAACTAGTTATCCGCTGTGGGTTTCTAATATTGTACCAGTGCCTAAGAAGGATGGCAAAGTACGAATGTGTGTGGATTACCGAGATCTGAACAGAGCTAGCCCGAAGGATGATTTCCCATTACCTCACATTGATATATTGGTCGACAACATAACTCAGTTCTCGGTATTTTCTTTCATGGATGGATTCTCCGGGTATAACCAGACCAGGATGTCACCCGAAGACATGGAGAAGACTACCTTCATTACACCTTGGGGCACATTCTGTTATAAGGTAATGCCTTTTGGACTGAAGAATGTTGGTTCCACTTATCAACGGGCTATGGTAACATTATTCCACGACATGATCCAAAAAGAAATTGAATGCTACGTGGATGACATGATTGCCAAGTCCCTCACTGAAGAAGACCATCTGGTGAATCTGTTGAAGTTGTTCAGGCGTCTGAGAAAGTACCAGTTGAAGCTAAACCCCAACAAATGCACATTCGGGGTACGTTCTGGTAAACTGTTGGGGTTCATTGTAAGTGAAAAAGGAATTGAAGTTGATCCTGACAAAGTCAAAGCCATTCAAGAGATGCCTGCACCTAGGACCGAAAAAAAATTTGGGGGTTCTTAGGTAGATTTAACTACATATCAAGGTTCATATCTCATCTTACTGCAACCTGTGAGCCACTGTTCAAATTGTTAAGAAAGGAACATACGGTCAGGTGGAATGAAGACTACCAGAAAGCTTTTGACAAAATCAAGGAATACCTGCAAGAACCTCCGATTCTTATGCCTCCAGTTGAAGGAAGACCTCTAATAATGTACTTGACAGTATTAGAAGGATCAATGGGGTGTGTGTTGGGCCAGCATGACGAGTCTGGTCGAAAAGAAAATGCAATATACTACCTAAGCAAAAAGTTTACCGACTATGAACAGTGTTATTCACTGCTCGAGAAAACTTGTTGTGCTTTAGCGTGGGCTGCTCGCCGACTAAGACAGTATATGTTGACCCACACTACTTTATTGATCTCAAAGATGGATCCAGTCAAGTACATATTTGAGCAGCCAGCACTTACCGGAAGGGTTGCAAGATGGCAAATGATTCTGACAGAGTATGACATTCAGTACACATCTCAAAAGGCCATCAAAGGCAGTGTACTGTCTGACTATCTAGCTGAGCAACCCATTGATGATTACCAGCCAATGAGGTTTGACTTCCCTGATGAAAACATCATGTTCCTGAAAGCAAAAGATCATGAAGAGCCTATTCACACTAAAGGGCTTGACCCAGAAGAAGAATGGACGATGATGTTTGATGGGGCTGTCAACATGAATGGTCGTGGAGTTGGTGCAGTGCTCATTACACCGAAAGGCGTTCATATGCCATTCTCGGCAAAACTCACCTTCGCATGCACTAACAACGAAGCTGAATACGAATCCTGTATCATGGGTCTAGA
This sequence comes from Lathyrus aphaca, assembly GCA_963966055.1. NCBI lineage: Eukaryota > Viridiplantae > Streptophyta > Magnoliopsida > Fabales > Fabaceae > Lathyrus > Lathyrus aphaca. Next base: position 319,642,079 of record OZ014519.1, on the reverse strand, counting down.
GGAAGCCATTGACCTCAGGATCAAGACTTTAACTGTATTCAGAGATTCAGCTCTGGTAATCAATCAGACCAACGGAAAATGGTACACTCATCAGGAGCATCTAATTCCATACCGAGACTATACGAGGAGATTATTGACTTTCTTCACAATAGTCAAACTTGAGTACATCCCTCGAGATGAAAATCAGTTCGCAAATGCTTTGGCTACCATTTCCTCCATGATCAAGGTTCAGACTGCCAATTTTGTGCCTTGGATTTCAGTATCCAGACTAGATCGCCAGGCGTACGTATTCTCTGTGGACATTGCTAAAGATGACAAGCCTTGGTTCCATGACATCAAAATCTTCTTAGAGGATCAAACATACCCACCTGGGGAATCATCCAATGATAAGAAGACACTAAGAAGGCTGGCTGGTAGTTTCTTCCTGAATGTTGATGGTTCGTTATACAAGAGAAACTTTGACATGGTTCTGCTCAGATGTGTTGACAAGAAAGAAGCAGACTTGCTGATGCACGAGGTGCATGAAGGATCTTTCGGTACCCATGCTGGAGGACATGCAATGGCTAAGAAATTATTACGATCATGTTACTACTGGATCATAATGGATGCAGACTGTTGTGCATATCCCAGAAAGTGCCACAAATGCCAAATTTATGCAGACAAAGTACATGTACCTCCAAATCCTTTGAATGTGATGTCTTCACCTTGGCCCTTTGCCATGTGGGGCATTGACATGATTGGAAAGATCGAACTGACTGCTTCAAATGGCCACAGATTCATCCTGGTAGCCATTGATTACTTCACCAAATGGGTTGAAGCAGCTTCATATGCAAACGTCCACCAGACAAGTGGTATCCAGATTCCTGAAAAGAGACATCATCTGTCGATATGGAGTTCCCGAGCGAATCATTACTGATAATGGTTCCAATTTGAACAACAAAATGATGGCAGAACTGTGTCGAGACTTCAAGATCCAACATCACAACTCTTCTCCTTACAGGCCAAAGATGAATGTCACTATTGAGGCAGCTAACAAGAACATTAAGAAGATTGTGCAAAAGATGGTGGTTACTAATAAAGACTGGCATGAAATGCTACCATTTGCCTTGCATGGGTACCGTACCTCAATCAGAACATCCACTGGGGCAACACCTTATCAACTTGTGTATGGTATGGAGGCAGTCCTACCGGTTGAAGTTGAATTACCCTCCTTGCGGGTACTAATGGATGTCAAGCTGAATGAAGCAGAATGGGTCCAATCTCGGTACAATCAACTGAATCTGATAGAAGAAAAGAGACTGGCTGCAATTTGTCATGGGCAGTTATATCAGAAGAGAATGAAGAAAGCCTTCGATCAGAAAGTCAGGCTTCAGGAATACCAAGTAGGAGATCTTGTGCTGAAAAGACTCCTTCCTCCTCATACAGACCACAGGGGCAAGTGGACTCCGAATTACGACGGGCTGTTCATAGTAAAGAAATTTTTCTCTGGTGGAGCACTGATGCTCACTACTATGGATGGTGAAGATTTCTTATCCCCTGTGAATTCAGATGCAGTTAAAAAATACTTCGCATAAATGACCCGCTGGACATGAAAACAGAAGATAAGTCCAGGAAAAAATAGGGCATCCCAACGAGTCAAAAACAGAATAAAAGACTCGGTCAAAAATAAGGGAAAAATCAAAAAAATGTACACCCGCTGAGTTGAAAAGCTGCATTGGACAGCTCAGGCAAAAATGGGTATCCCGGTGGATTGAAAACCCGAAAGGGCGATCCACGCAAAATGAGGGAATAAGCGACCGACTGCATTCTGAATTCGTCTGTATCACCTACAACACGGCAAGCTTCGAAAGATTAAAGCATCGGTCAGAATCAGCCTTCTTCAGAAAGCAAGATAAGAAAAACGTCAAGGTCATACGGGTCATAGCAAAGGGAAGCTAACTGAAGCATCGTCAACATTGCCAGCACTTGTACTTTTTTCAATTTATAACAATCCCCTCATTCCAGGGGATTTGTTTCTTTGACTGTATTTGCCAATTCAGGGCACCCAGATTAATAAAATCAGAGTTTTCGGTCACACTTTGTCTTGTACATTTTTGTTTCGTTTGCAAAATGTCCAATATCCATGATATAATAATTGCATAAAAACAGATGTGCCTTTCTAATTACATGCTTGCAGGAAATGTATTTACTTCCAGGAATATCTAACTCCTATGATGGAATCCGGTAAGGGATGCCTCGGGACACATGGGGCATGTCAAGCATACTTCCTCCCCTAACAGTATCTGGAATGCTTTTCCCCAACGAATTTTCCAAAGCATCGTTTCCCCAGCACATATTCTCAAGCAGCATCTGAAAATGCTCTTTCCCCAACAGAGTTGTCAAAGCCTCCTCGTCCCCAACCGGGATCACCACAGAAAGCTCTAGGAGGATCATCCAGTGATCTTTTATCTCCCCAACTGAGTGCCAGATCTCTCATCCTCAGCAAAGTCAAGGGAACCATCTCCCCATAGAGTTCCAGATTCTATCCAGAAGAGCAATGCCTGAAGTTCTTACACAACAAAGTGACGGAAGCTTCCTCATCCCCAGCTGGGATATTTCTACCGGATAGATCTATCAGTGATCTAGTCCCCCATGCAGAACCATACATCTTATCAGATCTACCAATGATTTCATCCCCAGCTGGGATATCCTTCAAGCAAATCAGCCAGAGATCTTCACAGCAGCGGGATCCGAATCCTGAACCGGTTTCTTTTGCATAATCATAGCATTCACATCATTTTTTTCCTCAGAGCGTAGCATTCCGTCTAATACGGAGCATTACGGCAAAAATCAAACATATTGCATGATCACAAGTCAGGTTCGAACCAGTCACCTGTATATACCAACGGTGCCTCATCAGCAATATACAAAATACATCCCCATAAAAGCCAAAGCATCCCCTGCACTCTCAAATACATATACATGCTCCTTTTTGACACTCATTTATGTCATCATTCCCCAGTAAAATCGCCAGAACACTTTCTACAAACAGATACTTGTCCATAACATGTTCTTCTCGACACTCGTCCGTGTCATCTCATATTTCCCCAACAGAAAGCCAAAGTGTCCCCCTTGCACTCTCTAACACAAATACATGTTCATATATACTCTTCTCGACACTCGTCAGTGTCATCTCATATCATCCCCTGCAGATATATCTATATATTCCTTTGACACCTGTCCGTGTCACCGCTCCCCAGCATGGTTGCCAAAACACTTGTTGCAAACCAAACACTTGTTTATAATACACTCCTTTCGACACCCGTCCATATCATCCTATCCCCACAGGTTTCCAGATTACCTTTTTACACTCATAAGTTCGTAAATCATACATTTTCTCTTCTGACACTCGTCTGTGTCATACTCATTCCCCAGCAGGCTGTACACTCGTTCGTGTCTTGCTCATACTTCACAATAATTGTTTTTACTTATACAGATACTCGTTTGTATCTTGTATACACTTATTCCCCACAGATTCGACACTCGTCCGTGTTCTTTGTTAACCAGTTGGTACTCGTCCGTATCATCATCTCTGAACACGCGTCAGCGTTTATTTCTACCGATACTCATCTGTATCATAGCCTTAAGGATGCTCGTCTGCATCTTTAATCTATACACAGCGTCAAAACACTTATACCTTTTATTTCTGGAAAGCGTAAGCACTCGTCCGTGTTTACCATCCCCAAGTAAGTCGCCAATAAAAGTAATCTTCTTTCTATCTGACATTCGTCCTATGTCATGATACTTTCGGCAGCCGTACCCTGCCAGGTGATCGTCCTTCACCTTTGGATGTCTGTCCCTTATCCCTTTCCCCAGCGGAGTATCCATTATTGGAACCCTCTTTCTATCCGACATTCGTCCTATGTCATGATATTGTAGCATCTGTCCCCTGCTAGGTGATCGTCCTTCACCTCTTGATGATCGTCCTTCATCATGCTTATTCGATGGCCGTCCCTATCGTAGACCTTTTCTATCCAACATTCGTCTTATGTCGTGGTAAAGAGCAGTTGTACCCTGCTAGGTGATCGTCCTTCACCTCTTGATGATCGTCCTTCATCATGCTTATCTGATGGCCGTCCCCATTGTCGGCTTTTTCTATCCGAAATTCATCTTATGTCGTGGTAAAGAGCAGCCGTCCCCTGCTAGGTGATCGTCCTTCACCATTGATGGTCGTCCCTCATCATTTATTTCATTTATTCTTTGAACCGATGGCCGTCCCCATTGTTGTTTACATTACCTTATGAACCTGATGGTCGTCCCCATCATTGCCTTTATCTTTAATCCCCAGAGAATCTTGTTTATTTACTTGATGGTCGTCCCCATCATGATCTCTTTATTTCCCCAGCATGTCGGCTGTCCTCGTCATTGCTTTATCCCCAACAGTCGTCTGCTCGATGGTCGTCCTCCATCTCCCGCACTTTATAATCATGTTATTCTTTCTTTTACAATTTATATCCCTTTTCTTTTTCTCCCCAGTGAGTGCAAATTTCGGACTGTCTTTGGTATTCAACCACAAGTTATCTTGTTTGTTTGATAAGCCAGGCGCTTACATCCTGCACAGCTAACTCATGCTTGAATAGGGGCAGCTATAAACACCCTAAATTTTCCCTCACTAAGTTCACACCATGGCTTGTGATCTTTCATATTTGCATTAGTTTAAACATACCATCTCATATTGCATTTTTGTTTCACTGCATTAGTTCAAGTTCATCTGCATCTAGGGTTTGTGATCTGAGCAATCCAAGATTCATTTGAGCCACTCCAAAGGTCATCAATCATTCCAAGAGGGTCCATGTATGTTCAATCATCATATTATATCCTTCAAAGATCAAGGAAGTCAAGAAATCACAAGAACTGGGAAAGCATGGAAGCAGAGCTAGGGTTTCATTGCACAAATGACCTGAAATTAGGGTTTTGGTTTCAGAGGCCATAACTCCAAATTTTTTGGTCATTCTTGTTTCCAAGGGTCTCAATGTGTTATAAGTATCATGTGTACCAAGTTTGATGACGAAATTCATTGTGGAAGTCATCTGTTCACTGGGTAACTTCTTGAGCAAGTCAGAGCAAAATCAGGGCATCTGAGGCCCCCACCAATGGACCCAAAGTGGATTTCTCATCAAATTGAAGTTATATGATCTTTATTTGATCATTGAAGTGCTTGTAATTTCACAAAATTGAAGAAAAGAAAAGTGAGCTAAACCAAAAGTTGCCAAAAATGGAAATGACTTGTAATGTAAACTTTCCATTTTGGGAAAGTTTTTCAACCTCCTTTTTCTCAACCAAAAATGCTTCAAATGAAAAATTATTGGTCATGAAAGTTGTAGATTGGATCATTCATTTTCAAAAAGTACAAGAACAAGTCCGAATTCATTATGGAACTCAAGTTATGGCTTGTCAAAGTTGGCAAAAATCACATAATTTTCAAGAATGCACCAAAGAGGGATTTTTGCAAAACCACTTGCCAAGCTATTTTGTGACTTCAAACACACTTCTAAGCATCATACAAACATTGTGCATTGTCTAAAACTCATAATTTCCCAAAGAATCTCAAGTTTTCATGCCTTGCCCATGAAGAAATTACAAAGGGGCCAAACTTTCTCAAAATTGCAAAATGACATAGAACCTTTCACAAACTTACTGAATTGCCTCAAAATGGATTCTATGGGCCTCCTTGATCTCAGCTGCACCAAGACAAGCCAAAAAGCCAGCTGCAAGAATGCCCATACCTCAAGTACACAAGTTGGTGACTTTTTGCAACTTGCCTCATACCAATCAGCTGCGGCCACCACCCACTCTCTGGCCTATCACTACTTGTTATATGGATCACACACAAGCCATAACACACAACATTGCAAGCTGAAACCTCAGAATCCTCAAGTTCCACAAAATCCCCTCATTTGCAAAATCCTTCGAATCTCTCAGCTCACATACTCAATCTTTAAACTTCTTTCACCATTCATCTCAGAATCATCAATAGACCATAAAGCAACCATTAAAACAGCCAAAAACATCCCATAGTCAAAACACGATTCTTGGCCAGTTGAAGTGCAATCACACAAACCAGCCAAAACAAACTCCTTCCAAGCCTCAAAGCTTCTTCAGAAGGATCATTGGAGTGAGTTTGCACAAGAGAGGTGACCAAAAAGCTTCAAACTGAGGAAGCTCAAGCTCAGGTAACTTCTTCAAACTTTTTTCCAGAAGTGTTATGTTAAGACTTAGATTGTTCTTCATGCTTTGCTGATCACCATGATATGTTTACTTTTGAGAATGGTTGAGAAATAAGCTTGTATGCATGTTCTGAAAGTTTTTCCATTTTTGAGTTTCTCTTTGAATCTTGTTTATGAGCCATGATAAATTTGTTTTGAGGTTGGATTTGTGCTTAGGAAGGTGAGAGGAGTTGATTTTGAGCTTTAGAGCTCCAGAAATGACCTAGGGTTGAAGTTTGGGGTTTGCTTAGGGAGAAGCTGGCCGGAGAAGATGACCAGAGGTCTTCTCCGGCCACCTGAAAGTGATTAAGGTGTTAATTAGGGTTAGGGCAAAGTTTAAACGTGGGCCTTTGGATCTTGTCTTCCCACGTGTGATGAATGGTTAGGATTAGGTCATTTAACTTAATTCTGGATTAATTAATTAAATAATTAGGTTTTAATAGATTTGAATCTCAGCCTTTAGATGTGGCGCGCAGTCAACCATATTTTTCCCAGAATCCATCATGTCCACTGAATCAGATTACTTTCCCTTTATTTAATTTTTATTGCATTTTTTTATCATTTTTCTTGCATCATTTATTTAAAATAGTTAAAAAATCCTAAAAATATTTTCCTTTTGCATTTTCATTTCAAATAATTTTCTTCACCCAAAAAATATTTTTATTATTATTTTTTGCACTAAAAAATCATTTTTAAAATATTTAAATGTTTATTTTAATTAATTAATGGAAATTAATTAATTAAAATATCATTTAGGTTTCTAAAAATCCCAAAAAAATCACATTGCATCTTAGGACATTTAGAAACATTATCATACCATTCATACAAATTTCTTTTTTGTTTTGAATCATCTTTGACATTTTTCTTGAATTTAGGGTTCATAAAAATCCTATTTTTGAACCCTAACTTCAAGAATTCTTTTCTGCCCAACCATGAATGGTATGACATTGATTCTCTTTGCATTGTTCTTCATTTGACATGTAGTATCTATAATATTTTTGTCACAAATTTTTCTTGCATTTTTTATTTGATTTGCATTTTCTCTCTTAAGGTACCTTAAAACCCTAGATAACTTAGAAAATTCACAACTTTCTTTAGGTTAAGAATTAGGTCTTCTCCTTTGGGGTGTGATATCATATGGGGATAAGGTTCCTTTGAGTGTATTTTAAATTTTTTATCTTGTGATTTGCTTCTGTTTTTGACTTTTGCATCTCTTGTTGCATGAAAACCCTAATTTCTCATGTTCATTTGCATACATCTTGCATATGCATTCATCCATGAACTTGCCATGATGTTTCTTGCATCCACATGACATATAAGACATCATAGGACACATTAGAATCATACTTGATCATTTCTTCATCCATTTTCTATGATATGCATTCATTTCATTCCATGAACTTTCATGTGCTTTCATGCTTCTTACATGCTTCATTTGCATTCGCATCTCTTGTATGATCATGCATAACACTTGACATGCTTTCATATCATCTCATAACATCATTTGCATCATGTTTATGCTTCTGGTTTTGGTTTCCATCCTTGCATATGTTTCATTTTCATTTCATTCTTTCTTTTATGCTAACCATTTCAGGTGGTAAGTACTTTGAGAAGTGAATTTGCCTTCACTTCTCACTTCTCTTCTCTTTCTCTCTAATGCATCATTGCTGCATTTTTATTTTGCTTTAGAGTGAGCTTGCTCATTCATGTTCTTCCTCCACTTTCTTTCTTCAAGTAACTTATCTTCTTCAGTGAAGTAAGTTAACTTGTTTCTTCTGCTTCTCTTCCTTTCATCTGCTTCTTCCCTTGGTGGCTCTCTTGAAGATCTTTTCTCCTAAGCCTTATAAACCATAGGAACATCCAAGCATGAAAACAATTAGGGTTTTGATTAGTCCCCCTTTATTTTTACCTTTGTGTCTTCTTTTGTGTCTCTCTTCTCATCTCATAATCAGAGACTAAACCTTTAAGGTTTTAAGGCTTTGTGATCAAGATTATGCATGCATCCTTCTCTTAGGATGGAGTGTATAACTTTAATCCTAAGTGTTAAACATTTAATGTGTTTAAATCTCTTAATCAATCCATCTAATAATCACTAATACAATAGCTTGTAACTTGGGCCTTGCATTAGGGTTCTAATTCTTCCTTAATTGGTTAAGAAGGACTAACCCTAGTGTTAATGGACAAGTCCCCGTCAAGTTGTCTTACAAATCATAAAATTCACTTCTTAATCTTACCATTAACTAAAATCCACTTTAATAAAGGCTTTGTTTTGTCATGAGGTTAATCCCTAATCATGGATTAAGTTGAGGTATCTTCCTCAGCTTAAATGTGCTCATCTATTATCCTTCTATTAGGATGGTGTAATGAGTCCATTAAATCCTTGATTATGGCTTAAACTCATTGCTTAACACTAAACAAAAACTCCAAAAACATATAAATAATCACAAGTAGGTTAATGATCTTAACCCTACATCATGGTAATTAAGTTTGAGGTGCTTACTTCATACTTAAGGTATTCTAATTACCCCTAATCAAAGGGAGGATGTGATGAGTTTTACTAAACCTTGGTTTAGGCTTAAGCTTATTAACTTATGACAAACACAAAAAGCAATAAAAGATTGAAAACATCAAAAACAACAATAATCGTCTCCTTTTGGATTCTTTTCTCATCATCTTCACTCACAAACGAGAACTCGCTTCTTCCATCTAATGCAAGACAGTTAGCACCTGAGTCAGACAGGTCATACACTTGAGCATAGACAAGCAAGCAGTTCATCAGTCAATTTATCTTTCAGTCTCTTTGAGTCGAACTACGTTGTTCTGACTTCCTCATTGCACGAGAGGATACGTAGGCATAACTTAACTGTTATCGAACAAAAGTCTCTTTCTCTCCCCCTTCTTCCAGCATTATTCTTTTAAGCCTCATTCCTGAGCATTTCACTTCACTTTCTTACACTGACACTTGTACATTCTTTTCCAGCTTTTGCATACAGATAGCACAGACACTATCCCTTTAAACACAAACTTTCAAGCATGGATCCCGTCGAGTACGACGGACAATCTAGGTTCTAATACCTTCCCAGGTTGTAACCAACCTTCTTTCTCAGTTTCTATGGTTCGGAACCGTATTATCCCTATCTTTCCAGGTTTATGCAGCATTACCTTTCCTTCGGGATAAAAATGCCTAGCTGGAGACTCTTTTCACTTCACCTTCATCTTCTCCTTTCACCGACCGTTCGTGCTTGTACAGGGATGCAAATCTTCGGGAGCGACATCAGGCATCAAGCAGATCCAGACACTTATCACTCCTGATCACGTCCCTTTATTCAGGGAACATTATGGTGGTATTATGGACATGATCATGGACTTGGATGCCTCACATAGGAGCAGGATTCACACTTACCTTCAGTTCTATGACCCTCCTCTCATATGCTTTACTTTCCCAGACTTTCAGTTGGGCCCTTTGTTAGAAGAATTTTCCATGTTGTTGGGTGTCCCCATCAGGAGAGGGATTCCTTTCAACCGTGAGGTGACTGCTCCTAGGAATGAAGACATACCTAAAGCTCTGTATTTGGAAACCACCATCATTGATTAGCATATGACCACCAAGGCTGGAATCCCAGGCCTCCATTTGGACTTCTTGATCACTCATGCCACCAGTCATGCTGCAGCAGGGAAGTGAGAAACTGTTTGTGCCCTCCTGGCTCTTGGTATATATGGAATCATCTTGTTTATAGACGAGCCTAAGTTTGTAAGCAAGAATTATATGCACCTCTTCCTGCTGAAGAATCCAGTTCCTACCTTGCTAAGGGATTTCTATTACTCAGTGCATCAGAGAAATGAGAAGCAGAGGGGAAGATTAATTAGATGTTGTGCACCTCTCTTCTACTATTGGTTACTGAGGCACTTGCCAAAGACAGAAGCTTTCCTGAATCCTTATCAGTCAAGGAATTGGGGTAAGAGAATGATTGCTCTCACTTCAGAAGACATCAGGTGGTGTACTCAGAGCACCAAGGGCAGAGACATGATTACAAGTTGTGGGCAGTATCCTAATGTACCTCTTATTGGAGTGAAGGGTTGCATCAACTACAATCCTGTGCTTTTCAAAAGGCAACTAGGGTATGCCTTAGTACATCCACTGAGAGAACAGGATTTAGCAGAGACCCTTTACTGTGATATTCAGAATAATCATGCCATCATCCGACAAGCAGCCTGGGTTTGGGAAAATATACAGACAAAAGGGACTTCTATTCTTGGCAAATGTAACAACATAGCTTCAGCTGAGTACATTGATTGGTCTCGCATCAGAGGACAAAACACCCGCATGCCATTCACCCTAGAGGATGTGCCAAGGCCATCATTAGTAGAGCTTGTAGCAACAGTCAGTTTATAGGAGTTTGAGAGTCTGAAAGAAAGGAATGCTCAGCTTTCTGAAGCTCTAAAGAAGACCCTCTGGGAGAGGAATGATAGTCGTCTGGACAATGAGAGGTTAGAGAAGCTCCAGATCGAGCATATGACCAAGATTGAGAAGACAGATGATTACATCAGAAAGGCCCGAGCAGGGGAGTTGGTATTGAAGAATGCTTGCAAAGAAGCTAAGATTCAGAAGGCCAGAGCTGAGCACTAATTGGAAGAGAGTCAGGCTAGGTGGATCAGAATCACTGAAGCTCATCTGCAGGAAGATCAGAGGACATAGGCTAGGATAGAGCAGCTGGAAGCTAATGAGAAGAAGAGTCAGGAAGCCTTGTTAGCAGCATAAAAGGAAATCTCTGAGTTGAAGCTCTGGGCAGGGTTGAAGAGATCAAAGGACCAAGACAAGTATAAGAAGTTGACAAGTGCCATTTCCACCAGGAACCTTCTTATCAGGACCATCACAAAGCATCTAGTTGGACCAGTGACTGATGCTTTCCTAAAGTAATTCAAGGAGGATGACTTTGGGCTGGATGTTTGATTTCTTTTTACTTATATTTTATTTTGGTTGTACTTTATTCCTCATGATAATTTGGTTGTATTTCTCGACTTTGTTGTATTTTGACCCACCATGGGAACTTATTGTAATCATAAACTATGTATCTTTTTTTTTTGCATTTGTAATGTATGGTTTATGTATTATTTGGGTTTATCTCTTGGGATTCATTTCTATTTAACATCATCATTCCTAGAGGTCTGGAAGGTCAAAACCAAAGAACCAAACTGGATACCCTTGGAAGACAAATAGGCATATTGCATTGCATACTAACCCCATTCTTTGTTTTGTAGGTATTTTTGTTGTTGTTTTCTCACTTTGTTGTGGTTTCAGGAAACATTGCTCGAAGGAGGGTTTTCCCCATCAATATAGTTCACCGGTATCCAACAAGAAACAACCTTCCGAGCTTACAGATGGACCAAGTTCAGCAAGATTTGACTGACGTGAGAACTTAGATGGCTAATGAGAGGACTGAGATGAGGGCTCAGATGAACCAGTTCATGGCAGTAATGACTGGGTAGGCTCTGAGCCAAGAAAGATTAAGATATTTAGTCGAGCGACAAACTCCAGAAGAGAATCATCCAGGTACAGGAGGTACTAATAACAATGATCACGGGCAGCCACAAACAGATGCGCCAGAGTTTGGGCCTCACCTTAACCCTGAAGTCAATGCTATTAGAAATACCCAAGGAAACACTGGAGGTAGTTCCTTGCAAGAGGACCCTCAAGAGGAACAGTTTACAATAATTGGTGTTGGGGATGAAGCCTATGATTTCCGTCTGGATGAAATAGCAGAGAAGTTGAGATCTTTAGAGTCCCAAAACTCTCTAGGTTTTGATGTAATGGACATGGGACTGGTTGAGGGAGTCAGGATTCCTCACAAATTCAAGGCTCCTTGCTTTGAGAAATATAATGGTACCTCTTGTCCACGTACTCACTTGCAGTCCTTTCTGGGGAGACTGAAGGCTTATACCATGGACGAAAAGTTGTGGATGTTCTACTTCGAAGACAGTCTGACCGGGGCATCTCGTGAATGGTATTCTCACCTGTCCAAGGCAACATTCAGAAAATGGAAGGATTTGGCTGAAGCTTTCATACGCCAGTATCAATATAACTTGGACATGGCTCCCAACAGAACTCTCTTAATGGGTATGTCACAGTCTTCAAGAGAAAGCTTCAGGGAATATGCCCAAAGATGGAGACAGCTTGCTGCTGCTGTCCAGCCTCCGATGTCTGAGAGAGAAATGGCCGACATGTTTATGAACACCCTACAGGGGACTTACATTGACATACTTGCTTCCTTCTCGTCCACCAGCTTTGCAGATGTAGTTATAGCTGGGGAGAGAATTGAGAGTCTTTTGAAGATAGGCAAAATTTCAGACAATGGTGCTAGTTCCAGCAATACAAGGAAACCTTTTGCAGGACCTCGTAGGACAGGTGAGACCAACTCAGTGCATATGGGCAGAGGTAGACCTTAATATATGCCAAGATCAGTAGCTGCTGTCACAATTCCATCTCCAGTGCCTCAACATCAGTATCCTTCACAACCACAACACTTTCCACAGTAACAACAATTTCCTCAACAGAGATCTTTCAACAATAACAATCAACAACTACGTCCGTTTCAACAGAAAACTTCATAAATCAACAGGGTTATCGATCACATTCTGATGCCCTATGCTGCCTTATTTCCACAATTATTAAAGCTCAACTTAATTGAATTGAGGACTCTGGCTCCACCAGATCCCCAGAACCTTCCAAGAAACTATGATGTTAATACCTGGTGTGCCTTCCACGCAAATGCGCCTGGCCATACTACAGAAAAGTGCAGATCCTTGCACATGAAGGTCCATGATTTGATCGATTCTAAGGAAGTCAACTTTGCACCTCCTCCGAGTGTTACCAAGAATACTATGCCTAGCCATGGTGCGCCTAGGATAAATGCTATTGAGGAAGATCAACCGATGAACCTAATTGACAATGTTGCAAGCATTCAGACACCTCTGCCCGAGGTTAAAGCCCAGCTTTTAAAGTGCCAAGTGTTCCCGGGTTGTGAGGCCCATTGTGAAGCCTGCAAGACTTCTATCAACGGTTGTGTAAATTTGAAGACCGGTATCAACAATCTTATCAAGGAAGGCACTTTACAAATCACTTCAACAGTTCTAGCTCCTACAACATCAACAACCATTCCTCCTACAACTTCAGCACATGTCATTCCATCAGATGTAACAGATATCACTCCTACAACTTCAACAATAATCATTCCAACAAATTCTTCTACAACATCAACAATCATCCCTTCTTCGGCATCAACAGACATCAGTTCGAAACATCCTTCTACAACAATAATAACCATCAATGAAAAAATTTCCACAGTTACGATTTACTATGATCCTGCAACAATCCACGTTCCAGATTCACATCAATATCTTCATCAACGTCAGCAACCTTTAGCACCATCTCTGGTCAGACCTCCTATTACAATTTATTATGAACCTCAGACTGTCTCAATTCCTTCTTCCGCAACAATCAGTCTGGTTACTATCACAGTACCAGGACCAGTCCCATATGACAGTAGTAGTGCCGTACCTTGGAATTACGGCTCAGATTTATATTGCGGCAGAAAGAAAGTCACTCTTGAAACTTCTACACCACAGATTGATAATTTGGGGGAGGCAGAGGCTTCACCCGAAGCGGACGTCTCTTTGCCTCACAATTCCAAAGAACCAATGTTGAAGCAGAAGCTGCTACCAAGGCTAAGGGCAAGAGTGTGGTGCCTGAAGAGCCTATCACCAAGGAAACTCAGAAGACATCCTTTGAGCAGGATGTAGACGAGTTCATGAGAATAATCAAGAAGAGTGACTATAAGGTTGTGGACCAGCTCCATCAGACCCCATCCAAAATCTCTATTCTATCACTGCTGATGTGTTCCGAAGCTCATAAAAATGCACTTCTCAAAGTTCTTCACGCAGCTTACGTGCCAGAAGATATTACCGTTAATCAGCTAGAAACAGTGGTTTCAAATGTCAATACTAGCCATGGGCTAGGTTTTACTGATGTTGATCTAACTACGGAGGGTCGTAACCATAATAAGGCTTTACACATCACCTTGGAGTGTAAAGGTGTTGTTCTCTCTCATGTCTTGGTTGACACTGGGTCTTCTCTCAATGTCCTTCCAAAGAAAGCCTTATTCAAGATGGAGTATGATGGTCTTGCTTTGCGTCCAAGTAACCTGGTAGTGAGAGCCTTTTACGGTTCTAAAAGATCGGTTCTTGGGGTAATTGAGTTACATGTGGTGATTGGCCCACAGATCTTCAAAACTGTCTTCTACGTGATGGACATTCAGCCTGCCTATAGCTGTTTGTTGGGTCGGCCATGGATTCATGTCGCTGGCGCTGTAACTTCGACCCTTTACCAGAAGTTAAAATACGAATGGGAAGGTCAAGTCATCACAATCTATGAGGATGAGGATATCTTCGTTAGTCATCTAGCTACTTACAAGAATATTGAGATGGATGGAGAGATTCATGAGACAATGAGCCAAGGGTTTGAGGCCCTCAATGTCAATGAAGCAACAACTGAAGTGTCTGGTACTTCAATTTCCTCTTATAAGGAAGCTCAGAAGGTTGTTGAAGACGGGAATGCCCAGGGATGGGGCAAGCTGCTGCAAGTTCAGGTCAAGGAAGTCAAGTTCGGGTTGGGTTACAAACCATCCCGACAGGTCCAAGAGGAGGCTGCTGAAGCTCCCAAATTTATCAGTGGGGGAATGCTGACCCCGAATGCAATCAACAATTTGGAAAACGAGGCTGAAAGTGACTTCAACCTGGATAGCTGGATTCGTCCAAGGGTCTCAGGCCAGCAAGTCCTTAACTGGTCTTCCTAGGAAATTATAAGGATTACATCTGCAGAGTAATTATTACTACCTTTGTTCCTTTATATAAGAGACAAGTCACTTTTTAGATTCATTGAATAATTAATGTATTTAGTCTATAAACTGACCAAATACATTGGTTATTCAATGAACCTAAAAAATGACTTGTCTCTTATAAAAAGGAACAGAGGTAGTATTTCCTATTTAAGAATGAATCAAGTCCTGCATCTTGCCCAAGATGTCAGGACTCATTTTATAATAGGGCCATATTATATTTTGTGTAAATGAATGATTAATGAACAAATGGACATCTTTTAGAAACGATCTTTTTTCGCTCACTGTCTTTCATTTTTGTTATTTCCGCACAAAGCAATAAATGGAAATGTTTTTCAATAATAACTCCATTCACACTTTTTCTAAACAAGAATAAAATCAATCACTAAAATGAACAAATCCCAATCCTTGCAGAGATAATCCTCCGGATTGCACTGACAACGACACTGCTATGACCTCGTATGACTTCGACAATCCAATTAATCAAGCAGATGAAGGGGTTGATGAGGACTACGATTTGCCTGAAGAGTTGGCCAGGTTGTTGAGACAAGAGGAAAAAGTGATTGCTCCTCATCAGGAGGAGGTTGAAACTATTAACCTTGGTACCGAGGAAGATGAAAAGGAAGTGAAGATCGGGGCCAGTCTGCAAGCTCCAGTGAAAAACAACTCATCAGTATGCTTCGGGAATATGTTGACGTCTTTGCTTGGACCTATCAAGATATGCCAGGTCTTGATACAGATATTTGTCGCTCCCAAAGATTTTCATCCCGGTGCAGACGCGAACGGTCGACGAAAAAGAGAGAAAATGAGGTTGAATTGAATAGATTCGCCAGCTGGGCATTTTTATCCCGAAGGAAAGGTAATGCTGCATAAACTTAGAAAGAGATGGATAAGACGGTTGCGAACCAGAGAAACTGAGAAAGGGGGTTGGTTACAACCTGGGAAGGTATTAGCACCCAGATTGTCCGTCGTACTCGACGGGATCCACGCTTACAAGATTGTGCTTAAAGGGGTAGGTGTATGTGCTATCTGTGTGCAAAAGCTAGGAATGAATGTACAGGTGTCAGTGCAAAAGGGTGAATTGCTCAGGAAATGAGGCTTAGAAAAGAATGCTGGAAGAGGGGGATGACACATAGACTTTGTTCGTAACCGTTAAGTTATGCCTATGTATCCTCTCGTGCAATGAGGAAGTCAGAACACCATAGTTCGACTCAAAGATACTGAAAAAGAAATGATTGTGAACTACTTGCTTGCCTATGCTCAAGTGTGTGACTCGTCTGGCTCGAGTGCTAACTGTCTTGCATTAGACGGAAGAAGCAAGTTCTCGTTTGTGAATGAGAGTGATGAGAAAAGAATCCTGAAGGAGACGATTATTGTTTGTTTTTGTGTTTTCAGTCTTGTTATTGTTTTGTGTTTTGCATAATTTTATGAGCTTAAGCCTAATTCAAGGGCTTGTAAACTCATTATATCCTCCCTGATTATGGATAATGAGTCTACTTAAGTGTGAGATAAACACCTCAACTTAATTACCATGATGATGTAGGATTAATATCATTAATCTACTTGTGATTAATTAGATGTTTTTGGGTTTTTGTTTAGTGTTAAGTAATGAGTTTAATCTCTAATCACATATTAGTGAACTCATTACACCATCCTAATAGAAGGATAATAGATAAGAATACTTAAGCTGAGGAAGATACCTCAACTTAATCCAGGGTTAGGGATTAAATTCATTATATAACAAGCCTTTATTAAGTAGATTTTAATTAAGGGATGAGATTAAGAAGTGGATTTTATGTTTGTAAGACAACTTGAGGGGAACTTGTCCATTAAACACTAGGGTTAGTCCCTCTTAACCATAAGGAAGAGATAGAACCCTAATGTAAGGCCCAAGTTACAAGATAAAGTCTTGGTGATTATTAGTGTGATTTGATTAAGAGGTGTAAACAAATTAAAGGTTTAACACTTAGGATTAAAGTTATACACTCTATCCTAAGAGAAGGATGCATGCATAACCCTAATTCAAAGTCCTAAAGCTTTATGAGTTTAGTCTCTGATTATGGAGATGAGAAGAGAGACTCAAGGAGACTCAAAGGTAAAAGACTAAGGGGGACTATATACAACCCTAAACGTTATCATGCTTGGGTATCCTATGGTTTGTTAGGCTTAAGAGAAAGGATCTTCAAGGCCACCAATGGAAGAAACATATGAAAAGAGAAGGAAGAAAAAGAATAAGTTACTTACTTCCTGAAGAAGATAAGTAACTTAGAGAAAGAAAGTAAGAAGAAAGGAACCATAAGTGAAACAAATTCACTTCAAAGACAAGTAAATATGCATATGAAAGATGAGAAGAGATGGGAAGTGAAGGCAAATCCACCTCCCAAATAACTTACCAAAAGTTCCTGAAAATGTTAGTATGAATGCATAAGACATAAAGCAAAAGGAAATGAATTGAAATGAGATGTGAAGACCAAAGTTAGAAGTGAAAATGTAATGTAAAAGGCATATGAGATGATGCAAAGTCATACAAGATGCATATGAATGATCATACAAAGATGAGATGCAAAGGAAGCATGTTTAGAAGCATGAAAACACATGGATGTTTATGAAATGTAATGGATGCAAAGCATAGAAAATGAATGAAGAAATGATCAATAAATGTTCAAGCATGTCTTAAGATGTCTAAGATGTCATATAAATGTTTAAAAAGTCATGGCAAGTTCACATGATGATGATATGCAAAGGTGAATGTAAATGAACATGAGAAATTAGGGTTTTATGAATGTATGAGATGTAAATGACCAAAACAGAAGCAATCAACATGATAAAAAATTGAAATCAAGCTCAAACAAACCCTAAACCTGTACATGATCACACCCCAGAGGAGAAGGTCGGAAGCTTAACCTAGTGGAAGTTATAAATTTTCTAAGTTTGCTAGGGTTTTTGGGTGATTCTTAAGGGAAAA
Source organism: Lathyrus aphaca (assembly GCA_963966055.1). Taxonomy (NCBI): domain Eukaryota; kingdom Viridiplantae; phylum Streptophyta; class Magnoliopsida; order Fabales; family Fabaceae; genus Lathyrus; species Lathyrus aphaca. The sequence continues at coordinate 319,623,978 of OZ014519.1, read as the reverse complement.
TGAAAATCAATTTGAAAATGCAAGATAAATTCATGAGAAAAATACCCTATAAACTACATACAATATATGAAACAATGCAAAAAGAATCAAGTTCAAACTCATCATGGTTAGGAAAAAATGAATTTTTCAAGTTAGGGTTAGAAAAATGTGATTTTTAAGGACCCTAATTCAAAGAAAATTGTGAAATTATATTCAAACCTAAAAAGAAATTTGTATGATGAGTTTGAAATTGTTTCTAAATGTATTGGTAATGGTTCATGAATTTTTTGGTGATTTTTAGAAACCTAAATGCATTTTTAATTAATTAAAATCCATTAATTAATTAAAAATAACATTTAAATATTTTAAAAATACTTTTTTAATGCAAAAAAATAAAATAAAAGTAATATTTGGCTTAAGAAAAATATTTGGATCAGAAATGCAACAGATCATATTTGTTTGATGTTTTTAACTATTTTAAATAAAATGTGCAAGAAAAATAAAAAGAAAATGAATTAAAATGAAATACAATGAAAAGTTAAAGCATCTGAAGGTCAGGGTTTAAACCTAGGTTGACGGGCGCGTAGATGGAGGGCCAGGATCAAATCTTCCTAATTAATTATAATTTATTTAATTAATCCAGAATTAAAGCTAATGAACTAATCTGAGCCACACACGCGCGCGCGAAAGACAAGATCCAAGGGCCTACATTCAAACCTGACTAAACCCTAATTAACTATCCCTAATTACTCTCAGGTGACCAGATCAAGCTCTGGTCATCTTCTCCCACCAGTCCCCTCCCCTGAATCTCTCAAATTGCCATGAAACTTCACCAAAAGCTCCAGAATCAAACCTTAAACAACCCTAAACACGAATCAACCTTAGAAAATCATTTATCACTCAAGAACAACATGAATCAAAGCAAACAATTTATAGGTCAGAAAGTTTCAGAGCAAGCATAAATGGTCATTTCTCACTCATTTTTGAAACAAAACAAATCAGTGTGATCAGGGGAACATGAAGAATCGTATTGTAGCTTAAAAAACAAGTTCTGGAAAAATTGTTCTTGAGGTATACCTGAGATGGAGCTTTCTTATTATGGGCTTTCTGGACCTTTCCTTGATGCAAAAACACTCCAATGGATCCCCTCAGGCGTCTGGAATGCTTGAAACAAGTTTGTGATGGCTGATTTTGATGATTTGGTTCTGCTACACCAGAAATCGTGTTTTGGTTTTGTGTGCTTTCAGGCCAATTCAAGGGTTGCTTTGTGTTCTATGAGTGATTTGAAGATGATTGGTGAAGTTTTTTTTGAGGTTTGATGGTTGGTTTTTGAGAATCGAAGCAAGGAAGCTTTTTGGCAAATTTGTGAATGCTGAGTTCTTGGAGGTTTCAGGCTTGATTGTGTTATGATTTGGAGTGTCTGAGGTTAGTATAAACAAATGTGATTGGTTCAGAGAGTTGGTGTGGCCTATTGTGATTGGTATGGGCAAGTTGTAAAAAATTCAATTTTGTGTACTTGGAGGTATGGGCCATGGCAGGAGCTGCTTAAAGGGGTGTCTGGCCTCAGCCTGATTCATGGAAGGCCATAGGACTGGTTTTATGCAGCTGGCACAAGTGGATGGAAGGTTCCAAGGCATTTTGCAAATTTCCCTCTTTGAACTTTCTTGAGAAGCAAGGCATGGAAAGTTGTGATATTTGGTGCAATCTTGATCAAAATGTGTTGCATTATGCTTGTATGATGCTTAGCAATCAATTAGAGGTCATGAAATGGCATGAAACTTGAATTTGCAAAAAATCCTCTTTGGCATGAACTTGAAAATTATAGGATTTTTGCCAACTTTGAAAGGACATATCTTGAGTTCTAGGATGAATCAAGACATGTTCTAGTAATTTTTGAAAAGGGAAAGACCTAATCTACAACTTTCATGCCCAAGAATTTTTCATTTGAAGCATTTTTGGTCATGAAAGAGGAGGTTGAAAATCTTTCCCAAAATGGTAAGTTTCCATTACAAGTCATATCCAAAAATAGCAAGTTTGCATTTGGCCCAAAATTCTTCAACTTTGTGAACTTCCAACCATTTCTATGATCAAATACAGATCATAGAGACTCAAAATGATGATGATGACCCTTTGGTACCCTTGTTGGGGGCCTCAGATGCCCTGATTTTGACCTTACTTGCTCAGGAAATTACCCAATGATCAGATGACTTCCACAATGAATTTCTTCATCAAATTTGGTACACATGATCCTTATAACATATTGAGACCATTAGAAACAAGAATGACCAAAATTTTTGGAGTTAAGGCCTCTTAAACCAAAACCCTAATTTTGGTCATCTGTGCAGGAAAACCCTAGCTCTGCCTCTATGCCTTTGCCATGCTTTGTGATCCCTTGACTTTTATGAACTTTGGGGAGCATATTATGATCATGGAACACACATGGACCCTATTGGAAAGCTTCAAGACCTTTGGAATGGTTCAGATCACTTCTTGGATTGCTCAGATCACAAACCCTAGATGCAGATGAAATGGACTATGCAGATGAAACAAATATGCAATATGAGATGTAACGCTTATGTAAATGAAAAAATGAAAGATCACAAGTCATGGTGTGAGAAAAAGTGAGGTAAAATTTGGGGTGTTTACAGCTTCCCCTATTCAAGCATGAGTTAGTTGTGCAGGGTGTAAGCGCCTAGCTTATCAGAGAAACAAGATAACTTGTGGTTGAATACCAAAGACAGTCCGAAATTTGCACTCGCTGGGGAGAAGAAGAAAAGGGATATAAATTGTAAAAGATAGTATAGCATGATTATCAAATGAAAGCGATGAAGGACGACCATCGAGCAGGGGACGACTGATGGGGGTAAACAGTAAGCAAAGCAATGATGGGGACGGCCATCATGCTGGAAAATAAAGGAACCACGACGGGGACGGCCATCGGGTAAGGAAATAAAATTCTCTGGGGATTTGAAGAAGTGAGACAAGCAATGATGGGGACGGCCATCAGGTTGGAAAGAAAAGATCAATGATGGGGACGACCATCGGGTAAAAGAATAAATGAAATAATGATGAAGGACGATCATCAAAAGGTGAAGGACGATCACATAGTAGGGGACGGCTGCTGAAAATATCATGACATAGGACGAATGTCGGATAGAAAAGGTCAATGATGGGGACGACCATCGGATAAGCATGATGAAGGACGATCATCAAGAGGTGAAGGACGATCACCTAGCAGGGTATGGCTGCTCTTGGGGAATATCACGACATAGGACAAATGCCGGATAACAATATCAACGATGGGGACGACCATCGGATAAACATGATTAAGGACGATCATCAAAAGGTGAAGGACGATCACCTAACAGGGGATGGCTGCTCTTTATCATGACATAGGACAAATTTCGGATAGAAGGTTCCAACAATGGGGATTCCACTGGGGAATGGATGAGGGACGGTCATCCAAAGGTGAAGGACGATCACCTGGCAGGGGATGGCTTCCGAACGTATCACGACGTAGGACGAATGTCGGATAGGAGAAAGTTGTTTTGTTGGCAACTTACCGGGGAATGGTAAACACGGACGAGTGCTTACGCCTTTAAAATAAAAGATATAATTGTTTTGACGGTGTGTATAGACTAAAGATGTGGACGAACATCTTCAGGACTACGATACGGACGGGTATCGATAGAAACAAACGTCGACGCATGTTTAAGGATGATGATACGGACGAGTATCAATCGATTAATCAAGGAACACGGATGAGTGTTGAATCTGCCGGGGAGGTGATATATACAAGATACGGACGAGTATCAGAGGACTGTATATGTACAAGTGTTGATTTGTTGGTGAAGTATGTGCAAGACACGGACGAGTGTTTGACTTGCTGGGGAAGTATGACACGAGCGAGTGTCAACAAGAATATGTACAAGTTATGAACAAATATCTGTACTTGAGAGTGCGGGGGATAAGATGACATAGATGAGTGCAAAAGGAGATGTCTTGTCTCTTATCTGTAGGGGATACGTTTTTGTATATTTCTGGTGAAGTGATGATGGTATTTACAGGTGACTGGCTCGAACCTGGCTCATGATCATGCGAATGTTTGATTTTTGCCGTAATGCTCCGTATTAGACGAAATGCTACGCTTATTTTGGTGAATATGATGTGAATGCTATGATTATGCAAATGGGAAATTGATTCGAGACTCGGATCCTGCAGGGAGAAAGATCTTTGGGCGATCTGTTTGGAGGGAGAACTCAGTTGGGGAAAGAGATCATTGATTGATCTGTCTGGAGGGATAACTCCTGTTGGGGATGAGGAAGTCCTTAGCAACTCCGCTGGGGATGTGTTTCAGGTATTGTCCTACTGGGGAGGCAACTCTGTGGGGGAACAATTCCACCAATTCTACTGAGGACGAGAGAAACCTAGCATTTCCGATGGGAAAAAGAAAGTTCTTTGACCACTTTGATGGGAAAATTTGCCAGGCATTGCTCGGGAGGTCCCGCTTGGGGAGGAGATAACTTCTGGGAAGTAGTATGTTGGGGATTCAATGCTTGATATGCCCCCATGTTGTGAAAGATTGTCTGCCTTGAGTACCTGCAACCTGTTTAGACAGAGGAAAACGCACAAGTGTCCCGGGGTATCCTTAATCGGATCCCGTCATTGGAGTTAGATTTTCTTGCAAGCAACATATTTCCTGCAAGCATTTTGTTAAAAATGGCCTATAAGTTTCATGCAAATGTTGTATTACAAACTATGGACATTTTGCAAACAAAAACAAAAGGTAAAAACAAAGTGTGACTGAATATTCTGATTTTATTGGTTTATGTGCCCTGAATAGGCAAGTACAGTCAAAGAAGTGAATCCCCTAGAAGGAGGAGATTGTTGTAAATTGAGAAAAGTAAAAGTGTTGGCAACGTTGAAGTTTGGTGTTCCAGTGAGCTTCCTTTGCTATGACTAGTATGAGCTTGACGTTCTTCTTTATCTTGCTTTCTGAAGAAGGTTGATTCTGACTGACGCTTTGTCCTTTCGAAGCTTGCCATGTTGTGAATGATACAGACGAATTCAGAATGCAGTTGTTCGCTTATTCCCTGATTTTGCGTGGATCGCCCTTTCGAGTTTTCAATCCATCGGGATACCCATTTTTGCCTGAGTTGTCCAATGCGGCTTTTCAACTCAGCGGGTGTACATTTTTTTATTTTTCCCTTATTTTTGCCCGAGTCTTTTATTTTGTTTTTGACTCGCCGGGATGCCCTATTTTTTCCTGGACTCACATTCTGTTTTTATGTCCAGCGGGTCATTTTATGCGAAGTATTTTTTAATAGCATCTGAATTCACAGGAGAAGGGAAGTCTTCACCATCCATGGTTGCGAGCATCAGTGCTCCACCCGAGAAGACTTTAGTTATCACATAGGGACCTTCATAGTTTGGTGTCCACTTGCCCCTGTGGTCTGTATGAGGAGGAAGGATTCTTTTCAAAACAAGCTCTCCCACTTGGTATTCCCGAGGTCTGACTTTCTGATCGAAGGCTTTCTTCATTCGTTTCTGATACAACTGCCCATGATAGATTGTTGCTAATCTTTTCTCTTCAATCAGATTCAGTTGATTCTACCAAGAACAGACCCATTCTGCTTCATCCAGTTTCACATCCATCATTACCCGTAAGGAGGGTAGATTAACTTCAATAGGTAGGACAACTTCCATACCATACACAAGCTGATAAGGCATTTCCCCAGTAGATGTTCTGATTGAGGTTCGGTACCCATGCAAGGCAAATGGTAGCATTTCATGCCAGTCTTTGTAGGTAACTACCCTCTTCTGCACAATCTTCTTAATGTTCTTGTTGGTTGCCTCAACAGCGCCGTTCATCTTTGGCCTGTAAGGAGAAGAGTTATGATGTTGAATTTTGAAGTCCCAGGAAGAGTTTTGCCATCATTTTGTTGTTTAAATTGGAACCATTATCAGTAATGATTCGCTCGGGAACTCCATATCGACAGATGATATCCCTTTTCAGAAAACGAGCTACCACTTGCCTGGTAACGTTTGCATACGAGGTTGCTTCAACCCATTTGGTGAAGTAATCAATGGCTACCAGGATGAATCTGTGTCCATTTGAAGTAGTTGGTTCAATCTTTCCAATAATATCAATTCCCCACATGGTGAAGGGCCAAGGTAAAGACATTACATTCAAAGGATTCGGAGGCACATGCACTTTATCTGCGTAGATCTGGCACTTGTGGCATTTTCTGGCATAGGCACAACAGTCTTCATCCATTGTGATCCAATAGTAACCCAATCTTAATAAATTCTTTGCCAATGCATGTCCTCCGGCATGGGTACCGAAAGAACCTTCATGTACTTCGTGCATCAGTAGGTATGCTTCCTTTTTGTCAACACATCTGAGCAGGACCATGTCAAAGTTTTGCTTGTATAATGAACCATCAGTATTGAGGAAGAAACTGCCGGCCATCCTTCTTAATTTCTTCTTATCATTTGACAATGCCCCAGGTGGGTACGTCTGATTCTCCAAGAAGTATTTGATTTCATGGTACCAAGGTTTGTTGTCACTATCAGTGTCCACAGAGAATACATATGTCGGTCTGTCCAGTCTGGATACCAAAATCTGAGGCACATAATTGGCAGCTTGTACTTTGATCATGGATGAAATGGTAGATAAAGCGTCTACGAACTGATTCTCATCTTGAGGGATGTATTCAAGTTTGACTGTTGTGAAAAAAGTCAATAATCTCCTCGTATAGTCATGGTATGGAATCAAATGCTCCTGATGAGTGTACCACTTGTCATTGGTCTAGTTGATTACCAAAGCCGAATCTCCGAATACATTCAAGGTTTTGATCCTAAGGTCAATGGCCTCCTTAAGACCCATAATATAAGCTTCGTATTCTGCTTCATTGTTAGTGCAGGCAAAGGTGAGTTTTTTCGAGAAAGGCATGTGAACTCCTTTAGGTGTGATAAGTACTGAACCAACTCCGCGACCGTTACAATTAACTGCCTCGTCAAACATCATAGTCCATGCTTCTTCTGGATCAGGCCCTTCAGTGTGAACGGGCTCTTCACAATCTTTTGCTTTGAAGAACATGATGTCTTCATCAGGGAAGTCAAATCTCATAGGCGGGTATTCATCAATGGGTTGCTCAGCCAGATAATCAGACAATACTTTGCCCTTGATGGCTTTCTGAGAGGTGTACTGAATGTCATATTCTGTTAGGATCATTTGCCATCTTGCAACTCTTCCGGTAAGTGTTGGCTTCTCAAATATGTACTTGACTGGATCCATCTTTGAGATCAATAAGGTAGTGTGAGTCAACATACATTGTCTTAGTCGGCGAGCAGCCCACGCTAAAGCACAAAACGTTTTCTCGAGCAGTGAATAACGTGTTTACAGTCGGTAAACTTTTTTCTTAGGTAGTATATTGCATACTTTTTTCGACCAGACTCGTCACGCTGGCCCAACACACACCCCATTGACCCTTCTAATACTGTCAGGTACATGATTAGAGGTCTTCCTTCGATTGGAGGCATGAGAATTGGAGGTTCTTTCAGATATTCTTTGATTTTGTCAAAAGCTCTCTGACAATCATTGTTCCACCTGGCTGTTTGTTCTTTCCTTAACAGTTTGAACAAGGGTTCATAGGTTGCAGTGAGATGAGATATGAACCTTGATATGTAGTTCAATCTACCTAAGAACCTTCAAAATTCTTTCTCAGTCCTAGGTTCAGGCATTTCCTGAATAGCTTTGACTTTGTCGGGATCAACCTCAATTCCCTTTTAACTTACAATAAAACCTAGCATTTTACCGGAACATACCCTAAATGTGCATTTGTTGGGGTTCAACTTCAGCTGATACTTCCTCAGACGCTTAAACAACTTCAGCAGATTCACCAGATGATCTTCTTCTGTGAGGGACTTGGAAATCATATCATCCACATAACATTCGATTTATTTGTGGATCATATCGTGGAATAATGTTACCATAGCTCGTTGATATGTTGCATCGGCGTTCTTCAGTCCAAACGGCATTACCTTGTAACAAAATGTGCCCTAAGGTGTGATGAAAGTTGTTTTCTCCATGTCTTCGGGTGACATCTTGATCTGATTGTATCCAGAAAATCCGTCCATGAAAGAAAATACCGAGAACTGAACTGTTGTCTACCAGTACATCAATGTGAGGTAATGGGAAATCATCCTTCGGGCTAGCTCTGTTCAGGTCCCGGTAATCCACACACATACTCACCTTGCCATCCTTCTTAGGCACAGGTACAATGTTTGCAACCCACGGCGGGTAACTAGTTACAACAAGGAAACCGGCGTCCCACTGCTTTTGTACTTCCTCCTTAATTTTCATGGCCATATCTAGGCGAGTACGGCGCAACTTCTATTTGACTGGCGGGAAATCTTCTTTCAATGGTAGCCTGTGCATGACAATATTCGTATCTAGACCTGGCATGTCTTGATAGGACCAAGCAATGACGTCGACATATTCCCGAAGCATACTGGTGAGTTGTTCCTTTACTGGAGCTTGCAGACTAGCCCCAATCTCCACCTCTTTCACTTCTTCTTCAGTACCAAGATTGATGGTCTCAACCTCATCCTGATGAGGAGTAATCACTTTCTCTTCTTGCCTCAACAACCTGGCTAACTCTTCAGGCAAATCATAGTCTTCTTCAACCTCTTCATCTGCTTGATTAATTGGATTTTCGAAGTCATACAAAGTCATAGCAGTGCTATTGTCGGTGCAATCTGGAGGATTATCTCTACAAGGGTTGAGATTTGTTCTTTTTAGTGATTGATTTTAATCTTGTTCAGAAAAAGTGTGAATGAAGTTATTATTTTGAAAACATTGCCATTTATTGTTTTGTGCGAAAATAAACAAAAATGAAAAGACAGTGAGCGAAAAAGAAAATCATTTGCAAAAAGATGTCCATTGTTCATTGATATTCCATTTGCACAAAATACAAATATGACCCTATTACAAAATGAGTCCTGACACCTTGGGCAAGATGCAGGACTTGATGCATGCTTAAGTAGGAAATAATAACTACTCTGCAGGAGTAACCATTATAATTTCCTGGGAAGACCAGTTAAGGACTTGTTGGCCCGGGACTCTTGGACGAATCCAGCTTTCCAGGTTGAGGTCGCTTTCAGCCTCGTCTTCCACATTATTGACAGCATTTGGGGTCAGCATCCCCCCACTTATGAACTTGGGCTCTTTAGCAGCCTCTGCTTGATCTTTTCGGGATGGTTTGTAACCCAAATCGAATATGTCTTCTTTCTTCTCCACAGGTAGCAGCTTGCCCCAGCCTTGGGCATTCCCATCTTCAACAACCTTCTGAGATTGTTGGTAGGAGACAATTAAAGTACCCATCCTATCCTCCTGGGATGCAGCAAATACTTTAGTTGTTGCCTCGTTGACGTTCAGTGCTTCGAAACCTTGGCTCATGGTCTCGTGGATTTCACCATCCATCTCAATATATTTGTAGGTGGCCAGATGGCTAACAAAAATGTCTTCTTCCCCGTAGATTGTGATAATTTTTCCTTCCCACTCGTATTTTAATTTCTGGTGAAGGGTCGATGTAACTGCGCCAGCGACGTGAATCCAAGGTCGACCCAACAAACATCTGTAGGTCGGCTGAATGTCCATCACGTAGAAAGTAGTTTGAAAGACATGCCGGCCAATTATCACAGGCAGCTTCACTTCTCCAAGAATAGACCTCTTGGAACCATCAAAAGCTCTGACCACCAGATTGCTTGGTCGGAGAGCTATACCATCATATTCAAGCTTAACAAGGGCTTTCTTTGGCAAGACATTGAGTGAGGACCCAGTGTCAACTAGAACATGTGAAAGCACAGCCCCTTTACACTCTAGAGTGATGTGTAAAGCTTTATTATGATGACGACCTTCCGTAGTCAAATCAGCATTGGTGAAGCCTAGTCTATAACTAGTATTAACATTAGAAACCACCATCTCGAGCTGATTCACCGTAATCTCCTCAGGCACGTAGGCTGCGTGCAGGACTTTAAGTAATGCATCCCGATGAGCTTCGAAATACAATAGAAATGATAGAATGGAGATCTTGGAAGGAGTCTGGTGGAGCTGATCCACAACCTTATAATCGCTTCTCTTGATTATTCTCATAAATTCGTCCACATCCTGATTAAAGGACGTCTTCTGAGCTTCTTTTGTTACTGGTTCTTCAGGCACCACATTTTTGCCTTTAGCTTTGGCAGCAGCCTCAACAATAACTCTCGGAACTTGTGATGCGAAGAGACGTCCGCTTCGAGTGAATCCTCCGCCTTCCCTGACATTATCGACCTGTGGTGTATAAGTTGAAGAATCAAGAGCGACTCTCTTCCCATTGCAGTAGAGGTATGAACCATAGTGCCATGGCACATCATTATCTTTTTCATATGGAATGGGTCCAGGTACTGTGATGGTGACTGGACTAACTGCAGCGGAAGTAGGAATTGTTATTGTCTGTGGATCGTAATAAATGGTAACAGGATTTCTGACTGGTGGCGGTGGTGAAAGACTGAAGCTGGGTTGTTGTTGAGATTGTTGCTAAAAATTGTTGGAATTGGGGACCATTGTCGGGTCGTAATATATGGTGACTGTGGAGATGTCATTATTAATGGTTGTTGTTGTTGTAGAGGCGGATGCGATTAAACTAATGTCCGTTGAAGTAGTAGAAGAGATGATTGTTGACTTTGTAGAAGAGTCAGTCGGAACAATTATTTTTGAAGTTGTAAGAGGGGTGTTTGTTGGTGCTGTAGGAGGAATCGTTGATGTTGTAGAAGCTGAAACTGTTGTTGTTATCTGCAAGATACCTTCTTTGATAAGACCATTGATGCCACTTTTTAAACTTTCACAACCATTGGCGGAAACTTTGCAAGATTCACAGCAGGCCTCACAACCTGGGAACACCCGACAATTTAAAAGTTGGGCTTTAACCTCGGCCAGAGGTGTTTGAATACTTGCAGTATCTTCAATTAGGTTCACTGGTTGATCCTCCTCAGTTGCATTTATACTGGGCCCACCATGGCTAGGCATAGGATTCTTTGTGACATTCGAAGGAGGTGTAAAATTTAAAGCCTTAGAATCAACTAAATCTTGGACCTTCATGTGCAAGGCTCTGCACTTTTCCGTTGTATGGCCAGGTACAATGGAATGGAAGGCACATCTGGCATTGACGTTGTAATTCCTTGGAAGGTTCTTAGGATCTGGTGGAGCCAAAGTCCACAATTCAACAAGATTGAGTTTCAAAAGTTGTGGTAGTAAAGTGGCATAGGGCATCGGGATAGGATCGATTACCCTGTTGATTTGAGATGGCCTTTGCTGGAAAGGACGTTGCTGTTGGTTGTTGTTGTTGTAAGACCTTTGGGGAAAATGTTGTTGCTGAGGGAAATGTTGCGGTTGTGGAGTGTATTGTTGTTGAGGTGACGGAGTAGGAATAGTGACAGCGGCTATTGATCTCGGCATGTACTGGGGCCTACCTATGCCCATGTGTATTGAATTGGTTTCATCTGACCTGCAAGGCCTTGCAAAAAGGTTTCCTTGTGCTGCTGGAGTTGGCGCCATTATCAGAAATCTTACCCATCTTTAACAAACTTTCAATTCTCTCTCCTGCTATGACCACGTCAGCAAAGCTAGTGGAAGAGAAAGCAGCCAGCCTATCAATGTATGTCCCCTATAGGGTGTTCATAAACATATCGGCCATTTCTCTTTCCGACATTGGAGGTTGAACAGCAGCAACTAACTGTCTCCATCTTTGGGAATACTCTCTGAAGCTTTCTCTGGAGGATTGTGACATACCCATTAGGAGAGTTCTGTTGGGAGCCATGTCTAAATTGTATTGATATTGGCGTATGAAAGCCTCGGCCAAATCCTTCCAATTTCTGACTGTTGCTCTGGTCAGATGAGAGTACCACTCACGGGATTCCCTGGTTAAGCTATCTTCAAAGTAGAACATCCATAGCTTTTCATCCATGGTGTAAGCCTTCAATCTTCCTAGAAAGGATTGAAGATGGGTACGAGGATAGGAGGTACCGTTATATCTTTCAAAGCATGGAGGTTTGAATTTGTGAGGAATTCTGACTCCCTCAACTAGCCCCATATCCATAACATCGAATCCCAAGGAGTTTTGGGACTCCATAGATCTTAGCTTTTCTGCTATTTCGTCCAGACGATGATCATAGGCTTCATCCCCAGCACCAATGACAGTAAATTGTTCCTCTTAAGGGTCCTCTTGCAAGGAACGCCCTCTAGTGTTACCTTGGGTATTCCTGATAGCATTAACTTCAGGGGTGAGATGAGGCCCAAATTCTGGGGGGTCAGTACGTGGTTGTACGTGATCATTGTTGCTGGTACCTCCCGTACCTGGATGATTCTCTTCAGGAGTTTTCCGCTCGACCAACTCTCTTAATCTTTATTGGCTTTGGGCCAACCCAGTCATTACTGCCATGAACTGGTTCATCTGAGCCCTCATTTTAGTTCTTTCATTAGCAATCTGAGTTCTCACGTCAGTCAAATCTTATTGAACTTGGTCCATCTGTAAGCTCGAAAGGTTGTTTCTTGTAGGATACCGGTGAACTCTATTGATGGGGAAAACCCTCCTATGAGCAATGTTTCCTGAAACCACAATAAAGTGAGAAAACAACAACAAAAATACCTACAAAACAAAGAATGAGGTTAGTATGCAATGCAGTATGTCTATTTGTCTTCCAAGGATATCCGATTTGGTTCTTTGGTTTTAACCTTCTAGACCTCTAGGAATGATGATGTTGAAGAGAAATGAAGCCCAAAGGATACCACATAAACCATATATTACAAATGTAAAGATACATAGTTTATGATTACAACAAGTTCCCATGATTGGTCAAAATACAACAAAATCAACAAAAGTACAAACAAAATGAAGTACAAGTACAAAGAAATTAAACATCCAGCCCATAGTCATCCTCTTTGACTTCCTTCAGGAAAGCATCAGTCACTGGTCCAACTGGATGCTCTGTGATGGTCCTGATAAGAAGGTTCCTGGTAGCAGTGGCACTTGTCAACTTCTTATACTTGGCTTGGTCTTTTGATCTCTTCAACCCTGTCCGGAGTTTCAACTCGGAGATTTCCTTCTATGTTGCTGACAAGGCTTCCTGACTCTTTTTCTTATTAGTCTCTAGCTACTCTATCCTAACATGGGTTTTCTGATCTTCCTATGAACGAGCCTCAGTAATTCTGATCCATCTAGCCTGACTCTCTTCCAAGTAGTGCTCAGCTCTAGCTTTCTGAATCTTAGCTTCTTTGCAAGCATTCTTCAATACCAACTCCCCTGCTAGGGCCCTTCTGATGTAATCATCTGTCTTCTCAATCTTGGTCATATGCTCGATCCGGAGCTTCTCTAACCTCTCATTGTCCAGACGACTATCATTCCTCTCCTAGAGAGTCTTCTTTAGACTTCTCCTTCAACTTCTCAAATTCCTCTAAACTGATTGTAGCTATAGTCTCTACTGCTGATGGTTCAAGCACATCCTCCAGGGTAAATGGCATGCGGGTGATATGTTCTCTGATACGAGACCAATCAATATACTGAGCTGAAGCTATGTTGTTGCATTTACCAAGAATGGCAGTCCCTTTTGTTTGAATGTTATCCCAAGCCCAGACTGCTTGTCGGACGATAGCATGATTATTCTGAATGTCAGAGTAAAGGGTTTATGATAAGTCTTGCTCTCTTGGTGGATATACTAAGGCATACCATAGTTTCCTTTTGAATAGCAAAGGATTGTAGTTTATGCAACCCTTCACTCCAATAAGAGGTACATTGGGATACTGCCCACAGATGGTGATTAAGTCCCTGCCCTTGGTGCTCTGAGTGCACCACCTAATGTCTTATAAAGTGAGAGAAATCATTCTCTTAGCCTAATTTCTTGACTGATGAGGATTCAAGAAAGCTTTTGTCTTTGGCAAGTGTCTTAATAGCCAACAGTAGAAGAGAGGTGCACAACATCTGACTAGTCTTCCCCTCTGCTTCTCATTCCTTTGATGCACTGAATAATAGAAATCCCTGAGCAAGGTAGGAACTGGATTCTTCAGCAAGAAGAGATGGGTAGCATTCTTGCTTACAAACTTATGCTCATCTGCAAACAAGATGATACCATATATGCTAAGGGCTAAGAGAGCACAAACAGTGTCCCATTTCCCTGTTGCAGCATGACTGGTGGCCTGAGTAATCAAGAAGTCCAAATGGAGGCCTGGGATTCCAGCCTTGGTGGTCATATGTTGATCAATGATGGTGGTTTCCAAATACAGAGCCTTAGTTATGTCCTTATTGCTAGGAGCAGCCATCTCAGGGTTGAAAGGAATCCCTCTCCTTATGGGGATACCCAACAACATGGAAAACTCTTCTAACAAAGGGCCCAACTGAAAGTCTGGGAAAGTAAAGCATCTGAGAGGAGGGTCATAGAACTGAAGGCAAGTGTGAATCATGCTCCTCTGTGATGCATCCAAGTCCATGATCATGTCCCTAATACTACCATAATGTTCCCGGAATAAAGGGACATGATCAGGAGTGATAAGTGTCTGGATCTTCCTGATGCCTGCTAGGGAAGGCTCAAAGAAATGATAAGTGATGTTGCTCTTCCCGGATGGCTCCATAATGATAATCGATGCTGATGCAGATAACTAAGGAGAAACACTGATGAAGATAACTGTAGAAGATACTGAAGATCTCTGATGAAGATGGTTGATGAATATGTCTGATGAAGATGTCTGAGCAGAAGAACAGTCAAAACCAAACCAAAGATAAAATGTGGATACCCTGTAAAACAAATAGACAAATGTTAAAATGATGCAAAATGATGTATGCAAAATGATATGCAAGGGTTTGTGATCAAGTATTGGATTTGTTATCTGCTTTGATAAGGTCCATGTGTGTTTAGAAATCCAGATGAAGGCTTAGAGAACCAATAACCAGGTGGTGGACTCAAATAAAGAGTCACAAGTCCAGGGTTTCATAAGATCAGTCCAAAATAGTGTAACCTTAACAATATTAGTAACAGGGTATGATGAGGCCAAGGGTTCCTGCAAACCTGTAAACATCCCAACCCCCTCACAGGCATTATTATAGAACAAAGATCCTCAGACTTGGATTAATTATGAGAAGTGTAAACACTTCTAACTCGGAGGTATAGTGTTTACATTAATCATAAAGGATCCTCCTCTAATTTTCCTCAGATGCTGAAGGTCATCTAAAAAGGTCATCCAGACTTAGCAGGCTTCCCAGATATCCCTAGTACTACAGGAAATCCGTAGCACAGAGTTCTCAAGAAGAAACCCATATCTGAACCGTGTTTCATATTCCTGCACCAGACCGATATGGAATGGGAAAGAATATGAAGCCACTCTAATCTTATGTGTCACTCAGGCTCCCGGTATGGAACCTTACTCACTGAGTATCCCTCCCACCAAGGTAAACAACAGATCCAGCACAATGATATGATGACAGTAATATGAAATGCATAAACAGTAAATGAAGCAATAAATAAACCTGTACAGAAAGCAATAAATAAAGCAATAAACAGAAAGCACATATAACACATAACACCCCTATAAACACAAATCAAACAAGCGCTAGGAAAAACCCACAAAAAGAACCAGAAGACCTGGTTACAAGAGATAAGTCCCCAGCAGAGTCACCAAGCTGTCGCTCCCAAAGATTTACATCCCGGTACAGATGCGAACTGTCGGCGAAAGAGAAATTATGATGGTTGAATTGAATAGAGTCGCCAGCTAGGCATTTTTATCCTGAAGGAAAGGTAATGCTACATAAAACTAGAAAGAGATGGATAAGACGGTTGCGAACCAGAGAAACTGAGAAAGGGGGTTAGTTACAACCTGGAAAGGTATTAGCACCCAGATTGTCCGTCGTACTCGACGGGATCCACACTTACAAGATTGTGCTTAAAGGGGTAGGTGTATGTGCTATCTGTGTGCAAAAGCTAGGAATGAATGTACAGGTTTCAGTGCAAAAGGGTGAATTGCTCAGGAACTGAGGCTTAGAAAAGAATGTTGAAAGAGGGGGAGGGCACAGAGACTTTGTTCGATAATCGTTAAGTTATGCCTACGTATCCTCTCGTGCAATGAGAAAGTCAGAACACCGTAGTTCGACTCAAAGAGACTGAAAAAGAAATGACTGTAATTGTTTGTTTTTGTGTTTTCAGTCTTGTTATTGTTAGACGGAAGAAGCAAGTTCTCGTTTGTGAATGAGAGTGATGAGACAAGAATCCCGAAGGAGACGATAATTGTTTGTTTTTGTGTTTTCAGTCTTGTTATTGTTTTTGGTGTTTTGCATAAGTTTATGAGCTTAAGCCTATATCAAGGGCTTGTAAACTCATTATATCCTCCCTGATTAGGGATAATGAGTCTACTTAAGTGTGAGACAAAAACCTCGACTTAATTACCATGATGATTTAGGATTAAGATCATTAACCTACTTGTGATTAATTAGATGTTTTTGGGTTTTTGTTTAGTGTTAAGTAATGAGTTTAATCTCTAATCACAGATTATTGAACTCATTACACCATCCTAATAGAAGGATAATAGATGAGAACACTTAAGTTGCGGAAGATACCTCAACTTAATCCAGGGTTTGGGATTAAATTCATTATATAACAAGCCTTTATTAAGTGGATTTTAATTAAGGGATGAGATTAAGAAGTGTATTTTATATTTGTAAGACAACTTGAGGGGGACTTGTCCATTAAACACTAGGGTTAGTCCCTCTTAACCATAAGGAAGAGATAGAATCCTAATGTAATGCCCAAGTTACAAGATAAAGTCTTGGTGATTATTAATGTGATTTGATTAAGAGGTGTAAACAAATTAAAGGTTTAACACTTAGGATTAAAGTTATACACTCCATCCTAAGAGAAGGATGCATGCATAACCCTAATTCAAAGTACTAAAGCTTTAAGAGTTTAGTCTCTGATTATGGAGATGAGAAGAGAGACTCAAGGACACTCAAAGGTAAAATACTTAGGGGGACTATATACAACCCTAAAAGTTATCATGCTTGGGTATCCTATGGTTTATTAGGCTTAATAGAAAGGATCTTCAAGGCCACCAATGGAAGAAGCAGATGAAAAGAGAAGGAAGAAAAAGAATAAGTTACTTACTTCCTAAAGAAGATAATAAACTTAGAGAAAGAAAGTAAGAAGAAAGGAACCACAAGTGAAAAAAAATCACTTTAAAGACAAGTAAATATGCATATGAAAGATGAGAAGAGATGGGAAGTGAAGGCAAATCCACCTCCCAAATAACTTACCAAAAGTTCCTGAAAATGTTAGTATGAATGCATAAGACATAAAGCAAAAGGAAATGAATTGAAATGAGATGTGAAGACCAAAGTCAGAAGTGAAAATGTAATGTAAAAGGCATATTAGATGATTCAAAGTCATACAAGATGCATATGAATGATCATACAAAGATGAGATGCAAAGGAAGCATGTTTAGAAGCATGAAAACACATGGATGTTTATGAAATGTAATGGATGCAAAGCATAGAAAATGAATGAAGAAATGATCTATCAATGTTCAAGCATGTCTTAATATGTCTAAGATGTCATATAAATGTTTGAAATGTCATGGCAAGTTCACATGATGATGATATGCAAAGGTGAATGTAAATGAACATGAGAAATTAGGGTTTTATGAATGTATGAGATACAAATGACCAAAATAGAAGCAATCAACATGATAAAAAATTGAAATCAAGCTCAAACAAACCCTAAACCTATACAAGATCACACCCCAAGGGAGAAGGTCAGAAGCTTAACCTAGTGGAAGTTATGAATTTTCTAAGTTTACTAGGGTTTTTGGGTGATTCTTAAGGGAAATTTCAAATCAATTTGAAAATGCAAGATAAATTCATGAGAAAAATAACCTAGAAACTAAATGCAATATATGAAATAATACAAAAATAATCAAGTTCAAACTCATCATGGTTAGGCAGAAGTGAATTTTTCAAGTTTGGGTTAGAAAAATGTGATTTTTAAGGACCCTAATTCAAAGAAAATTGTGAAATTATGATCAAACCTAAAAAGAAATTTGTATGATGAGTTTGAAAATGTTTCTAAATGTATTGGAATGGCTCATGAATGTTTTGGTGATTTTTAGAAACCCAAATGCATTTTTAATTAATTAAAATCCATTAATTAAATAAAAATAACATTTAAATATTTTAAAAATACTTTTTTAATGCAAAAAATAAAATACAAATCATTTTTAGGTTAAGAAAAATATTTGGATCAGAAATACAAGAGATCATATTTTTTTGATGTTTTTAACTATTTTAAATAAAATGTGCAAGAAAAATAAAAAGAAAATGAATTAAAATGAAATAAATGGAAAGTCAAAGCATCTGAAGGTCAGGGTTTAAACCTAGGTTGACTGGAGCACAGATGGAGGGCCGGGATCAAATCTGCCTAATTAATTATAATTTATTTAATTAATCCAGAATTAAAGCTAATGAACTCATTTGAGCCACACACACGCGCGCGAAAGACAAGATCCAAGGGCCTACATTCAAACCTGACTAAACTCTAATTAACTAACCCTAATTACTCTCAGGTGACCGGAGCAAGCTCCGGTCATCTTCTCCGGCCAGTCCCCTCCCCTGAATCTCTCAAATGGCCATGAAACTTCACCAAAAGCTCCAGAATCAAACCTTAAACAACCCTAAACACGAATCAACCTTCAAAAATCATTTATCACTCAAGAACAACATGAATCGAAGCAAATAATTTTTAGGTCAGAAAGTTTCAGAGCAAGCATACATGGTCATTTCTCACTCATTTTCGAGACAAAACATATCAGTGTGATCAGGGGAACATGAATTGAAAATATTTCCCAAAATGGAAAGTTTCCATTACAAGTCATTTCCAAAAATAACAAGTTTGCATTTGGCCCAAAATTCTTCAACTTTGTGAACTTCCAACCACTTATATGATCAAATAAAGATCATAGAGACTCAAAATGATGATGATGACCCTTTGGTACCCTTGTTGGGGGCCTCAGATGCCCTGATTTTGACCTTACTTGCTCAGGAAGTTATCCAATGATCAGATGACTTCCACAATGAATTTCTTCATCAAATTTGGTACACATGATCCTTATAACATATTGAGACCATTAGAAACAAGAATAACCAAAAAAATTGGAGTTAAGGCCTATAAAACCAAAAACCCTAATTTTGGTCATCTGTGCGGGAAAACCCTAGCTCTGCCTCTATGCCTTTGCCATGCTTTGTGACCCCTTGACTTTTATGAACTTTGGGGAGCATATTATGATCATGGAACACACATGGACCCTCTTAGAAAGCTTAATGACCTTTGGGATGGCTCAGATCACTTCTTGGATTACTCAGATCACAAACCCTAGATGCAGATGAAATTGACTATGCAGATGAAACAAATATGCAATATGAGATGTAATGCTTATGTAAATGCAAAAATGAAAGATCACAAGTCATGGTGTGAGAAAAAGTGAGGGCAAATTTGGGGTGTTTACAATATCTTCATACACCGATTACCACTGAAAGAAGATTTCCCGCCAATCAAACATAAGTTGCGCCGTACTCGCCCAGACATGGCCATGAAAATTAAAGAAGAAGTACAAAAGCAGTGGGACGCCGGTTTTCTTGCTGTGACTAGTTACCCGCCGTGGGTTGCTAACATTGTACCCGTACCTAAGAAGGATGGCAAGGTGCGTATGTATGTGGATTACCGGGATCTAAACAGAGCTAGCCCGAAAGATGATTTCCCATTACCTCACATTGATGTATTGGTGGACAACACGACTCAGTTCTTGGTATTTTCCTTTATGGAAGAATTTTTTGGATACAATCAGATTAAGATGTTGCCTGAAGACATTGAGAAGACAAATTTCATCACACCTTGGGGCACGTTTTGTTACAAGGTAATGTCGTTTGGTCTGAAGAACGTCGGTGCAACTTATCATCGGGCTATGGTAAAACTATTCCACGATATGATCCACAAAGAAATCGAGTGCTATGTGGATGATATGATGGCCAAGTCCCTTACATAAGAAGATCATTTGGTGAATCTTTTGAAACTTTTCAAGCGTGTGAGGAAGTATCAGTATCAATTGAACCCCAACAAGTGCACATTCAGGGTACGTTCTGGTAAGCTGCTGGGTTTCATTGTAAGTGAAAAGGGAATTAAGGTTGATCCCGATAAAATGAAGGCCATTCAGGAGATGCCTGCACCTAAGACTGAGAAGGAAGTTCAAGGGTTCTTAGGTAGATTGAACTACATCTCAAGGTTCATATCTCATCTCACTGCAACCTGTGAACCCTTGTTCAAGCTGTTAAGAAAGGAACAAACAGTCAGGTGGAATGATGACTGCCAGAGAGCTTTTGACAAGATCAAAGAGTATCTGCAAGAACCTCCAATTCTCATGCCTCCAATCGAAGGAAGACCTCAATAATGTACCTGAAAGTTTTAGAAGAGTCAATGGGGTGTGTGTTGGGCCAGCATGACGAGTCTGGTCGAAAAGAGTATGCAATATACTACCTAAGAAAAACGATTACCGACTGTGAACAACGTTATTCATTGCTCGAGAAAACTTGTTGTGCTTTAGCATGGGCTACTCGCCGACTAAGACATTTTATGTTGACTCATACTACCTTATTGATCTCAAAGATGGATCCAGTCAAGTACATATTTGAGAAGCCAGCACTTACCGGAAGGGTTGCCAGGTGGCAAATGTTTCTGACAGATTACGACATTCAGTACACTTCTCAAAAAGCCATCAAGGGTAGTGTATTGTCTGACTATCTTGAAAGCAAAAGACTGTGAAGAGCCAGTTCATATTGAAGGGTCTGACCCAGAAGAAGTATGGACTAGGATGTTTGATGGGGCAGTTAATTGTAACGATCGTGGGGTTGGTGCAGTACTTATCACACCCAAGGGAGTCCATATGCCTTTCTCAGCAAAATTCACCTTTGCCTGCACTAATAACGAAGCGGAATATGAAGGTTGTATCATGGGTCTTGAGGAAGCCATTGACCTCGGGATAAAAACCTTGAATGTATTCGGAGATTCAGCTTTGGTAATCAACCAGACCAATGGCAAGTGGTACACTCATCAGGAGCATCTGATTCCCTACCGTGACTATACGAGGGGATTGTTGACCTTCTTCACAATAGTTAAGCTTGAGTACATACCTCGAGATGAGAATCAGTTTGCAGACGCTTTGGCTACCATTTCATCCATGATCAAAGTACAGACTGCTAATTATGTGCCTCGGATTTTGGTATCCAGACTGGACAGACCGGGATATGTATTCTTTGTGGACATTGTCACTGATAACAAGCCTTGGTACCATGAAATCAAATGCTTCTTGGAAACTCAGACATACCCACCTGGGGCATCGTCAAATGATAAGAAGACATTAAGGAGGTTGGCCGACAGTTTCTTCCTCAATACTGATGGTTCTTTGTACAAGCGAAACTTCGACATGGTCTTGCTCATATGTGTTGAAAAGAAGGAAGCAGACCTACTGATGCACGAAGTACATGAGGGTTCTTTCGGTACCCATGCCGGAAGACATGCAATGGCAAAGACGTTATTAAGATTAGGTTACTACTGGATCACAATGGATGTAGACTGTTGTGCCTATGCCAGAAAATGCCACAAATGCCAGATCTATGCAGATAGAGTGCATGTGCCTCCGAATCCTTTGAATGTAATGTCTTCACCTTGGCCCTTCGCCATGTGGGGCATTGATATGATTGGAAATATTGAACCAACTGCTTCAAATGGTCACAGATTCATCCTGGTGGCCATTGATTACTTCACCAAATGGGTTGAAGCAGCTTCATATGCAAACGTCACCAGACAAGTGGTAGCTAGATTTCCGAAAAAGGACATCATCTGTCGATATGGAGTTCTCGAGCGAATCATTACTGACAATGGTTCCAATTTGAATAACAAGATGATGGCGAAACTTTGTCGGGACTTCAAAATTCAACATCACAACTCTTCTTCTTACAGACCAAAAATGAATGGCGTTATTGAGGCCACTAACAAGAATATCAAGAAGATTGTGCAGAAGATGGTAGTCACCTACAAAGACTGGCACAAAATGCTACCATTTTCCTTGCATGGGTACCGAACCTCTATCAGAACATCTACCGGGGCAACACCTTATCAGCTTGTGTACGATATGGAAGTTGTCCTACCTGTTGAAGTTGAACTACCTTCCTTACGGGTAATGATGGATGTGAAACTGGATGAAGCAGAATAGGTCCGGTCTCGACAAAATCAATTGAATCTGATTGAAGAGAAAAGATTAGCACCTATCTGTCATGGGCAGTTGTATCAGAAGTGAATGAAGAAAGCCTTCGATCAGAAAGTCAGACCTTGGGAATACCAAGTGGGAGAGCTTGTGCTGAAAAGACTTCTTCCTCCTCATACATACCACAGGGGCAAATGGACGCCAAACTACGAAGGACCATTCATAGTAAAGAAAGTTTTCTCTAGTGGAGCATTGATGCTCACTACTATGGATGGCGAGGATTTCTTATCTCCTGTGAATTCAGATGCGGTTAAAAAATACTTCGCATGAAAAGACCCGCTGGACATAAAAATAGAATGTAAGTCCAGGAAAAAATAGGGCATTCCGGCGAGTCAAAAACAGAATAAAAGACTCGGGAAAAAATAAGGGTAAAAAATAAAAAAAAAATGTACACCCGCTGAGTTGAAAAGCCACATCGGACAGCTCAGGCAAAAATGGGTATCCCGGTGGATTGAAAACCCGAAAGGGAGATCCACGCAAAATCAGGGAATAAGCGAACAACTACATTTTGAATTCGTCTGTATCACTCACAACAAGAAAAGCTCAAAAGGATAAAGCATCGGTCAGAATCAACCTTCTTCAAAAAGCAAGATAAGAAGAACGTCAAGGTCATACAGGTCATAGCAAAGGAAGCTCATTGGAGCGTCATCTTCAACATTGCCAACACTCTTATTTTCTCAATTTACAACAATCTCCTCCTTTCAGGGGATTCACTTCTTTGATTGTACTTGCCTATTTAGGGCGCACGCAAATCAATAAAATCAGGATATTCAGTCACACTTGGTTTTGTACATTTTTGTTTCGTTTGCAAAATATCCAAAGTTTATAATACAACACTTGCATAAAACATACGAGCCATTTTAATAAATGCTTACAGGAAATATGTTACTTTCAGGTAAATCTAACTCCTATGACGGAATCCAGTTAAGGATACCTCTGGACACTTGCGCATTTTCCTTTGTCTTCATAGGTTTCATGTACTCAAGGCAGACAATATTTCACAACATGGGGCATATCAAGCATTATATCCCCAACATATTACTTCCCATAAGTTATCTCCTCCCCGAGCGGGATCTCCCGATCAATGCCTGACGGCTTATCCCCAGCAAAGTGGTCAAGAACTTTCTATCCCACATCAGAGTTGCCAGGATTCTCTCATCCTCAGCGGAGTCGATGAATTTTCTTCCCCACAGAGTTGTCATTCTCTTCCCAGTAGAGCAATGCTTGAAACACATCCCCAGCGGAGTTGTTGAAACTTCCTCATCCCCAACGGAGTTTTCCCTCCGGACAAATCAGCCAATGATCTCCTTCCCCAGCCGAATTCTCCAGACAGATAAACTAGAGATCTTTATCCCCACAGGATCCCGATTTCGGCTCGGGTTTCTCATTTGCATAATCATAGCATTCAAATCATATGCACCAAATAAGCGTCACATTCCGCCTAAGAACGGAGCATTACGGAAAAAATCAAACATTTGCATGATCATAAGCCAGGTTCGAGTCAGTCACCTACAAATACCATATTCACCTCATCAGCAAAATACATATCCCTTGCAGATAAAAGCCAAAGCGCCCCTTTTCACTCTCAAACACAGATACTTGTTTATATTTATATATATGCTCTTTTCGACGCTCGTCCGTGTCGTCTTTCCCCAGTAAGGTCACCAGAATACCTTTTACATTCTCAATACAGATGTTGGTTTATACTTGTACATACTCTTTTCGGAATTCGTCCGTGTCCTACTTCCCCAGCAAGTCAAAACACTCGTCCGTATCATCATCCTCAAACACGGGTCAGCATTTGTTTCTACTGATACTCGTCTGTATCATCATCCTCAAACACGGGTCAGCGTTTGTTTCTATCGATACTCGTCTGTATCGTGGTACTAAGGATGCTCGTCCGAATCTTTGATCTATACAAACTGTCAAACACTTATATCATTTATTTATAAAATAAAAAGCGTAAGCACTCGTCCGTGTTTACCATTCCCTAGTAAGTCGCCAACAAAACAACTTTCTCCTATCCGACATTCGTCATATGTCTGATACTTTCGGCAGCCGTCCCCTGCCAGGTGATCGTCCTTCACCTTTGGATGATTGTCCCTCATCCTTTCCCCAATGGGATCCCCATTGTTGGAACCTTCTATCCGGCATTCGTCCTATGTCATGATAAAGAGCAGTCGTCCCCTGCTAGGTGATCGTCCTTCACCTTTTGATGACCGTCCCTCATCATTTATCTGATGGTCTTCCCCATCCTTGATCTTTTTTATCCGACATTCCTCCTATGTCGCGATATTCCCCAGGAGCAGACGTCCCCTGCTAGGTGATCGTCCTTCACCTTTTGATGACCGTCCCTCATTATTTATCAGATGGTCGTCCCCATCGTTGACCTTTTCTATCCAGCATTCGTCCTATGTCGTGATAAAGAGCAGTCGTCCCCTTCTAGGTGATCTTCCTTCACCTTTGATGACCGTCCCTCATCAAATATTTCATTTATTCTTTAACATGATGGCCATCCCCGTCGTGGTCCCTTTTCCTTTTCCTGATGATCGTCCTTCATCAGCTTTTACCCGATGGTCGTCCCCATCGTTGTTTACTTTACTTTCCAAGCCTGACGGTCGTCCCCATCAATGCTTTTTTCAATCCCAAAAGAATTTTATCACTTTACCCAATGGCCGTCCCCATCGCGGTTTCTTTATTTTCCTAGCATGATGGTCGTCCCCGTCATTGCTTTGCTTACCGTTTTACCCCCAGCAGTTGTCCTCTGCTCGATGGTCGTCCTCTATCGTTTTAACTTGATAAGTATAATATACCATCTTTTACAATTTATATCCCTTTTCTTCTTCTCCCCAACGAGTGCAAATTTTGGACTGTCTTTGGTATTCAACCACAAGTTATCTTGTTTGTCTGTTAAGCTAGGCGCTTACATCCTGCACAGCTAACTCATGCTTGAATTGGGGCAGCTGTAAACACCCCAATTTTGCCCTCACTTTTTCTCACACCATGGCTTGTGATCTTTCATTTTTGCATTAGCATAAGCATATCATATCCCATTGCATAATTCATTTCATCTGCACCTAGGGTTTGTGATCTAAGCAATCCAAAAAGTGATATGAGCCATCCCAAAGGTCTTGAAGCTTTCCAAGAGGGTCCATGTGTGTTCCATGATCATAATATGCTTCCCAAAGTTCATAAAAGTCATGGGATTATAAAGCATGGCAAATGCATAGAGGCAGACTGAAGATTTCCTACACAGATGACCTAAAATTAGGGTTTTGGTTTCAAAGGCCTTAATCCCAATTTTTTTGGTCATTCTTGTTTCTAATGGTCTTAATATGTTATAAGGATCATGTGTACCAAGTTTGATGAAGAAATTCATTGTGGAAGTCATTTGATCATTGGGTAACTTCTTGAGCAAGTAAAGTCAAAATCAGGGCATCTGAGGCCTCCATCAAGGGTACCAAAGGGTCATCATATCATTTTGAGTCTCTATGATCTTTATTTGATCATTTAAGTGGTTGGAAGTTCACAAAGTTGAAGAATTTTGAGCCAAATGCAAACTTGCCATTTTTGGAAATGACTTGTAATGGAAACTTTCCATTTTGGGAAAGATATTCAACCTATTATTTCATGACCAAAAATGCTTCAAATGAAAAATTCTTGGACATGAAAGTTGTAGATTATGTCTTCCCATTTTCAAAAAGTACAAGAACATGTCTTGATTCATCCTAGAACTCAAGATATGGCCTTTCAAAGTTGGCAAAAATCCTATAATTTTCAAGTTCATGCCAAAGAGGGATTTTGCAATTTCACTTGCCAAGCCATTTCATGACCTCTAATCAACTTCTATGCACCATAACATGTCAAGGCAACTTTAAAACATCAGAATTTGCCCAATATTGCATGGTTTTCATGGCTTGGTTCACAAGAAATCTCAAAATGACAATTATGCATAAACTTTGCAAAACCATGACAACTCTTCATCCACTTGTGACAGCTGCATAAAATTAATCCGAGGGCCATCCTTGAACCAAGATGAGGCCAAGACACCCCAAAAGCTAACTCTGACTCAGCCCATGCTTAAGGTACCATAACTTTTGACTTTTTGCAAATCAAGCCATACCAATCAGCCTGTGCCACAACCACTTTCTGGCCAATCAGCATTGTTTATGCAAGCATCAAGGAGCCCATTTCACACAAGCTTGGAGCCTGAATCCTCAAGAACTCAGAAATCCCAAAAATTGCCATAGAACTTCATTTCTTCGAAACTCACTCCTCAGCCATCAAAACTTAAAATTTCTTTCACCACTCAACTCCACATACCTCAAGGATCATTTTCCACACCTCACCATGGCCTGAATCACCCTGAAACAAAAACACGATTCCTACTTCATCAGAATTGAAACCTCCAAACCAGCCACTATAAGCCTCATCCAAGCATTCCATTAGCACAAGGAGGACCAGAGGAGTTGATTTGCACAAGAGGGAGGCCCAGAAAGCTCCATTTTGAAGAAGCTCAGTTCAGGTATTCATCAAGAACAATTTTCCAAAACTCTTTTTTCTTGTTATCAAATGATTTTATATGCTTAGTTGGTCACTCTGATATGTTTAGAATTGAAAATGGTTGAGAAATGAGCATGTATGGTTGTTCTGAAACTTTGCCCGTGGAAATGTTTTTGATTCGATTTGCATGATTCTTGTGATATAAATGATGTTTGATGATTGATTTTGATTGAATGATGCATGGGGGTTGTTTCTGGGCAGTTATTTTGGCTTGGGGTGGCCTGGGGAAGAAGATAGGTTGAGGGGCTGGCCGGAGAAGACGACCGGAACTTATCTCCGGTCGCCTGAGATTAATTAGCTTTTGTTGCCAGATTGAATGAAGACCCTTGGATGTTGATTAGATTAGCGTATGGACGGTTCTGATCATTTCATTAAACCCTAATCTTTTAATTAAATTAATTAATTAGGATTAATTAAATAAAAACCCAGTTTGAATGTCAGCCATAGGATTGCGCGCGCAGTCAATGCATCTCCCCCCAGTTTGAATCTCAGCCTTCAGATCCTCATACTTTTCATTTTAATTTATTTTTATTAATTTTCTTTGCATTTCTTTTGTTCATTTTATTAAAAATAGTAAAAACCATCAAAAAATTCTCAAACTTTGCATTTTTGTTTAAAATATTTTTACTAACCTGAAAACATTTTTATTTTTATTTTTTGCATTAAAAAAGTATTTTTAAAATATTTAAATGTTATTTTTAATTAATTAATGGATTTTAATTAATTAAAAATGCATTTAGGTTTCTAAAAATCACCAAAAATTCATGAAGAATTCCAATACATTTAGAAACATTTTCAAACATACCATACAAATTTCCTTTTAGGTTTGATCATACTTTCACAATTTTCTTTGAATTAGGGTTCTTAAAAATCATATTTTCTAACCCTAACTTGAAAAATTCATTTCTGCCTAACCATGATGAGTTTGAACTTGATTATTTTTGCATTGTTTCACATATTGCATATAGTTTCTAGGTTATTTTACCTCATTATTTTATCTTGAATTTTCAATTTGATTTGCCTTTTACCTTTAGAAGTACCCAAAAACCCTAGTTAATTCAGGAATTTCATAACTTTCACTAGGTTAATCTTCTGACCTTCTCCTTTGGGATGTGATCTTGTATAGGATTAGGGTTTTTTTGAGCTTGATTTCAATTTTTATCATGTTGAATGCTTCTGTTTTGGTCTTATGCATCTCATGTTGTCTTAAAACCCTAATTTTGCATCTTCATTTGCATTCTCCTTTGCATATCATAATCATATGAACTTTCCATGACATTTCAAGCATTTGTATGACATCTTAGACATCTTAAGACATGCTTGAACATTGATTGATCATTTATTCATTCATTTGCTATGCTTTGGAACCATTACATTTCATGAACATCCATGTGTTTTCATGTTTCTAAACATGCTTCCATTGTATCTCATCCTTGTATGATCATTCATATGCATCTTGTTTGACTTTGCATCATTTCATATGCCATTTGCATTGCATTTTCACTTCTGACTTTGGTCTTTACATCTCATTTCACTTCATTTCCTTTTTTATTTATATCTTATGCATTCATACTAACATTTCAGGAGCTCTTGGTAAGTTATCTGGGAGGTGGATTTGCATTCACCTCCCACCTTTTCTCATCATTCATATGCATTCTTACATGTATTTGAAGTGAACTTGCTTCACTTATGCTCTCTCCTTCTTACTTTCTTTCTTTTAAGTTACCTATCTTCTTCAGGAAGTAAGTAACTTATTCTTCTTCCTCTTTCTCTTTTCATCTGCTTCTTCCATGGTGGCCTTCTTGAAGATCCTTTCTCTTAAGCCTCACAAACCATAGGATGTCCAAGCATGATAACTTTTAGGGTTGTGTATAGTCCCCCCTAGTATTTTACCTTTGACTCTCCTTGAGTCTCTCTTTTCATCTCTTAATCAGAGGCTAAACTCTTAAAGTTTTAGGACTTTGGAATTAGGGTTATGCCTGCATCATTCTCTTAGGATGGAGTGTATAAATTTAATCCTTAGTGTTAAACCTTTAATTTGTTTACACCTCTTAGTCAAAACACATTAATAATCACTAAGATTTTATCTTGTAACTTGGGCCTTACATTAGGGTTCTATCTCTTCCTCATGGTTAAGAGGGGCTAACCCTAGTGTCTAATGGACAAGTCCCCTTCAAGTTATCTTACAAACTTAAAATCCACTTCTTAATCTCATCCCTTAATTAAAATCCATTTAATAAAGGCTTGTTATATAATGAATTTAATCCCTAACCATGGATTAAGTTGAGGTATCTTCCTCAGCTTAAGTGTTCTCATCTATCATCCTTCTATTAGGATGGTGTAATGAGTTCACTAATCTGTGATTAGAGATTAAACTCATTACTTTACACTAAACAAAAAAAAACATCTAAATAATCACAAGTAGGTTAATGATCTTAATCCTACATCATCATGGTAATTAAGTTGAGATGCTTATCTCACACTTAAGTAGGCTCATTATCCCTAATCAGGGAGGATATAATGAGTTTACAAGCCCTGGATTTAGGCTTAAGCTCATAATCCTATGCAAAACACCAAAAACAATAAAAAACTGAAAAACACAAAAACAAACAATAATCGTCTCCTTCGGGATTCTTTTCTCATCACACCCATTCATAAACGAGAACTTGCTTCTTCCGTCTAATGCAAGACAGTTAGCACTCGAGCCAGACGAATCATACACTTGAGCATAGACAAGCAAGCAGTTCACAGTCAATTTATTTTCAGTCTCTTTGAGTCGAACTACGGCGTTCTGACTTCCTCATTGCACGAGAGGATACGTAGGCATAACTTAACAGTTATCGAACAAAAGTCTTTGTGTCTTCCCCCTCTTTCAGCTTTCTTTTCTAAGCCTCGGTTCCTGAGCAATTCACATTTTTGCACTGACACTTTTACTTTCTTTTCCTAGCTTTTGCACACAGATAACACATACACCTACCCCTTTTAAACACAATCTTGTAAGCGTGGATCCCGTCGAGCACGACGGACGATTTGGGTGTTAATACCTTCTCAGGTCGTAACCAACCTCATTTCTCAGTTTCTCTGGTTCGCAACCGTCTTATCCATACCCTTCCAGGTTTATGCAGCATTACCTTTCCTTCGGGATAAAAATGCCTAGCTGGAGACTTTATTCAATTCAACCTTATTTCTCTTTCGTAGACCGTTCGCGTCTGCACCTTGGGACCTTGGCGTCTTTTTAGGGGAGCGACACCAAGCAAGCAGGAGTACGCAGGACGAATACCCATCACATAGAAAGTGGAATCAAAGACTTGAGAGCCTACTTTAATTGGAAGATCCACTTCTCCATGCACCATTGTTCTGGAACCATCAAAGGCCCTCACCACTACATTACTTGGTCTTAACACAACATATTCAAGGTTGAGTTTGTCCAGAACCTCCTTGGGTAATACATTCAATGAAGAACCATTATCCACTAATACATGAGATAAAGTAGTGCCCCTACACTCGATAGAGACGTATAGAGCTCTATTATGGTTTCTTTTAGTAGGATTTAGATCAGCATCAGAAAAACTCAAACCATTATCACTAGTCAGATGAGTAACACAATTCTCCAACTAGTCTACAGAGATTTCATGTGGCATATGAGCAGTCTTCAGGAACTTGATTATAGCCTTGGCCTGGGCTTCAGAACATAATAGCAGAGATAACATAGAGGTTTTAGAGGGAGTATGCCCCAACTGGTCAACAATATCATAATCAATCTTGCGGATAATCTTTAGTACTTCTTCCATCTGCTTAGAGAGATCTTCATTAGCTGGTGCCTCAGCTTGAACAGGTTCAATCACTGGTCCTTTGCCCCGAGCCTCAGTACTTGGCCCAGAGTTAGAGATATGGACTAGAGCAGCAGCAATCTTTGAGGTGTCTTCTGGAGAGAAAATTCTTCCACTCCTGGTAACCTTACTAGACCCAGCAATATCGTCAATATCAGGATTAGCATCAGTAGCAGGTGTATCAGTCAAAGGCTCTTGCTTAACACCATGGATATAAACATCAGAACCATGATTCCAGGGTATAGCCTTATCAGAAGTATATGGGATAGGACCAGGAATAGTAATAATCATTGGAGCCACCTTTGGATCAGCAGTAATCTTCACAGGCCCTTTAGAAGTGATCCTTACTGGACCTTTGGAAGTAATCTTCACAGGAGTCTTATCAACCATAGCCACATACTCAAGCTTCATTTCTTGGGCCAGACCTTCACATAAACTTTCTACAAAAGGGGTCTTCTCAAATAATATAGTACGATTGTCCATCAGGCGCTGAATACCTTCCTTCAGCTTCCAACAACTATTAGGTTGATAGGCACAGACAAAACAATTTTCATTGCAACCTAGAAATAAACCAGCTTGCATCAGCTTCTTCTTGACAATGGATAGAGGAGTAGTTAACTCTGCCACAGTATAAACATAAGAAACTGTATCAACAACATTAACAGTCTTCTCATGCTTAGGCATAAGAGCAGTAATCACATTAGGAGTTTCAGGAGGGTCAAACTCAATTTCTCCATTTTCAATCATATCCTGAATTTTGTTCTGCAATGCCCAACAACTATTAGTATCATGTCCATGACTATTGGAATGATATGCACACTTTGCATTGGGATTGTAACGAGGAGAGGAAGTGTTGGGATTCTGAGGAGGATCCTTCAAAATAATCAACTCTCCTTTCAATATGTGTTGCAAAGCCTGAGCCAATGACATATTGATCTTCATAAATTTCCTCCTAGGCTTGGGCTGACTATTTTGTTGTTGCTCTTGTGGTGCAGGTGCAGGATTAGAAATCAAAACAACTCCCACAGATTGGTTATGATTATTACGACCCTGTTGGCCATACACAACATTGGATTCCTTCTTCCCATTAGAAGGCTTCTTGGTGGTACTTGAAGAGGCAACCATCTGAATCTTTCCCCTTCGTATCCCATTCTCCACACGTTCTCCAATCATTATTAGCTCAGTGAAACCAGAGGATGAGCTTCCAATAAGATGGTTGTAGAAAGGACCAGTCAACGTACTCATAAACATATCAACCAATTCTCTGTCAGTCAAAGGGGGTTGAACTCTACTTGCAAGACCTCTCCACTTTTGAGCATACTCTTTGAAACTTTCTTTAGAACCCATGGATATGTTTTGGAGCTGCATGCGAGTTGGTGTTAAATCAGAGTTATATTGATACTTCTTATAGAAAGCCTCAGCAAGATCATTCCAATTACGAATGTCGGTACTCTCTAGTTGATAATACCATTCCAGTTGAGCTCCAGTCAAACTCTCTTGAAAGAAATGAATCCAAAACTTCCTATCAGGAGTATGTGGTTGAATTCTCTTGACATAAGATCTCAGATGCAACTTTGGACATGACACACCATCGTACACCACAAAAGTAGGAATTTTGAAACCAATAGGGATAGAGACCCCGGAAATCAAGCTCAAATCTTCAAAGTCAAACCCAGAAGTCTTCTGTAGTTCTATAGCATTCACCCGGTTCTCCAGTATCTTATATTTCTCCTCACCAGTCGAATCATGGTAATAATTTTCCTCATAATCAGAATCTTCAGTAGTACCATGGAGACTGCCTTCTTTTCTCTTAGAATTTTCATCCCCAGGATTTTCAACTTCCTCATTTGTTTTGACTGGACCTCTGAATCTTCTACCCATGTTGATGAAGCCAACTGGTTTTCTGGTCTTCTTCTTTTTCTTGGTCAGAAGTGCCTTCAGCTCATCTTGTCCCCGAGACAAATTCAGAATCATCTCTTGAAATTGGGCATTCTGAGTCTGGAGTTCCTTGACAGTTTGTTCGAGAGCTATTTCTGCTGAAATAAACAGCGAGAAGATAAGATACCTGTGATGTAATGATATGGTATGTAGATGCATATGCAATGTTTTCAAGGACCGTGAGATTTAAATTTGTTTTAAAGAAAAACAAAAACAAAACTTTTATTAGTAAATGTTTAATATAAATTTCCCATTGGGCTTACAATGAAAGGAAATAAGAGTAAAATACAAAGAAATAAATATATGGGACTTAGGTCTCCCATGGACGCTTCCTCTTTGTGTTGAGATTCCGCTCCTTGTGAAGTTGCCTTGTCAGCTCTAGCACTCTTTCTTGACTAGCTTTGAACTGAGTCTCAAAGGTAACCCTTTGCTCCTTCAATTGAATCCAGGACTTTTGCAACTATTCCAAATCAGTGGGCATGTTTAGATGAAGGATGGTATAAGGAACATCTCCTTCAACAACAGGCTCTATAGTAACCGGTAGAACAACAGGATATGGCATCATAAGAGTCTGAGCACAAGATTGCACCCATCTGAGATAAGGTTCCATAGGAATGGAATACTTTGGTTCCAGAGTCTTGCTATCAACCTTGTTCACTTTGCTCCAACCTCGTATAAACCTTTGACGGTAACCTTGAAGATCGTTGTCGTAGTCGAAAATAATACCTTGAATAAGCATGTCATGAGGACCATTACTCTGAGCATAACCAAACCAACGTAGAGCTAAAGAAGGGTTGTAAATAATGCCCCCTCTAATACTAAGGAGTGGCATATTAGGGAACTCTCCACAACGGTCAATGATAGTAACATTTTCCATAGATCGAGAACACCAATGAATGTCTGAATGAGAAAGTGACATGATCCTTTTAGACAACCTTAACCCTTGTTCATTCTTCATCAATGATCAAGGAAGGTGAGAAATAAAACACCTTGATAGTAGAGGTATGAAACACATCAGGGTTCCCCTCGCCTTTGTAGTACGAGTATGGAGAGAGTGCAAGATGTCTCCAAGTAATGTAGGCACTGGATTGCGAGTCATAAATATGTTGATGGCGTGTACGTCTATAAAATGGTCTGGATTAGGGAACAACACTAAGTCATAGATTAATAAGGCTAAGATCTCCTTAAAAGCATCATAGCTCATAACATCCAAGAACACCTGAGCTTTCTCCATTAATACCTTAGCAAGAATACCCTTAACTCCGCTTCTCGTTTCTAGGAAAATGTCTGATTTCTTCAAATGGAGGGCTGCAGCAATGACTTCAGGTTTAGGCTCTTTCTCCAAGCATGTGAAGGGTCTTTGATCAAGGATAGGTACACCCAGTAGCTTGGAGAATTCCTCCATTGTATGAACCAGTTGATAGTCAGGGAATGTAAAGTAGTGATGTTTAGGATCAAAAAGAACTGGAATAGGACACTCATCATGTCTTCATTGAACCCTGAAGTATCTAGATCCAGCAGGTAACCATGCTTCTTGATGAATTGGGAGCTTTCAGAAACTTTAGAGACCAATTCCTTAAGCATAGAAGGTATCCCTACAAGGTTGATCCGGATAGTGTTCCTACGAGCATAAGCCATGACCTGCAACAAAGAACAAAGATAAATCCTTTGGTCCTTAAAATGGTTAGTGAAAATGCTATGCTTATGATGTCATGATGTCATGATGTTATGCGCAATCACAAACATGTGGCACATACAAACAAGTCACACAATAGCCCTAGGTTTAGAGGCTTGGATGAGGTTTAAAGGTAAGTACCCTCCCCCTGAAGTTTAGTTGGTTCATCCTGTCCTACAAAAGTAACCAGGTTCTAAGGGATCTCAATATCATTGATCCTTCCCATGGGTTGTTGTTCAGTGGCAACTTACTTGCCAACCAACCCCCCCCCCCCCAAGTTTAGGATCTCAATGAGTGTAGCATCGAGTATCAACCAACTTTAGACTTCTCCAAAGCCGGCTATCTCACTACTTTCTAAATGCCAAGATGGGATAACTAGGGTTCTACAAAGTCAGTTAGTGTAATGACAATATATGGCAGCCTCAGGTTATCCTCAACTTACTTAAGGAACATAAGAACCGACCAAGAAGTCACACTAACGTAGCCACCAGATCAACCATATCGGTATACGTCGTACAATTTCCTTGGTCTATTGCTACTTACCAAGGGTACACTAGATCCGGGTTAGAATCTTTAACACAAAAGCTCAACAGATAATATAAAGCAAACAAAGCAAACAATTAAGTGATCTAATTCCTAAGGGTACCCCTCTTTTACTTAGTAACTCCCCAGCAAAGTCGCCAGTTCTGTAACACGGTGGGAGAACTGACTTTCTATAAATGTTGTGGATAGCAAGAGTCGTCTCCGAATTTTATTTTATCCATATGGAAAGGGCATAAAATAACAGGAAAGACCTATTTTAAAAGACCTGAGTTCGGGGGGTAGGTTATATAAAGGGAAGGTGTTAGCACCCTTTATATCCATGTTTATCCACGGGCTCTTAGTTACTTAGCTCACTTAATTGTTTTTAAAAAGGAAAGTGAGTGTGTGTTTAGAAAATTTTCTAAGTACTTTGTAATGATACTCATATGGATGTATACAAAGCCTTTGTTTTGAAAATATTTGAGAATAGTGAGGTGTGAAAAGTATTTTTAAAGTGTGAGCAAGTAACTATGAGGTACCTACCCTAGACTAAGTCATTCATGTTCTTGTATGTTCTTTCAAGGGTAAGACTATCCCTATTATTAAGGAATATGTAGTCATTACCTTGGATTTTTTTTAAGGGACGGGCGTAGGGTCATCGAACAGTTAACGAAAGCAACTGGAGGGTGTCTTTAGCAATTAGGAGGGACTATCATCTTTAATCGAAGGGACAAGATCATTCTAGGCAACATCGTGGGGACTTGATCTTTTAACCGGGGGGAGGGAAAAGATGATCTCATTTATAGGGTTTTACTTAAGACACCCCACTTTCGAGGGACTTGACCGTTTAAAAGGCAACCTAAGAGAAGTAACCCTATGAGGTGCAGACAACGATCATAGATCGACTTACGTGTGTGAGTGATTATATTCAAGTATTTAATCTTTTTTATTTAATTTTCTAAGTCCTTTTTAATCATTTAATCTTTTCACTCCCTATTTACTAACCAAGCAATTAAGTAAATAAATTAATTAAATGCGAAAAATATAAGACCTACGCTATTACATGGCTTTGGGCAGTTACAAAATAATCGTGTGGAAAATAAATTACAATAAACATAAACCTATACATTTTTTCTAATAATTTAAAATAAAGCAAAGAAAAGCATAATAATTAAATAAATAAAAGAAAAGAAAAATTAAAAAAGATAAAAAAAAATTAGGGTTAGAATTAGGTTTTAATTAAGAGAATTAGGGTTGATTTTAGAAAATTAGGATTAGAGACAAGTATTAGGGTTTTCAAATAAATTTAAATTTATAAGGAAAATATAATCTAATTATTAGTTATTATTAATTTAAAAATTAATTAAATAACATAAAAAAAAATCAAACATTTTACATTAAAGAAAAATAAGATTATTATAATTTTGAGAAATATTTGCAAGAAATTAATTTAATAGTTAAATTTTAGTTAATTTACAAAAGATAGTAAAAATCAAATTATTTAAACAAATATTATTAAGAAAAAATTATTTTATTTTATTTACATGAAACTAATATTATTATTATTATTATTATTATTATTATTATTATTATTATTATTATAAGAAAAAGAGTTTATTGGTTAA
The DNA here is from genome assembly GCA_963966055.1 of Lathyrus aphaca. Taxonomy (NCBI): domain Eukaryota; kingdom Viridiplantae; phylum Streptophyta; class Magnoliopsida; order Fabales; family Fabaceae; genus Lathyrus; species Lathyrus aphaca. The sequence goes on along the minus strand of OZ014519.1, from coordinate 319,587,459 downwards.
ATTAAAATATTTAACTAGCTTAGAAGATATAAAGTAGAGAAAATAAGACCCAATTTTTTAGAAAATCTAATAGCTTAATTATAAATAAACTAAGAGTTAAAAGAAATAAACAAAATAAAATATAAAAACAAAAAACATAATACCTGGGGTGGGATTTGAACCCACGCCATTGGCCTCTCCAAACTTCATTCTCACCTCCTTACCACTAGGCCACTGCGCGCTGATGATATTGGTATGAACATGATCTAATTAATAATAAACCTGTAAAACAAAAATAAACGTTAAAAAAAATAGGGGACCTGAGAATCGAACCCAGGTCTTGAAAGCCTCACATGCGCGCTTACCACCAGGCTATTCAGCCTTTGGTGAAATAACATGAAGACAATAAAATAAAAAGGAAAATCAAATTTTGAATTATGGATTTGGCGCCTTCAGGCTTCATCTTCTTCCTTAGAATTCGCAGGTTTACCTGCGAATCTCCCTGCGAGTTTTCCTGCGTACGAAACCTGCGAAACACATACTACACCAAACACGTATGAATTTGTTAAATTGATCACACAAACATGATCTACACAGTTCATACAATTCATTTACGGTCTTAGAATTTGTTTATAGTCATTAAATTAGGAAACCCTAATTCGAAGGGATGAACCCTAATAATGGCATCTTGTGTGTTTGGCCATGGAACTTCAATCTAAGCACCCAGTAACAATCTTTGATTCCTCACAAACAACATTAGGCAATCAAAAACAATTTATAACAATCAAATTAATGAAATCGAAAAAGTCAAGAACAAGTATGAAAAGTGATTCGGTTTGTATGTTTCGTGGCACTATGGATGATGATGATGATTGCTACATGATCAGTGAACCTCAAGGAAGCTATTGCAAGCTCTCAAGACCTTTGAGACTACCTGAATTCAAAAAATCGATTTGGAGTTTTTTTTGTGAAAATTTTGAATTTTGAAAAAGGTTTGTGGCTGTTGATTTTCATTCCCAAGCCTTGGTTTATGTTTGTATATATGTGAGGAAGAAAATTAGGTTAAAAGTTGGGCTTTTGATTCATGAATTTGGATTGCTTGATAATGAAGAAATCTCACTTCTATTTTTGTAAAAAAAAAAATCAAATATCTCATTACCAATTATGCCTTGTACGAATTTGGATCATCTTCAATCAGTTTAAATGCAATATATTTGATTCTAAAACAAATATTTGATCTAAATATTGACTTTTTACATTTTATTTTTATTTAAATTGAATTTTAACAAATAAAATCCAAATAAATAAAAAATAAATTATAAAAATTATAATGATTGGTTATTGGGTCGTGCATGACTTTATCTTTGAGATTGGGTTGCAATTTGATGGGCCCATTTGGAAAATTTTAAAGTTTAGGCATTATTTGCTTCATACACCCCTTGAAAATTTCCCAACTTTGATAAGGCACAACTTCCTCAATTTTAAGGATATGAAGTTGTTTTTGTACTTTTTAGAAATCTTATAGAGTCTTATAACAAACCTTTTTGGTCCCATGTCCATATCTTTTACCATTTTCAAATTATGAGCTTTGGAAAAAGTTGACTTTTAAAAGGACCTATAATGTTTTAGCTCATACCTTCCAAATGAAGCATTTTTAGGCTTGGCTTGTGAGACACAAAGTTGTAGAGAATTCAATTTCTTTAAAAATGAGCTTTGGATGGGAAATTTTTTATGAAGTATGTCAAAGTTATGGCTGGTCAAAGTTCAGTTGACTTTTCCTATGAAAACCCTAATTTAGAAACTCCTGATTCTTGATGATCTGAAATGTCCTTGATGAATCATGATCAAGCCTTGATCAAATGATGAATTTTACCTCATAATCTAAATGTTGACAAAAAATCTTGAAGTTTGACTTTAATTTGACCACAATTGACCTCAGTTTGACTTTTTAACCAACTTGACTGATTTTTGAATATTTAATCATCTGACTGGTCAAACTTATTGGGAAAGCTCTGAAACTTGACGTGGGGATTCTTGAAGAAATGTGGGATATTATGAAGCTCATTTGAGGCCTTGGAAGTCCATCTAGCTTGTAGAAACTCAAAACCCATATTTTTGGATCCATTGTCTATGAGGAGATTTTGTCTGATGAAACCCTCAAACTCTTTGACCAATTGGGGACCTTGTGAACCTTGAGAAAACTCTTGGGAAACATTGCTTTGATTGTGGGAGGTCAAATTTTTGGATCAACAACCATGAAGATAAAAAAGGAGGTTAAAAAACAGTGGGATGCAGGTTTCCTCGCCATGACAAGTTATCCTCCGTGGGTTGCCAACATAGTGCCCGTACCGAAGAAAGATGGGAAAGTTAGAATGTGTGTTGATTATCAGGATCTCAAAAGGGTAAGCCCGAAAGACGATATTTTGTTACCTCACATCGACGTGCTGGTTGACAATACAACTCAGTTCTCAGTGTTCTCATTCATGAATGGTTTCTCTGGGTATAATTAGATCAAGATGGTACCTGAAGACATGGAGAAGACCACATTCATTAACCTGTGGGGTAACTTATGTTACAAGGTAATTCCTTATGGTAGAATTATTCCACGTTTTGATTCATAAAGAGATTGAGTGCTATGTGGATGATATGATTTCCAAATCACAAACAAAAGAAGAAAATTTGATCAACTTGAAGAAGTTATTTGAAAGACTAAGAAAGTTTCGATTGAGGCTGAATCCGAATAAGTTCACTTTCAGAGTGCATTATGGAAAGCTGTTGGGCTTCATTATAAGTGAAAAAGGAATTAAGGTCAATCCTGCAAAGTTGAAAGCGATACAGGAAATGCCTGAGCCGAGAACTGAAAAAGAGGTTCATGGTTTCCTGGCTAGATTAAACTACATTTCAAGGTTCATATCTAGACATGGCAACGGGGCGGGTCGGGGACGGTTTTTATCTCCCCCAAACCCAAACCCATATTTCCAGACAGCCCCTGTTCCCCGCCTCAAACCCAAACGGGGATGGGGAATTAAAACCCAAACCCGTCCAAAATGAGTTTGGGTTGGGTTCGGGTATCCCCGCCCCGCCACTATCTATTTAGTAAAGTTATTTTTTTAATAGAAATATTTAATTTTTCCAAAATAAAATTACATTACAAATAATAAAATAAAACAATCTCAAAAAATTGCATACATACATTTCAAATATTTTAGATAATTAATAAATATCAAAATATCAAAACATTGACCACATATTCAATATTACAAATTAACAAAACTAAATAATAAATACATAATAAAATAAACGGGGCGGGTTCGGGGGTGGTTTCGGGGTGGGTACTAGTGTCCCCATTACCCGACTCGTCCCCATATTTTTTAATCAGGGAAAACCCAAACCCAAACAGAGTCAAAGCGGGTTTTCCCTGTCAACTTCGGGGCAGGTTCGGGTGGGTACCCGCGGGTATGGGTTTTATTTCCATGTCTATTCATATCTCACCTAACAGCCACGTTCCAGCCTACATTCAAATTGTTGAGAAAAGATCAAACGGTCAGGTGGAAAACGATTGCCAAGCGACATTTAACAAAATAAAAGAGTACTTGCAGGAAAATCCAATTCTTATGCCTCCGGTACCAGGGAGGCCATTGATAATGTATTTGATTGTACTATAGGGTTGTATAGGTTGTGTTCTCGATCAACACGACGAGACGGGTAAAAAAGAGCATGCCATTTACTACATGAGCAAGAAATTTAATGACTGTGAATCCAAATACTCAATGCTTGAGAAGACATGTTGTGCACTCGTATGGACTGCTAAACGATTGAGGCAATACATGCTTACACACACGACTTTGTTAATTTCCAAAATGGACCCAGTCAAGTACATTTTTTAGAAGTCAGCACTAATAGGAAGGGTTGCATGGTGGCAAATGGTCCTGACTGAATATGACATCCAATATACTTCACAAAAAGCCATCAAAGGAAGTAACTTATCAAACTATCTTGCACAACAATCGATCAATGATTACCAACCAATGAGATTTTATTTTCCTGATGAGGACACCATGTTTCTCAAAGTTAAAGACTACGAGGAACCACTCCTAGAGGAGGGGCCAAACCCTGAATCCAAATGGAGTCTGATGTTTGATGGGGATGTCAATATGAACGGTAGTGGAGTTAGAGCGGTTCTTGTCACACTAGAGGGAGTTCACATGCCCTTTGCTTCCCGAGTGACTTTCGGATGCATCAACAATGAAGCAGAATACGAGGCTTGTATCATGAGAATAGAGGAGTGCGATTAACTTGCGAGTTAAGACCTTTAATATATTTGGAGATTAAACCTTGGTAATCAATCAAGTCAATGGGAATTGATATACCCGTCATCCTAATTTGATCCCATATAGAGACTACACGAGAAGACTGTTGACCTTCTTCACAACAGTAAAGCTGCTCCATATACCTCGTGATGAAAACAAATTTACCGATGCTTTGGCAACATTATATTCTATGATCAAAGTGTTGCAGTGGAACTATATGCCTAAGATCGACGTGTCCCTTCTCGACATGACAACTTTTGTATTTGCAGTCGATGGGGTGGACGATGACAAGCCATGGTTTCACGATATCAAATGTTTCTTGAAAAGGAAAGAGTACCCAGCTGGGGCATTTACCAAAGATAAAAAGACTTTGAGAAGATTGTCTGGTAGTTTCTTCCTGAATCAAGACGATGTGTTGTACAAGATAAACTTTGACATGGTTCTGCTCATATGCGTGGATAGACACGAAATAGACATGTGTCACACCCTAATTTTTTACCTTAAGACTTTTCGCATCTCATATGCATCTTGCATACAAACAAGATCACGCACTGGTTCGTTTATCCTTTTCAGTTGCGAGTTTATACCTCATAGGGGATAATTGTGCTTTTACCTGCCTTTATTTGTTTATATTTACTAACTTCTAACTAAAATATCAAAAATATGTTGTAGTTCTCTTCTTCTTCTCTCTATGTGTGTAGGTTTTCAAAGACAAGGCAGTGTTTTTAAGACAAATGTGTATGTTCAATTATGTTTCGATTCAGATGGACGTTTGACCTAATTTTGGTCAAACTATCAAATGATTGTTTCAACTACAAGATGTTTATGCCAGTGGTTTATTTCGCATGCAGTGTGTATTCGAAGTTCAAGTTATGTTGTGTGCATCTGTGGATTTATTTTCCCAGAGAATGATTCAAATAAATTGGAAGTGATTCAGAACTTTTGATCAATTATTTAGATGGTCATTGTTTTAATCACGGATTGTTCAGTAATCAAGTGGTTTTGTGGAAGCAGTGCAAGTTTGGAAAAATTGAAGTTTGTGGCCGTGTACGTGTGGTGGTAGCCGATTCATTTCATTAAACCCATAAATATTCATAAGCCAATCACCATATTCAATCCGTTGATTTTCCAAATTTCTGTTTCGTATCCATTTATTCAAATTCAATTCATCCATTTTTGAAGTCCATTTTCTATCCATTTTATATCCACACCCTTAATTCATAAATATCCACTTCATGACCATTTCTATTCATTCACAAAAAAAAATCATCACAATTTATTTGTCACAAAAAATCCCATAACAAAAAAAAACATGACATTATACTTTTTTTTTCTTATTCATATTACAAAAAAAATACAAAAAAAGTCCATTATTTTCTTTTTATGGCCCATGACCAAACATTGCCAAACACTTTCCCAAGCCTAAGTCAACATCCTAGCCACATTTTTTTTCACTTTCCAACCTTTCCCAGTTGAACCACACGTGACCTTCAGTCAGCTACATCCAAGCCAGAGCAACACATCATCAATTTCATCCGCTCCATACAGCCAACATCATCAGTGCAGTTCAAACAGCTGAAATACAAACATCATAAGTCGTTCATGTTCAACTTTTCATCAGCTTCAATACCCAGCTGGTACTTTCAGCCAAACACAGCTTCGCCCTCGTCACACGTATCACGCACGGACCGCATGCTACACATCAAAATGCAAGAATAATGAAACAAAATGTAGAAGAATTTAACACTCAGCAAGCATGAAAAATTCATGAGTTGAAACGCAACACATGCGCAACACGCTGCACTCCAAACGCATTTGAAAAATTCAGCATGAAATACAGCAAAGGAGGAAACTTTAGCAAGGAAGGGATGAATTCGCAGAGTTTAGAAAGTTTTCTTTGTTTGCTGAAAAGGGTATTTATAGGCGTAGGCAATGAAAAGTTGCAAAGTCTAGCCACTTAATAAAGACATAAAGTGGTGAGGCACGTGGCACTTGGGATCTGGCGCATTGAGGAAGCATTTAATGGAAAGGACTATAGCGCAGTTTCAAGAAAAATTCATGATCAGAAAGCCGTAGAAACGACTGATGGAACTTTTGGGATTTTTGCCATTATTACATGACGTCATGCGCGTGGGCGAAAACTTAGAACAGTTTTAGAACGTGGGGTAGGTAGTTTCAACCATGCTTTGTCTGACCTAAGTTGGCGTCGAAAAGATGAATATCAAAAAATAATCTTTTCATCAAGATGGCCGAAAAGAACATTTTTGGGGGGCAATTTGTTATCCCTAAATTTCGACACTAACAATTAATGAGGTTATCTTGGCTTAGTAAGATATTTTTCTTGTGATAAGCCAAAAGTATGGTTTTCGACTTAACCAATTAAAAAATGAGAGTTGAAGCGAACTACCAACAAGTTTCATACTTAGTGAAATTATAAGTTTGGAACATTTTCTAAGTGTTGAGGGGGTTCGACCAAGCATATGTTCGACGAAGGTGGCAGTTACCAAGGGTCTTACACGTTCATTCTTGGAGGGAAATATGGAGTTTTCAATTCAAAGACAGGGACAAGTGGCGTAAGATGAAGTTTTTTTCAGCATGTGATGGGACAAGTGTCACCATCTTAGGATAGTTGTAGGAGAAACCATTGAATACAGTTACTTTGTAATGTATATAAATAGCTTACTCTAGTGTTAGAATAAGTGTGTGGAAATCATATGTACTAGTAACTCTGTAGATTCAAAGTATCCGCGTGTAGAGAAACGAGTGCAGTGAGAATTTACGTGATTTAAACACCACCACCAATTTATCTTTAATGTCAAATTTATCTTCAAGTTATTTACTTTTGAAGTCATTTATCTTTACAAGGCCTTTATTTCAAAGCAATTTACATTTCAAAGCCATTTATCTGTTTAGTAATTTACTGCGTTTTCTTTTACAATTCCAGCTTCTTTACATTTCCAACAATTTAACATTCCTCTCCTTGCCTTTAAATTTCATTTAAGTTTCAAGTCTTGCCTTTATTTTCCTTTAAAATTCCAAGCCTTGTCTTTACTTTGATTTATTTTAAAAGCCTTTGCCTTTTACTTTGTTTTTCTTTTAAAACCAAATATGAGTCTCGTTGAGAGATTCAAGACCTTTTCTTTTCCCAAAAAATGTGATATATCAAAATCACAATTCCCTTCAACTTAGCACATGTCTTAGGATCAATCTGGTCGATCCTGCGAGTAACAGAGGGTATTTTTAGTATCGTCAGAGAATCAGTGGTTATTTACTAATTTTAGGGGTAAATAGGATCCCACTTAGGGATCCAACACTTTGATCACCAATGTGGGCGGCAAGGATCCCACTTTTGGATCCAGCGTTTTGATCGCTTCTATGGGAAACAAGGATCTCATTTAAGTATCCAATGTCTTGATCGCCTTTATGGGCAGCAAAGACCTCACTTAGGGATCCAATGTTTTGATTACCTCTACGGGAAAGGATCCCACTTAGGGATCCAACATTTTGATCGGCTTTATAAGCGTCAAGTATCCCACTTGGAGATCCAATATTTTGATTGCCTTTATGGGAGGTAAGGATCACACTTAGGGTCTCATCGATTTGATCGCCTCTATGGGTGGCAAGGATCCCATTTAGGGATCTAGTGTTTTGATCATCTCAATGGGTGGTAAGGATCCCACTTAAAGATCCAACGTTTTAATCACCTATATGTGGCAATCTTCTCTCAAGCTTTTAGGTTTCTTACAAATAAGAGATTATCTAGCAAACACAGATTCTCTAAGGGTCTGTTTGGCTCAACGGAGGGGAGGGGAAGGGAGGGATTTTAATCGAGGGGAGGGGAGGTATTTTAATTAAATGTATATTTGGTTCAAAAGGGGGGAGGGGAGGGAGAAGTTTTAATAAAAATATATTTGATTCACAAAGGGATAGGAGGGGTTTTAAAAATACTTTACATTTTTACCCTTAAAATATTATAACACCTTTGATAAATAAAATAAAAATAAAATGATATTCTCACCCAAAAAAATGGTTAATTCATTAAAAAAACATAGATAATCAAACACAAAATATTAAATATTTCAAATATTCTGAAATATCGTGTAAAAAATATATTGATAAATGTCATAGAATCATTATATGACCAATCTCCAGATGAACCGTTTTATCATCTTGATGATCCATATAATCCTATAAAATATTTATAAAATTAAATTTTAGATAATATATATACTATAATTATATATCGATATGTACTGCAACACAACAACTTATAAACAAATTAAGTTATTACAAGAAAAATAATAAATAAAGTGAATAAAATAAAACAAAATAAAGTTAAATCATAAAAATAAAAATAATGAAGTTTTCGTTAAAAAAATGGAGAAATTATAATAAGATGAAAAATTAACATAAGGACAAATTATGATAAAAATAAAAATGAGGGTAATTATGTCAATATAATAATAATAATAGATTTTATTATAACTCCTCTCCCTCCCCTCCCCTCCTAAAACCTACGATTTTGGGGGAAAGAAAAAATACTCCATGAGGGATTCAGATTCCCTCCCCTTCCCTCTCATCCCCGCATAAACAATTGAACCAAACATAATTAAATTAAACTATTCTCTCCCCTCCCCTCACCTCACATCCCCTCATAAAAAAATGAACCAAACACACTTAAATTAAAATATTCCCTCTCTTTCCCTCCCCTCCCCTTCAAAACCCCTCAACCAAACGGATCCTAAGATGATAAAATGAGGGGGCTCATTAAAAACCCTCGCCCTATGGAAAGTGTTAAGGGAAAAGAGTACACCCTGCTAAAGAACGTGTCCTAGTAATCAGCTGAGATGTAATACTCGGCTATAAAAATCAATAAAGAAATAGCTAAACAAATAAGTGGCAGCGATGCATGTGGCTTTATAGGGCATTCCTCCTGGGCCTTCAATCTTCGATATCCTCATTGGTTGGAGGGGGAACCTCCTTGCATTTACAGGTTCCTCCTGAAGGCTTTACTCCCGAAACCATTTTCCTGGATTTCATGCCTAGAGGGATGACCCTTTTCATCTTTAGGCTCTTTGCATAACATGTTTTGGTGATCTTCATATCTCCTTGGATAATTTTCACTTGTATATTCTAGAGCAGGTACTTCATGCATAAATATAGGGTGGACAAGGAAGCACCCCAACTGATTAAAAGTTTGTCGCCCTATAATCATATTGTAAGAATAATGGGTGTCGATAACCAAATATCTTGCCTTTATTTCTTTGGCATGGTCTTACTTTTTAAATGTGGTCTTCATCTTAATGTATCCTTTTACTCGAGCTTATTCTCTAGAGAAACTAACCAGCGAGCCTTTGAAGGGTTTCAGGTCCTCTAGGTTGAGGTGAAGTCTTTCAAACGTCTTCCAATACAAAATGTCTATAGATCCTCATTGGTTTATGAGAACTCTTTTGATCTCTCATTTGTCGCATCTGACGGTAATGACCAGGTGGCATCATTATGAAGGTGGATGGAAAATGTATATTTCTCACATAAGGAGATTGTGGCTTTTGGCGCTTGAGTTTCGCTTCTGTCTTCGACGTCGGGGAGGTCTTATATATATTCATAATTTGGAAGCATACCTTTTACGGGTAGATCTAGTCTTCATGTCCCTAGTGAACCTTTCTATTATGGTGTTGAGCATGTAGCGTACAACTTTCCTGCCCTCTCCTTGGGATGTGACCTTTTTTTATTGGGCCTGGGACTTCCCACGTCATCTCGCATTCTCAAGTTGGACTTGTCTGTACCTGAGAAGTGTCGCCCTTCGTATATTTCTTGAGGTATCCCTCCTGGATCAGCCTCTCAATTTCTTTCTTTAGTTGGTAACAATCATCAGTGTGGTGTCCCTTGACTCTATGGAACTTGAACCACCTTTCTGGTTCATGGCTCATCACATCCGTTTTCGGTGCTGGAGGCGTGGGAATGTTAGGAAGGTGAAGAACCTCGCGCTAAATATGTTCACGTCAAGTGTTCAGAGACATGAAGCTCTCTGTCGTCTTTCTTATTCTCTTGAATTCAGTTTTGTCCTTGTTGGGGAGGTACAATTACTCTTCCTCTGATGATGTTAATCTTTGGTGTTGGGAACATGCTCCTTGATGTCTCAAACCTTTTCGGTGTTGATCGCCCTTCATATAACATTATGCTTTGGTGACCACTCCCGCCAACGAAATCGTTGGCTTCTGGGAAAGGGACTAATTGAAGTAACCTTGAGTCCATTCTAGAACGCCCCCACAAATATTTTTTGGTTTGGTGGGATGACCTTGATTGTGGCTTCGTTAAACCAGACGAGATAGTCCTTCAGTGACTCTGATGGAACATGTCGTATATTGAACATGCTAATGGTGGACATCTTCCTGGGACGAACTGCAGTGAACTGGTGTACGAGTTTCTTTACTAGCTCTTGATAGCCGGTGATGGAGGCTTGGGGTAGACCCATATACCATCGCAAGACAACGTCCATGAAAGTGTCAAACAACATATTGCACTTCAGGTAGTCAAGCGTTTCAATGATGGTCGTCTGAGTGTTCATGGAGGCGACGTGTTCGTAAGGATCATGGCGTCCATCAAACTTGGCAAAAAAGGGAGGTTGAATCCCTTAGGGGTAGGCGCTCTTCATATTTCATCTGAGAGTGTTTGGGGATCCAGCACTTTCATCTCTTCCATGGGATTGGACTCTTGTTGGCGTTGGCTGATGTTGTGGATATTGTCCTCCAGTATCTGATTCTGGTGGCATAGTTCGTCCATGGCGGCACGCATCTCCATCAAGGCGTCGGGATCACCACTACCATTGGTACCTTTTGGTGTATGGAATGGAACTTTCCAATTAACCATGGTCAAGGATGGCTAAGAGTAGAAGTAGAGAGTAATAGTGAGCAAGGTGATTATTATGAATGTGTGGCTCATGTTAACTTTATCGGGGGCCCGCGGTTGGCGCCATTGTACTAGTCAAAAAGTATGTGTGTGCATGTTACCCCTTGCAAGGGTTGGGAGTACTCAGAGGCCTTAGTGGGTATTTTATGTTGTATGGTTGTTAGAATTTGTCCACAACTGTGATAATTCCTATATGGGGGTGTTTATTGTGGTTTAGTGAATATGTTCATGTGAGGTGAGAGACTATGTATTTATTTAGTGCTTAGGTATAAACGTATGAATTAGGATGTTTCTTCTCTGCTTAGGGGATAAGTATTTAGAGAGACTTTTTGGACCTAGGATTTTAGAAAACCCTCAAGGACTTTTGCTCCCCCATGATTAAGGGAGACAGTTGACTACCTATTTTTGCTCCCCCGTGATTAAGGGAGACAGTTGACTACCTATTTCTCAATGAATTGTGGTGAGACTCCATCTCACGTAACTAAGGTGAAATAACTATTGTACACGCCATGTTCTGTGAGGATGTCGCATGGACAATATCACTCTAAACGTGAACCCAAAAGTCACCCTTGTTGAAGATCCTCACAAATACAACACAACATTATGCATTTTCAATATTCTATAACGGGAGATTTTAGGGGAGGTGAGAGATTGATGTTGGATGCAAAGAAATGAATTCTATCTAATAACTCAGATTTTCTATGATTTTCACAAATTAAAATAGACGGCAATCAAAGTATTGTGATACGAGAAAATAGATTTGGCTTCTATTATAATATATTACAAATAGATTTTTTTGCAATGACCCGTGTTTACATGATACTAGGCATTGTCGTTTTCGTCATCGAACTGTGTTGCGTAGTACTAATCACTATTCAATCTAGTGAGAATTGTGCAATAAGCAATTTTCGTTTATCCTATCACCTGCCTTATAGTTATACCTTCTCTTCTCTGCCTGTTAGATTATGTCTTGTTCTAGGCTTTTCTCCACATTTTCGATCATGGCTAAAAGCCCTTCGAATCCACGCTCGAGTAGTTTGAGTTGTGCCTCCATTTCTCCTCTCGTTGAAACCATCAAAGCAACCAAAATCTCAATGCTCTATCACCCCGCGGACAGTTTTCTGAATATATATTCAATACTGCTCTAGAGAAGAATTCTCAAAACAGAAAGTTAATTACACCGTACAAAATTTATAGATTACAAGATTACAATTTAATCAATAGAATTTTCCTTCCCAAATCTTTCCCTATTTATACTTAAGATAAACACACAATTAATTAACATAACTACTTCTGATATAATAATTACCACTAATAACACAAACCATAGCTGTCGGTTTTAATTTTATATTCGACCTCTCTAACAGGTTCGTGTAGTTATTGTGATTAAAACCACTAGTTACTTGTTTCACTTGCAGGCATTAAACGAATCAACAAATAAAGTTGAAAGCGTATCTAAGTTAGGAGCAATGACAATATGGAAGCAACTGAGGATAACATTACTTCCAATTATTGATTAAATGCAACAAAAATTACACAACCTGATTTGCATCTGCAGGGACATTTTACCCTTGCCTTCATTACTGTACACAATCATTGGCCGAAGTCATACAATCTAAACAAAAATCTGCATGTCATGTGACATTTTAGCATTCGTTTTGATGTGTTTGCTTTGTTTTTGGTTGCTTTGGGTGATTTCTTGGAAATAGTAAATCATTGAGTTGTCTCTCAGCACTGTATTCTGACGTAGCCTGCAAATAATGATATATTGAGTGCAAATATTAGGAAGATTAGAAGCATTAAGTTGCAACTTCGTTGCACAGAAGCTAAGACGGTGGTCTTCTTTACTAGGTAAAACAAATTCGCAGCCCAAAATCTAAAAACAATTTGTATAATTGTGATCTATAAAAATGAAACACTATCTCCCCTCCTTACTACAAACTTAGAATTTTCTTCGAGATATCCACTTTCTTTTGAACCAGCCTTTTACTAAATTCTAAATCTGACATATTTTTAACTAGCTTGAATTTGTATTATTATACAAGGCATAAACAATATCGCAACTTATATAATGGAATTTGAATTTGTAGCGATGAAAAATAATTGATGTACCCTTTTCTTGAATCCAAATCTCAGTGTTTGAACTTGAGTTCCTGAACAAACCCTTATGTCAAACCCAAGAGAGTCCACGCAGATAAGTTGTGCCTCCTGCAATGAATTGCAATCAAAGTTTATTACAGACGGTAACATGGAAAATGTGCTAATGCTTGTACATGCATGTTTAAGAAAATGTAGAAAAGATGATAAGGAAGATACTGAACTTCCCAAATGGTATTTAATCATTTCTATTTTAAAGTCAGATAGATGTCCTTTGACAAATCACAGTTCCTCATTTATAAACAATGGGAAATGCTGTAGAATCAGATATTGCATTAACTTGTATTTTAGGCATGAGAACTTTCTTAATGACTCTAAACCAAATATGCTAAAATTGCTCACAACCATTTAACTGTGACACTAACTAGGAGGCTAAGAGAAAAACACCCATTAAAAATGCATGAAAGAAAACATTCCAAGAGTTTATGTATCACCTCCACTTTAATACCCTTGCTTCTACAACAAAGAGACTTAAGGGCTAGCAAGGTCTTTTCTCCACCAGCTTTCAAATGAGATATAATTTTGGAAGATGACCTTGCAATAGCATCGGGTTGAGCTTTCGCGTAGTCTTCTAATTCAAGGACAATCTATGCAAAATCAGAACAAAATTTTAGTTTCCAGTAAAGAAAAGGTCTAAATAGCATATGATTTAACATTTTACAATGCACTGTTATATATATTATCCTAATTTCTTACAATAAGCCAGCAAAAAGGATAGTTGATTTCCAGCTAATTAACACAATTTCGACTTATATGTGTGCCTATTCGTCTACTGATTCTAACAAGTTGAATTAAGAGTTAGAGAAACTATCATAGTTGTTGAAATTTCAGGTCAATATTTATATTTATAAATCATTAAAGAAAGGTTGTTCTGGTTTTTTCTGTATCTTTCCTTTTCAAAATGTATCCATTATTTCTTAGCCGACTGAGTATGATTACCAACTAAAGAAGTCACCAAATTGCATCATAAAACACCAATATCAATAATATGAACAAGGAGCACGACCAACTCCATGAGTTCCTGGCCCTTGTTTCTAAACAATCTAAGCCAAAAACATAAAAGTCAACCAGCTTACAGGATGTCCATGTGCAGAAAACACTTGAATCTTAACCATCTCCAATCTGTAAAAGGAAGTCTCATCAGAAGGGATATCACTATTTCCATTATTTTCCACCTGTGGTGATGCATTATCTTCAGATGGCTCTGTATTGTGCTCATGACCATTTATCGCACCAATACTTTCCTCTTTATTTTCTGTGACTTTACTAATTTCAGCATCACTGGACTGATTGGCAGATAGATGCTTCTGAATTGGAGAATTTTCTTCAATAAATGCAGGTCTTATGACCCCTTGGAAGACTACACAAGCTGGAGGCTGCTCCATCCAATCAATTGGATCATCTGAAGCAATCTAGAGAGTAGTAGTAATAAAAATATCAAGTTAATTAATATCAATATAACCAAAATAATAGAAAAGGTGTTACAATGTTGTATCCAGAAGACACGAATTAGGTAACATTAACATTTACCTCAGCCAATTTTTTAGCAAAATCCATTGGATGAGAAAATCGCATCGTCTCCAATTTTGCCCAGTCTGCAAGTGTTTCATCATCGTCATCTTGCTCATCCTCGTCTGAAAGAACATCCAGCCATTCCTGCAAACAAGAATATGAATAATAGTGGATAATATTTTGTTTGAATAATGTATGATTACAGTTGAGTAAAGAACATAAGCCCCATAATTACATTAAAAACAATGAAAAATTCAGACCGAGTCATAATCCTCATTCTCGTCTTCATTTTCATCTTCGTCTTCTTCATCACTGCCATCTAAATCATCAGTATCTTGATCATCAATTTCCTCAATCCCAAAGTCAATTTCTGATGGACCGGATAAGTCCATCTCAGAGATCATTTCCATGGTATCTACACCAACTATGACTTGCTACAACAAGGAAAACAAGACAATTTATAACCCAATTATTAAGATACGCAAACTTCATGAAGTGAAACAGAAATTGAGAATCGAACTTCTAACAAAAAGGATTTCAAAAAATAAAACGAAAGATGAAAGAGGGATCTAATTAATCAATTGTAGCAAACAAGTCTTGGATAAGGCTTAATACTTCAAATAATGCAATGAAAAACAACAAGACAAAATGTCAGGATAGTAAATTATAATTTCTTGATATCAACAAATGAACATCAAGAAATGAAGGTAATTTTGTAATTTCTGGCTTATAAAATGGCATTAATAAAAAGATTTGGCCCATCAAATCTAGGTATGGTGAGTTTTCCTTTAAGTAAGGAAAGTACACAAAACTATGTATGTAGAATGCTTCAAGTGCACTGATTGTAAGTATTTCATAGGAAATTCTTCAGCATTATCTACAAGGTTAAAGACACGGTCATACCACAAAATTATTTTCTGAACTTAGGGACTGCAAAATATCTTCACCATTCTTTGCTTGAAAATATATATCTGCAATGTTTGTAAAATTTAATTAGGGGGATGAAATTTCCTGAGTACAAGAAAATCATTACACAGTAAAGGACAATCGTAAAGTGATCACTTACTTCCATGTTCATCAGCCAAATAAGGCAAATCTGGCCAAACAATATCATCATGAAATTCATCATTAACGAAGGTTGAGAACACCATTGTTGCTTTGCTGTTAACCTAAAAATGATAAGCCACAATTATCATTACCGATACATTCAACAAACTGAATAAAAGGAACTGACAAGCTGCTAGAATATAGTTATTCTCTCAATTAGTTTTTCCCCATGTTGCCAATAGCCCGCTATTGTGGAAAAATAGTTATCCTTTTTTAAGGGTAAAAATTTCAATCTAAATCCTTTGAAAAGTAATGTTGGGTTCTTCATTCGTTTATGTTCTTGCTCACAAGCAATCGTCCTGTTCTTCTTCCTACTTTTAGTTCAGTTTTATTATGTTCTTCTCATCTTAAGTTTTACTGCTCTATACTCTAGGTTCTTTAAATATTAAGTATGATGGTCTCTTTTTTATGTATTTTTCTATTTTTGAGTGTTTATGTTTACTTTGAACACTGATTTTTTGTCTTTGCAGTGGATGCTATCTCGCTATCCACTATACCATTTTAGGGCGTCCGTGCTACGCAACGCTATATGAGATTAAGAACATAGGTCTTTCTTTCCATTATTACATCAGATGAGGTTGTTCTATTTAGACCGTATGAAGATGAAGGGTGAAAAGTTCATATTAAGTAAAAAAATTATGACAATACGTTAATAAGCTAAAAATATATTAATATAAAGTTGAAATAACAAAACTTAGGGGTAAATAACCAGGAAAAAGAAAATAGAAAAGGAGAAGAAATAAAAAAGGAAAAAACTACAATATATTAAAGAGTGTTATGAGTTTCAGCCCTAGAACCGGTATCATAAACATCTGTGCACTCTAGTTTTTCTATTTTATCTATTAGGGTTTGAGACACCTTCAGTGAAACCCTGATTATGCCTGGGTCAAACCTGTCACCATCATCACTCCAAAGACTGACCAATATATGCATATCATGATCAACATTCGAGTTGCAAATAATGCCATAAGGTGGACATAACTTTAATCATTATGTCAAGAGAAACAGTGGGTTATTGTGACTAACATTTACCAAATCCCACACAACCAAATTTATATATTTTTTCATAACTAGACTTTCCACTTTCAACATATTCTCTCTATTAGGATTCAATCAATCTTGCCAACTTATGTATATCCTCTATTATGTTTGAAGAAGGAAGAACCCTAGTTTTCTTTTTAAAATTAAAAAATTAAATTACTGATTTCAACTTACCATTTAAGCATTTAACAATTATTTTAGCATAGTTTAACGGAAGTTCAAAAAAGTACCACTGCGTGCACGTTTTGAGACTTAAAGGACCAATATGGGGAAAATAAACTTAAAGGACCTATCCGAAATTTGGGTGAAACATAAAGAACCCAGAGTTATCAGTCCCAAATAGCAGAGCGGAACAGCCGAACCCAAAAATGGGATAGCGGGATAACCACTATTTGACTATTTTTTGGACTAATCATATGAAATAATAACTATTAAACGTAAAACTAAATAATATTACATGCCTTGTAGCAAAGGATAATGTTAGCCATCATTTAAACCAGGCAGTACAGTTTTTTCTCTGTTATAAAAAATAGCACTGAAATAAGAAAACCTAAATGTTTCCCAAATTTTATTTTCTCATGAGATTAGTTCACCGATTAGCAAAAGTAATACAAATTAGTACCTCAATAACAGTTCTACTTGTTTCTGCTGCAGTAAGTCTATCATCTCCACTATTCTCCAATGTTGAGGCAGCTATTTCCTCAAATGGGTGATAGGATGACTTCTCATTTTTCTTTACCGGCTCCTGATCTGAGCCAGGATGTTCTGACGATACTCGAATTCTATTCTTCACAAGTCTGTTTCTTCTTGTAAAAGGAGTGCCCGAATACTTTTTACTTCTTATCCTGCATAATTAATAAATTATATTCATTTATTATTTATTTCCACTCATAATCGTATTTCTAGACATGAAAGTAGACAATTTTCACTATACATTACATGTAAAACAAGAAATCACAAAACATGGTATTTCACGTAACATTTGGAAACAAATACAAGAGTAGATAATTTTTTTAATCCTCATAAAACTTGTAGAACAAGAGCAACTAGCTTGAAGAACAGGAACGACTCTTAGGTACTCACAGTTTACCATATGAACTCAAACAACCCATTAACACGCTTGACACATGTAAAAGCATTCACACAGCATGACAAAAGTCGTGTGAACTGTTGATTTTTGTGTGTGTATGGTAAATGGTAGGTAACCAAGAATTTTTCACAAAACCAAAGGGAAGTACTATGCTTTTGTATAAACTATAATGTATAAACTATATAGTATAAACTCAGACACATGTAAAGGTCTCTCCAACTGCAATTGAGGTTATCAATGGAATCCTTTTAATAAGCACATTACAAGTAACTTCCACAATCTCTCCCATAAGCTCTTTTTATTGCTTTAATCAGAAAATGACTTATTAATTAAGCAATTCTTGCATTGATGTGAATATTAGGTAGTTTGATGTGTTTCTGCATTTTTTCAGTAATTTAGGACAAAAGGTTGCAGCTCGAATCGAAAGAAAACACGAAGAATTGAAGAATTCGCGTGTCTGCAAGCCTTGGAGCTTTCGCCCGACGAAAGAGAGGCGAGGGAAGGCTGCTTCACCAGACGAAGCAGCAGCGAAGGAAATGATGAAAACTCAATTCAATTCCATTAGCTCGGGTTTTGGCTCACTGGGGTGTTCACCCAGTGAAGCAGCATTCGCCCAGCGAGGGAATGCTTCGCACGGCGAAGGAAGATATTTATGAAGGACCAGCGGGCACTGTAGCTGTCACGTGGCCTCGCTTGTGGGCTTCACTCGGCGAAAGAAGGCGCTAGTTCAACGAATTTGTCTGGACAGAAATTAGTATTTAGATTGTTTTGAAGATATTTTGAGGGATAACAACTTTAACTTTGATCATTGTAACCTAGAAACTTCTCTTGGAGAAAAAAACTTCATTTTTTCCTATTTTTCTTAGATTCCAAAGCTTTTATGCTTCAATCCTTGATCCATTGAAGATTGATGCAACAAAAGTTTTGTCTCTTACTTATTAAGCAAGATACCATGTCTATGGGTAGCTAAACACCTTTTGTGTCAAGATTAGAGATAGATAATCCTCTCTATTGATCTTGATATTAGCTTGTGAACATGTTGATGATAAATATAAGGTGAAAAACTTTGTTTTGTATGGTTTACACTTTGTTTTGGTTCATGATTGAGAAATATGTTCTAAGACTTTATCTAGGTTTTAATCCATCAATAAACATAGGCTAGAGATAGTTATGTGAGTTGATGTTCATAAATATCACACTTTAATGTTACCATATTGATAGTTTGAGTGAGAGATCATCTAATGATCATCAATGTGGTAAATCTCACAACTTGTGTTAGAGAAAAACATGTTGAGAGGATATGTAATTGTATTTATTGTTAAACAAGTTCACATACTTTATCGAGTAAATACGTACGAAACGGATTATTGAATCCTAATCTTGGCATGCTTTTACAAATCGTCTCAAAACCGATCTATTTTACCATTGATATTAACTTTTCATGCAAACTGTTACGAATCAAACAAACACCATTGGAAATCTAAGTTTAAATACTTTTAGACTATAGAACGGCAGCAATATTGAAACAATCCCTGTGAAAACGATAACAAAAACCAACACAAATACTCTTTCAACATTAAACTTTCTCTAACCGCGATAGCAGACACGTTAAAAGAATTTTTACTCAAACCTCAACTGAACTAACTTCCACAATTTCAAAGAAGCACTAAAAGACACTTAAATTAATTTCCACTATTTCACCCCTAAATCAGAAAAAATAATAATAATAAATTAAATTTAAAAAAATAAAAAATAAAAAAAACAGAATCACAAAGAGTTAAATAACCATACCAAGGAGCATCGAAACCGCAGCTGCATGCGAGGCGGCACGATGCTGCATAACCTAATCCGACATTGGCATCATCCGCATTCCACATTGAACGGTTATTATCTACAACAAGAAAAAAAACGTGTGAAATGTGAATGAGCAAATATACAACTAACCAGTAAGTAGTAATAACTACTAACTATTAGTCTATTGGAACTCAAATTATATCAAAACAACGCCGTTAAAGTTTATCGGCAATCGATTGAAATCGAAATAAGTAGTTAACATAGTACGAAGTGTGACGGAGGAAAAGCGAGTGGCGGTGGCGGTGGCGGCGAGGTGGAAGCGCGCGACGATAGGAGGATCAGTTATCATCATAGTTGGTTTTCGGACTATTGTATTATGAGAGAGATTGATTGATAGTGGTGGAGGTAGAAGAAGATGAGGTGCGCTTTGTTTTTGGATTTGTCTTCGTCCTAATTGGATACAGCCGCAAACATTCTAAACTTTATTTTAAATTAATATTTCTAAGTTTTAATTTCAACTTTTTTTTCTTTTTTTTTTGATATATATACTAATATATTTATATTTCATTTTTATCTATTTTAAATTATTTTTATAGGATTTTGTGAGTCAATGATATTTTACTGATAAACAAAAAAGCTTGTATTTATTATATATATTTTTATAATTTATTAATATAAATATAAAAGTTTAAAATATAAAAGAATTTAGTGATATTTAAGAAAATTATATAATTAATTTAGTATATTTTGTCGCAAAATTTTTTTTAGGTAAAAATAATTGACAACAGTGTCTAAGTTCTTGGAGATTATATTAAAATTAATCATTATTCAAAAATGGCAAATTAATTAAATTTTATTTAATTTTGATTTAATTCTAACAAATTTATTATAAAATTGTATTTAATCACGGTTTAATCATAATAAATTTAAAATTATAGATTATAATTTATCTTGTGCATCTTCTAAAATGATATCACATGTTTTTTATTCTAATTATTAAATAGACCTTGAGATTATTCTAATAAAGAAATTGTTCTGGACTGGTCCACCGTCGGGCACGGCCCATTCTAATGAAATGGCTCAAAGATATTATAGTCATTGGAGCATATATCCCATGTGTTCCCCATTGTTGCAACGCGAAAATCAACCCGGTGAAAAAAAACAGAAAAATCGCCATCGATACGTTTTTTATCCCGGCGATGGAAAGGAGAACAATCGAAGAAAACCTGAAGGGAAAAGGAAAAAACGAGGTCATCGCAACCAAGTCTGGACTCGGGAGTCAGTTACACGAAGGGAAGGTATTAGCACCCTTTAGTGTCCATCGTACTCGATGGGATCCACGCTCGTTGCTCTGCTCAAAGGGTGTGGTCGTATGAAGCTCCATTTGCTGCTAAACTGGAAAGGACAGGAAAGGAAAGGAACGAGAACGAAAACGGAAAACGAAAATGAATGGGTGACAGAAAGAAACGGACTCGAGAGGGCATCGCACCCTAGCCTGACGTATCTTGCCGCAACGAGAATCAGAGTTCACGTAGTTATGAACATAACGAGATTTGGGTCGACAAGCATCGCACGTGTGCCTACGTATCTCCTAGTGAGAATCAGACCGTCGTAGTTCGGCTAACTACTGGTGAACACAGTCTTTTTGTGTTTTTTAAGACTTGAACTGCTTATGTATATGCTTAGGTGTTGCAGACTCGTCTATGGTAATGGTGGTTCTTATGAAAAATAAAAAAAAATAAAGGTTAGAACATGAATGTATATTTGGTCATGAGAAGTGGATCTAAAAAAATTAATTAAATTGAAAGGTGGATTTCAAAAATGATTAGTTAAATTTGGATAAATGGATAGTGATTTGTGATTTAAGAAATGGATAATGAATATAATTAAATGTTTATATAAAATATGAATTTGGAATTGGTTTCAATTAATAAAAATGGATAGAAATGTGGATTGAATGAATGATGATGAACTTGAATGATCTCTCCACCAATATGTCCACTGATGCACATCTCGATTCAATCAAAAAATTAAACATGAACCTTCTCCACACATCTCTGAAAAAATGAATCTCCTGAACCACAGAACAATTATCCACTGAAACAACGGTCAATTGAATTATCTAAAATCCTAATTAACAATTTCTGAGTCACTTTGAATCCGTCTGAAAGAATCTCTGGGAAAATAAATCCACAGATGAACACGATTGAACCTGTGATGAATCTGACTTTGAACCAAACTTCTCATGAACCACTACTTGATAAACTGATAAATCCCATACGTGAAAACCTGACCTTGAATCACACTGCCTGAGAAATCAACCCCTGAAATAGATAACTTGCACTTGAAGAAATCTCTTGATAGTTTGACCAATATTAGGTCAAACATCCATCTGAACTGGATCATGAACGAACAACCACGCTTGAACTGAAACCATAGCTTTTGAGATGTCGAGAAAGAAGAATACCCTGAGATTTTGAGAGGAAAGGATAATAGCCTTGTAACTTAATGAAGAAGATACCCCTGATGACGGGCCAGATGAATTGGCGAATAGTCTTCAGATGTGAAATCCCTGAATACCACTTAATCAGGGGAATAAACCATAATCCAGTGACAAGAACATAAGAAGATGATACAATCGACAGCCGCATAGTCAAAACATTGAATTCTCCTGATAACCAAAACAATAGGGTGTGAAACCCTAATTCCCATAAAATATCGATCCCATGTCTTAGGAGCTTGTGCAAATGAATGAATGCAAAGTGTATGACCTGATGAGGATGCATATGAATGAGAAACAAAAAGTAGAGAAAGATAGAACAACCAGAGGGAAAATTTTGGGGTGCTACAGTTGCCCCTATTCAATCATCTGTTAATCTGAAAAGGATGAGAGCATCGGCTATCATACGTTTGAGATAAACTGTGATTGAATACCAAAGAATAAACCATAAAATTTGCACTCTAATAGAGAAGAAGAAAAGGGATATAGACCCAAACGAAGAATACTCTGCTTGGAGAAATATCGTGTGGTGAAAAGTAACCAACTATAACAACAGAGAATTGTCTTTTGAACGATGCTAGGAGACTAATGGCTTGCCACAACGACGGTGGACTTGGAACTTGTCTTTTGTAAGACGCCAGGAGACTACTAGCTTGCCACATTGACGGTATACTTTAATGGAATTATGACATCAAACGATTTACAACCCAAACAAGATCAAGTGATCTGACAAGGAAATGGTATCAAGCGATCCATAACTAAGAAATGTCTTTTATATGACGCCAGACGACTATTGGCTTGCCACAGCGACGGTGGACTTTGTGCATTTAGTCTGTGGGATAGACATGCATAGGACATTGCATCTGAAAATGCGTTGTGATATCCTCCAAAGATGTATTATCTCCAATAGATAAGCACTTTGAGATTAGTCCGTTGACACCGGACAACATGGTGAATAAGATTGGTTTGTTGACACTGGACAACACGATGAATAAGATTGGTTCGTTGACACTTGACAACGCGATTGGAATAAGATTGGTTCGTTGACACTGAACAACACAATTAGAATTAAGATTGGTTCGTTGACACTGGACAACGCGATTAGGATAAGATGGGTCTGTTGACACTGGACAACGCGATCTATCATATAAAACTTGATTTGATAGGAGAGTGGAGACTTTACATGCGAGAATACTATTTGTAACTTTGCTGGGGATGAGAACGCTCTGACTAACATTCTGCTGAGGAACAAGATCAAGATACTCTGGCAATACTTGACTCTGGCTGAGGAATGAGATGTGAACAATTGTCTGCATCACTTGTCACACTGGCCAAAAATAAATTGGCGACTTCTCTGAGGAATATTTCAATGATGGGAGTGGATCCCAATCATGAACTCTGCAGGGACATGACAATCTTCTGACTTTGCTGGGCAGATGCTCGGTCAATACTTTGCTAGGGAGAGAATTCTGAAAATTCTGACTTTGTGGGGAAGTCGGGCTTCCAACTGACTGCTTGGAATACTTCATTGTGGAAAGATGACTCCGCTTGGGGATGAGAACGGTTCACTTAGCCTTGAAGTTCTATTAGGGAAACCATCTGTTCTAACTCAACTGGGGAAACGATAACCTCCTGACTTGGCTGAGGAAAATATTTGTCAATGCTTTGATAAGGAAAGACTTTATTGGAGAATTAGAGATCAAAATAAGCCTCATGCTAAAGAAAACATCGGAATCTTTCACATGTTGATCAAATTGAGCCAAATTATACCACAGGTATAGTATGACGACTGTGTTGGGAAGATATGCCAATGAAAATTGGACTTTGACTAGATGAGAATCAGCTCCTCATGAAGAAACCTTATCGGCTGAAGGAAGATTCTATGCTCGAGAAAGAATAAACTTCCAATACCCTGCTAGGAAAATAAAAACCATACATTCATCATGAGGATTAACTCGGTGTTTTAAGCTAATGAGCTCAACAACTGTAGGTTGATTATCAAGAGTGAACAAGCATCCCTTTACTCCTCAGATTATGCCCCAGACTGCATCGTCTATAAAAAAGGTTGTCTCAAGAGGATTTTATAGAAGACCTGGCATCCAGAATGCCCCAGTTTTTTCAAACTCTTGTAGATATTCATTGGATCTCGAGGTAACTGCCCCAGATTGCGTCTTGATGATGACTTTGCCCCACATCAGAAAAGGAATTCCTATGCATTATAAAGATGTAATGTAAATGATGCAAGATGTAGATGTATGCTCGGGATGCTTAGGATATGAAGATATGCAAGCCACGAGAGATGATGGAACGAAGGATGATTGGGCGTTAGGGCCAAGTTGATAATGATTTTTTTGGGGTTGCCAAACAATTGGACTTTGAAAGTGAATTACCAGACGAGAACCAGTTTATTGAATGTAGACCACCAGATGAGAATTGGTTTATTAAAGGTAGATCACCAGACGAGAACTAATGGGCAAAAAATAACTCGTCAGACGAGAACTGACTCCTTTTTGGTTCATTGTTAGACGAGAACTGACTCTAAAAAATAATGACTACCAGATGAGAACTGGAGTTCAACAAGGTAAATAAAAATGTGAACATATGAGAACTGGTTAAAAGGTTCGCCTACCATACGAGAACTGGTTAAAAGGTTCGCCTACCATACGAGAACTGGTATTTGAAGTTGGTTTGCCAGACGAGAACTGGACTTTAAAATAGTTTGTCAAACGAGAACTAGACTTTGAATTGGTTTTGCTAGATGAGAACTGGACTTTGAACTGGTAAGTGATGTTGGGTTACAAGGCCATTTGGCATGAGATTGAAGTTGTGGGGGTATGCCCAATGCATTTATGATGCGTATGACTCTATGGTCGAGGCAAAGCGACATGAATAATGCATGCAAATGATTTATGCAATGATTATGAAAGGTTCCAGAAATGCCCCTGAGGTGGGTAGGAAGGACTTTTGTGGCAAGGCTTCTTGTTGAGAAGGGTGATATGGCGAGGGTGTGTAGCATGATTTCTCGACACTCGTCTTGAACTCGAAGATCACTGATATAACTTGCTCTGTGTAGCTAAATTTTTCCCCTGTCCGGTGAGCCTTTAAACAAACTACCCCTGATTATCCAATTCTTGGAATGTCAGACTTGGATGTTCTCTTGAGGAGAGTTGAACTTAGTGATCTCTGGAAGTGTCTTGCCCCAACATGAGTGTGGAAGCGACTTAACTCATTTTGACTGAGCATTGGAAGAATTCATCCTCAGTCAACAAAAACTCCAAATGGCCTGTCCTTATTTGTTAGAGTCTTCTGATGAACTGACTCTTGAACGATTTCCCCTCAATAAACTTATGTTTGGGAACTTTCTTTAGACTAATTGATTCCTTGGTCAATGAATGACATGCCCCTGATTCATAGGACTACAATATGCTCTTGATTTTGGCCATCATTGTTGAATGATCAAGTCCTCTCATGATTGCTCTTTGTAGGAACTCCCCTGATGTCACAGACTAACTTGCAATTAAAATTGTTCATTCACAAATGGTAATTTTAATGCGATGCTCATGCAGGTTTTTGAAAATTTATTTATTTAAATGATGTGACAGTGTGTGACGAATGGACCAATAGTCCAAACGTAGCGATGAATTAGCAAATATTTAGGAGTCAGTTTACGCAACCTTATCGTAGCATGCTTTCAGAATTGACCCTGCTTCAATTAGGACTTTAAAGGGTTATGATGTGATTTGGTTCACAGTTTTAGAAAGAAGGATTTATGGCTCAAAACTTATTTGTGCCCACCGATTCTCCTTGATGTTCTCCATTCCTACGTTCAGCTAATTTGGCCTAAGCTCTCACCTCTTGAAAAGGTTTTGTGATGGTTGAGGAACCAATGACACTGACGGTTTAAGCATCGATGAGGTTTTTGGAGTAACAGTCACCCCCTTTTGACTTTGTATCTGTAATCACATGACTTTGTTCTTATGGAAGTTTTTCTTTCTAATTTTTTTTACTCCCTAACTTTTGCCTGGACTGATTCTTTTTTTTTTTGAATTTTTTTGAATTTTGAAGTCCAGCGGGATGCCCTAACTTTTGCCTAAGTCATTTGCTTTCATATTTTTGACTTAGCGGACTTTATTTCTTTTTTTCTTTTGATTTTTTTTGTTGAACAAATCACATGACACTGGTTTGTCTGACTTGCATAAAAGGGTTGTGACTGCCTCATTCCTTTGTTGTTGAGGAGTAACCATTATGGTTTTACTTCCCTTGACCTCTTGAGGTGTAATGAATAAAAGGTGATGGATCCTCGGATGCCCACCACTTTGTAAATTTGAATGCTCGGTCAAACTAACTGATAATTACCCTGCCCCGGGTTGAATGTGAGGCTTTTTTCGTTCAAAAAAGAAACTCCTACTTCAAGGCTCAAAGGGGTTGATGAGGGTTTATATCCCTTATATCTCTGGTGTTTCGGAATTGAAGCAATGTCTGTATATCGTCAGCATCTTCTAATCCGAAAGCATACCTCCAATAATTATGGGTATTCAGTTTTCATCATCCTCCCTCAAGTTTGCTAAACAACAGTGAAATAAATGGGAGGTATATGGATGCATTTTTTGTTTTAATTATTATTATTTCTTTTAATGCAAAGGAAGAAAACTGAGCGCATGTGACATAATTGATTCAAAAAGTGCATGATCACTTCATTATCATTACCATTGAAAACAATAGTGTTTAAAAGACAAGTAACAATTAACAGGAAAGAAAATACAATGAAAATGATAGAAATGATACATTGATCTCCAGCTCTGATGACTTCTTCTTGTCTGAGCCACTGAAATCAGGAGACGCTCCTTTAAGGTCTTCGAACTCAATCAGGCGAGAGGTTGACGTGCATAACCAAGCTTCCTTCTGGAAAGGATATGTACCCATTGTCGACCAATTGTGATACTTTGACCTGAAAAGCTTTGCAATATTCAGTTGAATGCCTGATCGATCCACCATGATACCCACACTGATCATGAGGATTGTACTCTAAATTAGATGTGGCAAAAGTTCATTATATTCCATGGGAGCTAGATGAAGAGGAGCATTCCTTCTTTCCAGATTGTTGTGAGGCTTATGATGGCTCTGATGTTGATTCTGATGTCTTCGACCATGAACTTGCATATTTGAACAAAGAGGAGTCCAGGGTTTCTGATATAGTGCTCTAGGCAGCGTTGATTGTCCAAAAGAATGGCCAAACACAGGAAAAGATGATCTCTGAGAAGATATGGTCCAGAATATTAGAGAAGTTTGATCTCCCAATGCTACTCATTCTTTCCAGGTACGGACCTTCAAGGTGTCCACAAACAGGTCAACTAATTTTTTGTTTGAGAGTGGTGGTTGCACTTGGCCTGCTAATTCTCTCCACCGTTGTGCTTATTCTCTGAAAGATTCACTACTCCTCTAAGATAGGCTTTGCAATTGTGTGCGACTGGGCGCCATGTCCAAATTATACTAGTATTGCTTTAGGAAAGCTCTGAATAAATCATTCCATGACCGGATACGACTACTCTCCAAATATATATACCAACTTAAGGATGCACCACTCAAATTGTCATGAAAACAGTGAATCATCAACTCATCATTGCGAGCGTAAGAAATCACCTTTCTGCAAAACATCACTAAATGACGCTTTGGACAACTAACACTAGTGTACTTCTCGAACTTCGGTGTTTTGAATTCTAGAGGTATGACAAGACCGGGTACCAAACACAAGTTTAAAGCATCAAAACCAAAAAAATCACGACCCTCTAAGGCTTTGAGTTTCTCATCCAGCACACGAAACCTTTCATCAGACTCAATAGCTCGTGGATCAGTGGTTTTCATCATAAGGATTTCCCCTTGGAAGTTTGGCATAAGGAAAGCAAAACTCTAATAATCTGTAGCATCCGAAGAAGATGAATTTCCACCTTCAAAAATAGACTACTCAAGTACACCTTGACTCATGATCGGGCTCTGCGCAAGTTGACCTTGAGTAAGGTTGTTCACTTGTGGAAGATCCTCATCAAGAGAAAGACCATAGAAGGGATTGGTCATAAAAGTGAAACCAGGCGGAAGATCAACACTCTGAAGGTTGTTCTTCGACATAGCTATCAACAACTTCCAATCTAACCTTTTACCTCTTGACATTGCTCAATCTTGCTTCAAACACTTTGTCGTCTTCCAACGGTTACCACTTGTTCAAATTGAGTACTGGGAAATCAGTTGGCTGGTCATGGACAAAGGAGGAATGATGAGCTTTCTGGAAAATGACATGCAATGCTGATGAATGCAAATGCAATATGATGATGCTAAAGATGCAAAGACATGGGATCAATGTTGCCACAAATGCTGGATAACTGCTGCACTGATAACGGAACTGGCTGAACATAACAGGATCAAAACTCTGTCGTTGTAAGAAGACCGGAAACTGGGTATGATTGAGGTTATGGTATCCTATCAAAAGCTCATCCCTCTCACAGGTGTGCTACTACGGGTCAATATCACGGACTCTCAAAGCCGAATAGCGATAATACATCCACCATCTCCAAGAAATGGCTCATGACCGAATCAGGGAATCAATTTAGCATTATATACTACTCAGGGAGGTCACAAATGAGTCCAGAAAAACAAGCATCCCCAATAAGTTCCCAACTTCAAGCACTGAAATTGAGAAACCATAGTACATTCATCCCAAAGGGTATAATACTATCGTCATACGACCAGTTGCTTTAATTAAGTTCCTACGAGAGAACCAGACCATCCTATGCGAGTTCCCAATGGACCCTCGGGTGCGAATGGGTTTGCAACAGAATATGGTCTGCCACTGTCACCACTGGAGAGGGTTGTTTCCACAAAGTTCCTCAATGATCGGTCCCCAGATGCACATAACTATCAAGGTCGTACCCTGAAGTGGAGGAAATCCTCACACATAATATTTCCAAGATGGTCGCAGTCTGGTTGTGGAACACGTCACCACTCATCATGGTGAAATATCATGGAAGTACAATGTATGTCCATGCTAAAGTCTAGGGTGCGCTCGAGCCTTGGTATTGAGTTCATCTCACAGTAACCCTCAACCTGCAAAACAGAAAAACCAACACAGTCCACTCCAGCACAGTATATTACAGTAATGCAAATGTAATAAAGTGAATATAGTAAAATAAATTTAAAAAAGCAAATAAATAAAGCACATAAAGCAAATAAAATCAAACAGATACACACCCAAGGACAGAAACGCGCAAGCACTAGGATTGACTCGCATAGGGAACCAGAGTTCTCAGTAGAGTCGCCAAGCTGTCGCAACGCAAAAATCAACCCGACAGAAAAAAAAACAAAAGAGTCACCATTGATACGTTTTTTATCCCGACGAGGGAAAGGAGAACAATCGAAGAAAACCTGAAGGGAAAAGGAAAATACGAGGTCATCGCAACCAAGTCTGGGCTCGGGAGTCGGTTACACGAAGGGAAGGTATTAGCACCCCTTCGTGTCCATCATACTCGATGGGATCCACGCTCGTTGCTCTGCTCAAAGGGTGTAGTCGTCTGAAGCTTCATCTGCTGCTAAACTGGAAAGGACGAGAAAGGAAAGGAATGGGAACGAAAATGAAAAACAAAAACAAATGGGTGACAAAAAGAAACGAACTCAAGAGGGCATCACACCCTAACCTAGTGTATCTCGTCGCAACGAGAATCAGAGTCCATATAAATCTAAACAGAACAAGATTTGGGTCGACAAGCATCACACTTGTGCTTACATATCTCCTAGTGAGAATCAGACCGTCGTAGTTCGGCTAACTATTGGTGACCATAGTCTTTTTATGTTTTTTAAGACTTGAATTACTTATGTCTATGCTTAGGTGTTGCAGGCTCGTCTGGCACGAGTGCGTTACCATCTTGCAAAGTGACAAGTATGGGCAAGTTCTTACGTTGGAGTGAAAGAGATGAGAAAAGAATTCTCGCAGGAAAGACGATTGAAACTTGGTTCAAGTCTTTTAAAGTAATGTTTTTGTTGTTTTGTTTATGAAGCACCCTCGTGCTAAGACTTATTCATCATGATAGATACCCTACACCTCACCCCCGATATATGATATGTGCAAGCACCCCATGGCAAAGTCTCTTGGAACGTGAAGAAGTTCATCCTTTATTAGGTGTTTTTGGATTTTCTTTAAGAGGGAGAAGAGAAAGACTCAAGGGTTAAAATAAAAACACCAAGGGAGGGGGTACTTGATCCTAAAAGTTATCATGTAATAGTTGATCCTATAGTTGAGGTTTGTATCCTATTCCAACTTAATTCAAAATTAAGTTGGACTAGGCACCTAATGGAAAACTTGTGAAGTGAACCAACAGAAAAAACATGAATGAAAGAGAACTGAAGATGAAAGAGAAATAAGATGAAGTAGAAGTGTGCAAGTGAAAGAAAGATGCAACAAGGATAAGTGAGAATGCAACATGAAATAATCAGACAATGTGCAAACAGAGCCTACCTTGAGGTAGGACTTTAGATGTATCAGTACGCCCCTAACATGGCATCAGGACTAGAATGAGGCGAGAAAAAGATAAAGTCAATTCTCAGTGGTACCTAACAGAGAAGATCCATTGCCTCTTTAATACGCGTAAAAAAAGCTCAAAAGGAAGCGTTAAATTCAAAGCATGTCAAAATATCAAGCATCAAATACGGTTATGTGTATTTAATGAAACACAAATCTGAATCCTTTGAAAAGTTCAAGGAGTTCAAGAATGAAGTACAAAACCTATTAGGTAAGAATATTAAAACTCTTCGATCAGATTGAGGCGGTGAATATTTAAGCCTAGAGTTTGATGACCATCGAAAAGAATGTGCGATTTTATCCCAACTCACTCCTCCTGGAACACCATAATGGAATGGTGTATCTGAGAGAAGAAATTGAACTTTGTTAGACATGGTCCAATC
This sequence comes from Lathyrus aphaca, assembly GCA_963966055.1. Taxonomy (NCBI): domain Eukaryota; kingdom Viridiplantae; phylum Streptophyta; class Magnoliopsida; order Fabales; family Fabaceae; genus Lathyrus; species Lathyrus aphaca. Next base: position 319,556,114 of record OZ014519.1, on the reverse strand, counting down.
CATGATGAGTCACGCCAATCTTCCAAACTCCTTTTGGGGACATGCACTACTAACAACAGCTTATTGTCGCTCCCTGGATTTCCATCATGGTACAAACGCGAAAGTGGCGCGGAAATGGTTAGAGTCGCCAGCCAAGCATTTTTATATTGAAGGAACGGGAATGGTAATGTTACACAAACTAGGAGAAAAGAAAAGGAAGGACACAAGTCCTACGAACCAAATAGACTGGGTTCGGGAGTCGGTTACGACCTGGGAAGGTATTAGCACCCCAGATCGTCCGCCGTACCCGACAGGATCCACGCTTGCAAAGAAAATGTTTCAAAGGGTGTAAGAATGAAAGCTGCTGCAAAACTGAAACTGAAACTGGATAAGAAAAGAAAAGAAAGGGGAAAAATGTAGGGAAAATAAAAGAGTGTGCTAGAACGGGCCCTACCCCGCTGCCTACGTACCTCATCTGGGCAATGAGGATCAGAGACGCCGTAGTTCTCCTAACTAAGGGTGGAAAAGATTGCTTGTGTTTTAAGGCTTGAATTGCTTATGTCAATGCTCAGGTGTTGCAGGCTCGGACGACGAGTGCGTTACCGTCTTGCAAAATGACAAGTAGGAGCAAGTTCATACGATGAGAGTGAAGGTGATGAGAAAAGAAGTCCCGAAGGAGAGACGTTTATTATTTGTTTGTGTTTTTTTAGAAGTATTTTTAGAGTGTGGCACAAGGAAGTGAAGGTAAAGCCTTTTCTAAGGGCATGTCCTTATTACCACATCCCAAGATAGAATGAGTAACAAGTCCATCAAGAATGAAGAAGATCCTCAAACTTGTTTCCTAAGATTAGGATTTAAATTCACTAACTTGTCTTGTATTATTAAGTGTTTTGGGTGGATTAAAGTAAAGAAGTGTTTTTTATGCTTTTCTTTGAGAGGATGACAAAAGGAGAAGGTCACCTCAACTGTTATTAATGCCTTTTATGATTTGTATGTAGATGAGAAAGAGAGAGCACCAAAAGGATCTCAAAGGTAAAATCTAATGGGGGACTAACAAATCCTAATGTTATCATGCATGGGAGTCCTAAGTTAATGTGGTTTGAACTCTATCCTAAGAAAGAAAAAGAAGAAAAGAGAAAAGAAGAAGGAGAGAGGAAGAAAGTTAGTGAACAACTTACTCCTCTAAAGGAGATAAGTTGCTCTTAAAGGGGGGAGAAGATAAGTTGTAGCACAAGGTGGCATAGGGCACACCAACAATTGCACAAATAGGAGCAAAATAAAAGAAAAGATGAAGAGTTGAAATGTGGATAACATCCACACTTCACTTACCATGAGCCCCTGAAATGGTTAGTACTGAACACATGTGATAAGACAAAACCAAACAAGATCAAGTGAGGCATAAAAAAACAAATGATCCATTCCAAACATCACAACCAGAAGTGATTCACCTTATTTAAAAACTAGAATGCCTCAACCAAAGTCAAAGAGAAAGTAGAGCAAACATGGCATCTCAAGGTAACATGAACCACTTATGAAAAGGATGATCATACATGAGATTCTTCACATTATTCAAACCTATCAAGCCTCACACATCTCAATACCAGAACCATATCAACACAAGAATGTGCACAAACAATGCAAAAGATCAAATAAAGGATCACACAAGTTCAAACATAGTCATTACAAGCATGAGAAGTGAAGTGAACATGTGCATAAGTGAATAAACTTCCAAGGCAAGCAACACCAAAACTTCTCAAAGCACCAACAACAATCAAAGACCAGGGAGATATCCTCATACTAAAAGAGCTCTAAACAACCTAAGGGAGTTGGCACACGTGCCCTCCTAGCCTAAGGACTAAGCATGTGACCCAAAAAGAATGTAAAAAGAGAGAGGCAAGCAAGGAAATCCACATTAAATCAAGAGTTCATCTAAAAATTCCACAAATTGGCACAAAGGCTCCTCAAACACCTAATATTAACATGCCAAAAGGAAAAATTCAAAATCAGAAGCAAGGTGGGTCAAAGGGATGCCTAAACATGGATTAGAGTTATGAGACTTCACACACAAGTTAAAGACCAAACATGATCAAGCAAGCTTCTACAAATCAGTATAAAAATCACCAACAAACTACACCTCATTATGAATCCAATGCAAAAATAATCAACTCAAAATTCCCAATGATGATCAAGATATGAAATTCACAAGTCAGCATGTAATTAAAATGAATTCAGAACAATTAATAAAAGCAACAATTAATTCCAGCGTGGAAAATGAAAATAAATGAAAAATCAAAAAATCAAAAATTAAAGAAAACTTAAAATAACATTCATGAAAGTTTTTAGAATTTTTATAAACTTCAAAGTATTTTTTTAAAATTAGAAAGTAAACTGAAAATCAAAAAAAGAAATAAAAATAGAAAACAAGGGCCAGCGTGCATGTGGTAAGAGGAAACAGTTCAAACAAGTTGGTTCAGGAAAACATGGGGTGCGAATAGCAATGAAAACCCATTGGGCGCAGTCAACCAGATTATGAGTCATACAAACCAAGAGCCAGGATCAAGTAAAGGTCAACCTAAATAAACGCATCTTATGGCTACTTAATGTCAGTACAAAGTAAACCAAAGCAACGTTCCAGATTCAAAGTCAAAATCCTAAGTCAACTAAAGGAAAGGCTCAGATCAAGGGTCTACACACGCTACCATGCATTCACAAACAAAAGGATTAATTCAGAAATTAGAAAACACGTGAGAGGGAGGGTGGCTTTTAATGCGCTGTCTCATTGTGGAGCGTCCAGATCAAACAATCCAAAGGCCATGGAGTCATCTTCTTCAATCAAACGTTCAAACAAAACCTAGAATCCGGTGACCGGAGCTAGGGCTCCGGCACCGGAAAACTCATGCTCAAGAACAACCTAACACAGAAATGAACGAAACTCTCCAGATCCACTAATCAAAGCATGGTGAATCCAAATATGGCAAGGAAAATTTCAAAAGATCAAAGACCAAGCCAGATCGAACACAAACATTTTCATGTATCAAACTGAAATTCAACATAACAAGCCCATTTCTTACTCATTTTGCATTCTAAATAGATCACCATCACCAGCAAAGCATGTAGATCACAATGTGTACAATCAATTTCATTTCTGGATCTAAAAGTTTGAAGCTAACCTGAGCTTTATAGATCTGGAAATAGCTTGAGAAAATCCAAGAGGAGCTGCAGATCCACTCCAAATACACTCTAGTTGCAAAATAAATGCAACTAGAGCCTTGAAAATGGCTAGATATAAGAACTCGAAGCCAACTGCACTGAAATGGAAAGGTGTGAAATCCTGGGAATTAGCTTGAATGAGTGGTTGATCTTGACTCCTTACACTTCACTAGTCATGAATATACCATTGGTTTTTGTAGATAGTGAGTGTTGTATGAGATTTGAAGGGATATGCTTGAAGTGCAAAAACTTTGGAGTGATGAAATGGTGGTGCCTCTCAATGAAATGAAACCTAGTTGCTTTAAATACAATGCCAATATTCCCTGATGAAAAAAAGGAGTGAAATGCACGTGAGGATCATGAGATTGAGAGGAATTTGAAAATTTGCAAGAAAGTTATGGTGTGGTGATTCACTCGTGCTATGCATTCTTTTTTTGCACATGTTCAACTCTCATCCAACCCTTGATCCATAAGTGAAACCATCATGGCCCTTGGATATGAGAGTCATGCTCTGTGAATGATCATGCACTTTTGCATTTTATGGAATAACTCTTTGGTCCATGTACGATTTCTGATTTTTTTCTTGAGCTAACTACCATTCATGCCATGTATTGTGATATGGTGACTCAAATTTGTCCATAGAATAGATTGGAATTGAAGTATACAAGCTTTTGCAAATGGCACCATCATGAAAATGTGGCAAAACCCTACAAACAAGTGAACTTCAAAAGACCATAACTTCCAAACCATGAAGGCTATGAACAATTTCTTGTACTTTCTGAAAATGGGAGACCATACCCTACAACTTTCATGCCCAAGCAAAAATCAAATGAAGTCATCTTCATCATGAAAGAAAGCTTTGAAAATTAGGGCAAAACTTGCCAAAAATGGAAACTTTCAATACAAACCATATGCCAAAAATGGAAAGTTCTTCAAAACCTCTTGATTCCTGATCCTTGACCCTACCAAACCTCTTCTAAGACTTTAAGGACATCCATTGGCTTGAAAAATGGGGTTGGAACCCTTGCATTGTCACAGTTGACTTTTCAAATAATCAGTTTGACCAATTTCTTCTTATGCAAGCAACTGATAAATAACTGCTTTCCACAAGGATTTTTCTCACCAAATTTCATCCATAGGAACCTCTTATCATATGAAGGACTTTGCCCACATGAAATGGCCAAAGTTACAAATAATCCCTGCTTGAAAGTGAAACCCTAATTTGGGAACCATTGTGTAGGAGCTTGCCCTAGTTTGGATTCTCTGATGACCTCCCAACCTTCTAGGCTCTTGTAAAGGATCCTGAGCTTGTGAATATCATGTAGACTCTTTATAGGACTTGGACAAGTCCACTTGGCCTCTTGCTTTGGCATGTAGGGCCTCAAATACACCAATAGCTGATCATATGCCCAATGCTAGAACATGAGAGTGTTATGCTTCATTTTTCTATGCAAAGATGCCAAGGATATGACATGCGTATGATGATTATGATATGATGATGATGCTAAAAAGAAGAGGGAAAATTTGGGGTATTACATCTGCCCCTATTCAAGCAACTATTAATCTGAAAAGGACGAAAGCATCGGCTATCGACCGTTCAAGATAAATTATGGTTGAATACCAAGAAACCTGAAATTTGCACTCTGCTGGAGAATACAAGCAATGAGGAATAAACCCAACACTTTGGGTAATTGAAGTGAAGACAAAGCAAACAAGCTCCTTCCAAACTGAGTTGTTACGCCAGGAACTAGACATACGAGCCCTCTTCAAATGACCCTGTTACGCCAGGAACTGGACATACGAGCCCTCTTCATACATTTGTAACATATGACCTGAGACAAACGAATCTCCTTCGGATAACCTGTTACGCCAGGACCAGCGATGCACTTAAGTCTGTGGGATAGACATGCATAATCAGGATAGACGAACCCTCTTCATATATCCTTCGTAGATATATGGTCTAAGACAAACGAGTCTTCTTCAGATAACCTGTTACGCCAGGTGCAACATTAGGATTGGACGAACCCTCTTCAAAAATCTTGCGTAAATAAGTGGTGTCTGAGACAGACGAACCTCTTTCTGATAACCTGTTACGCCAGGACCGGTAAGCATTTTGACGTTTAATCCCACCGTCAGGACTTCAAACCTCTTCAACACAGACGAGTATTGGACGATCATCAAGAGAGCACAGACGAGTGCCATAAGTCAATGATACAAACGGATATCAGACGATGATCTAAGAAACGCAAACAAGCGCTTCAGGCGATGATACAGACAAATATCAGCCACTGGTACAGACGAATACCAGAAACCCAACACAGACGAGCATTTGGAGTAGCAATACAGACGAGTACTAGAAATCCAACACAGACGAGCATTTGGAGTAGCAATACAGACAAGTACCAGAGTGATTATCAAATCAACACATATGGATATAAGCTAACACGGACAAGTGTTGGGGATGATACAGACGAGTATCCAAACAATGCAAACGAGCTTCAAACAGATAACAAACACAGACGAGCGTTGGGGAATGCAGACGAGCAACAAGCAAATATCAAACACAAACGAGTGATGGGGCGTGCATACGAGCAAAAGCAACTATCAAACATCGACGAGTGTTGGGGAGTGCATACGAGCAAAAGCAACTATCAAACACCGACGAGTGTTGGGGAGCGCATACGAGCAAAAGCAACTATCAAACACCGACGAGTGTTGGGGAGCGCATACGAGCAAAAGCAACTATCAAACACCGACGAGTGCTAGGGAGTGCATACGAGAAAAAGCAACTATCAAACACAAACGAGTGTTGGGGAATGCATACGAGCATCAAACAAATGCCTGATTGGCAACAAGAATCACAACTTTGCAGGGGAGAACCAGGTCAATAGGCTTAACTCTAGTTAAGGGGATGAATAAATGTTTGTATCATCACATTGACCAAAAATAAATTGGCGACTTCTTTGGGGAATATTTCCATGATGGGTGTGCAACCCAAACATGAACTCCATGGGGAAGTCAGGCATTCAACTGTCTGCTGGGTATACTTCACTTGTGGAAAGAAAATCCGCTTGGGGATGAAAGCTCTTTAATTAGCCTTGGAGTTCTGTCGGGGATTCAACTTGCTCTAACTCAGTTGGGAAGCATTCTCTGCTTGGAGAAATATGATATCCTCCTGCAAAACCTACAACAACAATATACACATATGTGTCCCAGGGACTTGCATGGTATGATCTGTTCATCCATTGTCGCCCGACACTTAAAGATAGTTTTAAATGTTTCCCTGTAATGTCGTTATTTAGATAAAAAAAATCACCATGTTTCTAATGCAATGTTCTTTTTGCCAAAAATTCAGGACATTTTTGCAAACAGAGTAAACAAAACACAACATAACTTTTTACTGAATATTCATTTATTGAATGGCCTCTGAATAGGCGGAGTTTTACAGCATGAAGCAACTACCTGGAAAGAGGTAGCTACCATAAAATTGAGAAAATAAACTATCATAATGGCAATGTGCATGACATTCCGATGAGTTTCCTTCTTGCTATGACCAACATGTCTTCAAAACTTTTTGTTCTTGCCTTTGCTTTTTGAAGAAGATGAGGGGAATGATTCCTATCCTTCTGATATTGTCAGACTGTACGAAACAGTGATTTGGTTTAGATTACCCGGATCGCAGTTGTTCGCTTATTCCCTTGTTTTGCGTGGATCTCCCTTTTGGGTTTTCAATTCACCGAGATACCCTTTTTTTCCTGAGTTGTCCGATGTGGCTTTTCAACTCAGCGGGTGTACATTTTTTTATTTTTTTTCATAAACTTTTGCCCGAGCTTTTTTTTTCTGTTTTTAGCTCGCCGGGATGCCCTTTTCTTTCCTGGACTTTAATTCTGTTTTTGTGTCCAGCGGGTCTTTTTATGCGAAGTATTTTTTAACTGCGTCCGAGTTAATAGGGGATTGGAAATCTTCTCCATCCATAGTGGTGAGCATCAATGCCCCCCGAGAAGACTTTCTTCACTATGAATGGGCCTTCGTAGTTTGGGGTCCACTTGCCCCTGTGATCTGAACCGGGAGGAATGATCCTCTTGAGTACAAGCTCGCCTACTTGATACTCTCGAGTACGTACTTGTTGGTCGAAAGCTCACTTAATTCTCCTCTTATAAAGCTGACCATGACAGATAGCCGTTAATCTCTTTTCCTCAATTAGGCACAACTGATTGTATCGGGCACGTACCCACTCAGCCTCATCAAGCTTCACATCCATCATCACACGCAATGAAGGAATTTCTACCTCAACAGGCAAGACTGCCTCCATGCCATACACCAACGAGAAAGGAGTTGCCCCGGTTGACGTCCTGACTGACGTTCGATACCCATGCAGTGCAAACGGTAACATCTCATGCCAATCCTTATAAGTGACAACCATCTTTTGTACAATCTTCTTAATAATCTTATTTGTTGCTTCCACCGCACCATTCATCTTTGGTCGGTAAGGAGAAGAATTATGATGCTGAATTTGGAAGTCCCAACACAATTTTGCTATCATCTTGTTGTTCAAATTAGAACCATTATTAGTAATGATTCGCTCGGGCACTCCGTATCTGCAAATGATGTCTCTTTTTAGAAATCTGGCTACCACTTGACGAGTGACATTGGCATAAGATGCTACTTCAACCCACTTAGTGAAGTAATCAGTCGCCACCAAAATGAAACGATGACCATTTGAAGCAATAGGCTTTATCTACCCGATCATGTCAATGCCCCACATAGAAAAGGGCCAAGGAGATGACATGATATTGAGCGGGCTGGGAGGAATATGCACCTCGTCTGCATAAATCTGGCACTTATGGCACTTACAGGCGTACGAACAACAGTCTGCATTCATTGTTAGCCAATAGTAACCCGACCTCAACAACTTCTTAGCCATTGCATGTCCTCCTGCATGAGTACTGAAAGACCCCTCATAGACTTCCTGCATTAACAGGTCTGCTTCGTGTCTATCCACGCATCTGAGCAAGACCATGTCAAAATTCCTCTTATACAGAACTCCGTCTGCGTTCAAGAAGAAACTAGCAACAAGTTGTCTCAAGGTCTTCTTGTCATTGGATGATGCTCCAGCTGGGTATTCTTATTTTTCCAGGAAAAACTTGATATCAAAATTCCAAGGTTTCTCGTCAGACACTACGTCTATAGAGAAAGCATAAGCTGGTGCGGCGGCGAATTGATTCTCATCTTGTGGTATGTATTGTAGCTTGACTATTGTGAAGAACGTCAACAATCTTCTGGAATAATCCCTATTAGGAATTAAATGCTCTTGATGTGTATACCACTTGTCGGCAATCTGATTAATAACGAGGGCTGAATCTCCGAATATACCGAGGGTCTTAATCCGAAGATTAATAGCCTCCTTTATTCCCATTATGCATGCCTCGTATTCCGCTTCATTGTTGGTGCAGCCAAAAGTAATTCTGGCAGCGAAGGGAAAGTGAACACCTTCAGGAGTAATAAGAATGGCACCAACTCCAAGTCCGTTGATATTGACTGCCCCATCAAACATCAAATTCCATTGGGATTCAGGGTTTGGCCCCTCCTCCGGAAGTGGTTCCTTGCAATCTTTCGCTTTGAGGTACATGATGTCCTCATCAGGGAAATCAAATTTCATCGGCTGATAGTCATCTTCAAGTGGCTGCTGTGCAAGATAATCTGACAATACACTTCCTTTGATGGCTTTCTGGGAAGTATATTGTATGTCATACTCTGTTAAGATCATTTGCCACCTTGCAACCCTTCCGGTTAACGCTGGTTTCTCGAAAATATACTTGACAGGGTCCATTTTTGAGATTAGCAATGTGGTATGGGTCAACATGTACTGTCTCAGTCGGCGAGCAGCCCATGCCAAAGCGCAGCAAGTTTTCTCAAGCAGTGAATAACGGGATTCATAGTTGGTAAAATTTTTGCTAAGGTAGTAAATTGCATGCTCTTTTTGACCAGACTCGTCATATTGGCCTAGAACACACCCCATTGATCCTTCTAACACAATCAAGTACATGATAAGTGGCCGTCCTGGAACTGGAGGCATTAGAATTAGAGGCTCCTGCAAATATTCTTTTATCTTTTCAAAGGCTCTTTGACAGTCCTCATTCCACCTGACCGTTTGTTCTTTTCTCAACAGTTTGAATATTGGCTCACACGTGGCTGTTAGATGAGATATAAACCGTGAAATGTAGTTCAATCTCCCTAAAAACCCACACACTTCTTTTTCTATTTTCGGTGCAGGCATATCTTGTATTGCTTTTACTTTTGCAGGATCTACCTCGATCCCCATTTGGCTAACAAATAAAACTAGAAATTTGTCGAAACGTACTCCGAAAGTACACTTGTTTGGATTTAACCTCAATTTGTATTTTATCAATCTATCAAACAACTTTTTGAGATTGACTAGATGCTCTTCTTCGTCCCGGGACTTAGAAATCATATCGTCCACATAGCATTCAATTTCCTTGTGTATCATGTCGTGGAACAAAGTTACCATAGCCCGTTGATACATTGCCCCGACGTTCTTCAATCCAAAGGGCATAACCTTGTAACAGAATGTACCCTACGGGGTAAAGAACATTGTTTTCTCCATGTCTTCCGGTGCCATCTTGATCTGATTATACCCGGAGAAGCCATCCATGAAAGAAAATACCGAGAACTGAGCGGTGTTATCTACCAGCACATCAATGTGAGGTAATGGAAAGTCATCCTTGGGACTTGCTCTGTTTAGATCCCGATAATCAACGCACATCTGAACCTTGCCGTCTTTCTTTGGTACAGGCACAATGTTAGCTACCCAAGGTGGGTAACTAGTTACGACAAGGAATCCGGCATCCCACTGCTTTTGGACTTCCTCCTTGATCTTCATCGCCATGTCAGGACGAGTTCTTCTCAGCTTTTGTTTCACCGGAGGACAGTCTTCTCTTAGTGGCAGCTTGTGCATAACAATGTCAGTATCTAATCCTGGCATATCTTGATACGACCAGGCGAAGATATCCACATATTCACGTAACATACCAATCAACTCTTTCTTTACCCCGACCTGCAGACTGGCCCCAATCTTTATCTCTCTCTTTACATCTTCAGTCCCGATGTTGATGATCTCTATTTCTTCCCGATGAGGCTGAATGACCACTTCCTCTTGTTTCAACAACCTGACCAATTCTTCCGGGAGTTCACAGTCTTCCTCAACCCCTTCATCAGCTTGGTAGATAGGATTGTCGAAGTCATGCATGGTCATAGCAGGAACGTTATCACAGGAATCTGAATGATCAACACTGCACAAATGACGTGCTTTCTCAGAATCTGTTCTTTTCAAAAGACGCAAACACACAAAACACAGGAAAAAGGAAAATCATTGCCATTTTATTTTTATTTTTTTGTGAAAAAATTTTAAAATGAAAGAAAGAGAACACAATTTGCTTGAAAAATGTCCTTCATTTCATAGAAAAAGTAAATTCATTAAACATGGTGGCCCTACAAATGGATCCATGCACCTTGGGCAGAGTGCAGGATTTGACATGCAGTATGATAAAAAAGGAAACAAGAAAATTACTTTGACTGCCAAGTAACTTGAACAAAATCTTCAACAGACTAGTTTCGGAGCTCCTCCCCAGGTGTACATGGGCGAATCCAGTTGTCCCAGTCGCAGTCACTATCCCCCTCTTCCTCTGTAGCACAAACATTGTTGTAGTTGAGCATTCCAGCACTAGTGAACATTGTGGACTCACTGCCTTGAGACCAACTAGACCCATCAGGTTGATATCCAAGACCAAACTTGTCATCTTTCCTTTCCACTTCTAACAGCTTGCCCCAGCCCTGGGCATTTCCGGCTTGGACTACTTCCTTAGCTTGCTTGTAGGAGTATATAGGAGTCCTTTCCTTCTCATTGTTCTAGACTGCTGGAGCCGGAGACAAATTACTGACATTGACCGTCTCAAAAGCTTGGCAAAGTGTCTCGTGGATCTCCCCGTCCATTTCTACGTACTTAAAGGTCGACAGATGGCTTACGAAAATATCCTCTTCTCCGCATACAGTAACGACTTGGCCATCTACCACATACTTCAACTTCTGATGCAACGTGGATGTTACAGCGCCAGCAGCATGAATCCAAGGACGCCCTAGCAGACATCTATAAGCGGGTTGAATATCCATGACATAGAAAGTACTCTTGAATACCTGAGACCCAATCTTCACAGGTAACTCCATCTCTCCAAACACAGATCTTCGTGACCCATCAAAGGCTTTTACAATCAAATCACTGGGTCGCAAAATAATGCCATCAATATTCAACTTCATCAAGGCCTTCTTAGGGAGCACATTGAGAGAAGAGCCTGTATCTACCAAGACATGTGATAAGACAACACCCTTACACTCCATGGTGATGTGTAGGGCCTTGTTGTGATTACGACCTTCAGAAGTGAGATCTCTATCCGTGAATCCCAACCCATGGTTGGCGTTCACACTGGCTACCACGACCTCCAACTGGTTAACAGTTATCTCCTATGGTACATATGCCATTTTGTAAACACCCCAAATTTTCCCTCACTAATTTCACACCATTGGCTTGTGATCTTTCATATTTGCATAAGTTTAAGCATATCATCTCATATTACATTTTTGTTTCACTGCATTAGTTCAAGTTCATCTGCATCTAGGGTTTGTGATCTGAGCAATCCAAGGATCCATCTGAGCTACTCCAAGGGTTTCCAATCATTCCAAGAGGGTCCATGTGTGTTCTGTCATCATATTATATCCCTCAAAGATCAAGGAAGTCAAGAAATCACAAGAACTGGCAAGGCATGGAAGCAGAGCTAGGGTTTCACTACACAGATGACATGAAATTAGGGTTTTGGTTTCAGAGGCCATAACTCCAAATTTTTTGGTCATTCTTGTTTCTAATAGTCTCAATATGTTATAAGGATCATGTGTACCAAGTTTGATGAAGAAACTCATTGTGGAAGTCATTTGTTCACTGGGTAACTTCTTGAGCAAGTCAGAGCAAAATCAGAGCATCTTAGGCCCCCAACAATGGAACTAAAGTGGATCTTTCATCAAATTGAAGTTATATGATCTTTATTTGATCATTGAAGTGCTTGGAAGTTCACAAAATTGAAGAAAATTGAGCTAAACCAAAAGTTGCCAAAAATGGAAATGACTTGTAATGGAAACTTTCCATTTTGGGAAAGTTTTTCAACCTCCTCTTTCTCAACCAAAAATGTTTCAAATGAAAAATTGTTGGTCATGAAAGTTGTAGATTGGATCATTCCCTTTTAAAAAATTACAAGAACAAGTCCTAATTCATTATAGAACTCAAGTTATGGATTGACAAAGTTGGCAAAAATCAGATAATTTTCACTTTCACACCAAAGAGGATTTTGTGCAATTTCACAAACCAAGTCATTTTGTGACCTCTAATCACTCTCTAAACATCATACAAACATGAGACAATGCATTGAGACCAAAATTTCCCAAAGAATCATCTCATTTCATGCCATGAACTTCAAGAAATTCAAAAGGGGCCAAAACTCTTCAAATTTGCAAAAGGGCACAAAACCTCTCATACATTTGCTGCATCACCCCAAAACATTTTCCATGGTTCTCCTTGATCTTTGTTGAGCCAGTACATGCCAAAAACCAGCTGCAACATGAGCCCATACCTCAAGTACAAGTTATGTTGACATTTTGGCAACTTGCCCATACCAATCACCACAGACCACCACCCACTTTCTGACCTATCAAACATTGTTATATGGATCAAAAGCAACTCATAAGATGCATCATACAAGCCTGGAACCTCAGAATCATCAAGTTTCTCAAAAACACCCCAAAAGCAAAAGCTTTCGAAACACTCTGTCCAGCCACAAAAACTCCAGACAAACTTCACCATTCAACTCACCATCATCATTAGAACATAAACCAACCATCAAACAAGCCAAAAGGCCAGCCAAACACAAACACGATTTCTGGCCAGTTGAGTTGCAAGCTTTCATTCCAACCATTCTAAGCTCCTTCCAAGCATTGCAACTTCATCAGGAGGTCAAGAGGAGTGGGTTTGCACAAGAGAGAAGGTCCAAAAGCTCCAAACCGAGAAATCTCTAGCTCAGGTAACCTCAAGAACTTTTTTTCCAGAACCTTCATTTTAAGTTCTTAATTGATTCTATGTGCTCTCCTGATGATCATGATGTCTTTACTTTTGAAAATGATTGAGAAACAAGCATGTATGAAGCTTCTGAAATTTTTGCATGTTTTTCCGTTTGCCTTTGATTCATGACCTTGAGTGAAAATGAATGATTTTGGTTGCTGGATTCTTGTTTAGAAGTGTCTAATGAGTGTTTCTGGAGATTTTGGTGAAGTTTCATTGCGTTTTGAGAGAGATAGCATGAATGAGTGACCGGAGAAGATGACTGGAACACTGTTTCGGTCACCTGAAAATGTTTAGGGGTGAAATTAGGGTTAATCCAGTCATTTTGAATATCAGTCGTAGGATCCTGTTTAGCGCGTGTTTGTAGGGTCCAGATTGATCCACTTAAGCCCTAATCCAGTTTAATTAATTTAATTAGGTTTAATTGATTAATTAACTTAGTTTAAATTTGGACCTTTGGATAGCACGCGTGGTCTTTCCCTCCAAACTCCAGTTTGAATCTGATCCATTGGATCAGTTGACCAGCCCTTTAATTCATTTTTATTTCATTTTATTGCATTTATTTTGTACATTTTATTTAAAATACTTAGAAAATTCCAAAAATATTTTTCTTCTGCATTTTGTCTTCAAATATTTTTCTTCACCCAAAAACATTTTTATTTTTATTTTTTGCATTAAAAAATCATTTTTAAAATATTTAAATGTTTATTTTAATTAATTAATGGAAATTAATTAATTAAAATATCATTTAGGTTTCTAAAAATCCCAAAAAGATTTACATTGCATCTTAGGACATTTAGAAACATTTTCAAACCATTCATACAAATTTATTTTTGGTTTTGATCCAATTTTGACATTTTTCTTGAATTTAGGGTTCATAAAAATCCCTTTTTTGAACCCTAGCTTCAAAAATTCTTTTCTGCCTAACCATGAAGGGTTTGACATTGGTTCCTTTTGCATTGTTCTTCATATAGAATGTAGTATCTAGCATATTTTTGTCATAAATGTATCTTGCATTTTCCATTTGATTTGCATTTTCCCTCTTAAGGTACCCAAAAACCCTAGTAAACTTAGAAAATTCACAACTTTCTTTAGGTTAAGAGTTAGACCTTCTCCTTTGGGGTATGATATCATATGGGGTTAGGGTTCCTTTGAGTTTATTTGCAATTTTTTATCATGTGATTTGCTTCTATTTTTGATATTTGCATCTCATCCTTTCATATAACCCTAATCTTGCATCCATACTTGCATCTTACATTGCATTGCATGAACATATGAACTTGCCATGACATTCTAAGCACTTGTGTGCCATCTTAGACATCTTAAGACATTGCTTGAACATTGCTTGTTCATTTCTTCATGCATTTTCTTTGCTTTGCATCCATTTCATTTCATAAACATCCATGTGTTTTCATGCTTCCCACATGCTTCATTTGCATTCTTTCTCTTGTATGATCATCCATTGCACCTTGTATGCCTTTGCATCATGTCATAGCATCATTTTCATCATGTGATTGCTTCTGGCTTTGGAATTTACCCATTCATATGCATTGCTTCATTTCATTTCTTTCCTTTGTGTTAACCTTTTCAGGTGGTAAGTAACTTGAGAAGTGAATTTGCCTTCACTTCTCATTTCTCTTCATCTTTTTCTTATGCATCCTTGCTGAATTTTCATTTGTCTTAGAGTGAGCTTGATCATTCATGATCATCTTTCACTTTCTTCCTCCAAGTTACTTATCTTCTTTAGTGAAGTAAGTAACTTGTTTCTTCTGCTTCTTCTCCTTTCATCTGCTTCTTCCATTGGTGGCTTCTTTGAAGATCTCTTGCAAGCCTTACAAACTATAGGAACATCCAAGCATGAGAATAAGTAGGGTTGTGATTAGTCCCCCTTTAGCTTTTACCTTTGTGTCTTCTTTGTGTCTCTCTTCACATCTCATCATTAGAGACTAAACCTTTAAGGCTTTAAGACTTTGTGATTAGGGTTATGCCTGCATCCTTCTCTTAGGATGGAGTGCATAACTTTAATCCTAAGTGTTAAACCCTTAATTTGTTTAAACCTCTTAATCAATCCATCTTAATAATCACTAAGACAATAGCTTGTAACTTGGGTCTTGCATTAGGGTTCTAATTCTTCCTTTATTGGTTAAGAAGGACTAACCCTAGTGTTAATGGACAAGTCCCCCACAAGTTTTCTTACAAATCATAAATCTCACTTCTTAATCTCATCCTTAATTAAAATACACTTTAATAAAGACTTGTTTTGTCATGAGGTTAATCCCTAATCATGGATTAAGTTGAGGTATCTTCCTCAGCTTAAGTGTGCTCATCTATTATCCTTCTATTAGGATGGTGTAATGGGTCCACTAACCCTTGATTATGGCTTAAACTCATTACTTAACACTAAACAAAAACTCAAAAACATCTAAATAATCACAAGTAGGTTAATGATCTTAATCCTACATCATCATGGTAATTAAGTTGAGATGTTTATCTCACACTTAAGGTATTCTCATTATCCCTAATCAAAGGGAGGATATGATGAGTTTACTAACCCTTAGTTTAGGCTTAAGCTCATTCACTTATGACAAACACAAAAAGCAATAAAAGGTTGAAAACACAAAAACAAACAATTATCGTCTCCTTCAATATTCTTTTCTCATCATCTTCACTCACAAACGAATACTTGCTT
This sequence comes from Lathyrus aphaca, assembly GCA_963966055.1. Taxonomy (NCBI): domain Eukaryota; kingdom Viridiplantae; phylum Streptophyta; class Magnoliopsida; order Fabales; family Fabaceae; genus Lathyrus; species Lathyrus aphaca. Next base: position 319,540,059 of record OZ014519.1, on the reverse strand, counting down.
CTTCCGTCTAACGCAAGACAGTTAGCACTTGAGCCAGACAAGTCATACACTTGAGCATAGACAAGCAAGCAGTTCACAGTCAATTTATCTTCAGTCTCTTTGAGTCAAACTACGGTGTTCTGACTTTCTCATCGCACGAGAGGATACGTAGGCATAACTTAACAGTTATCGAACAAAAGTCTCTGTGTCTTCCCCCTCTTTCAACATTCTTTTTAAGCCTCATTCCTGAACACCTCACTTCATTTTCTTGCACTGACACTTGTATATTCTTTTCCAGCTTTTGCACACAGATAGCACAGACACTACCCCTTTAAACACAACCTTTCAAGCATGGATCCCGTTGAGTACGACGGACAATCTGGGTGCTAATACCTTCCCAGGTTGTAACCAACCCCCTTTCTCAGTTTCTCTGGTTCGCGACCGTCTTGTCTATTTTTTTCTAGGTTTATGCAGCATTACCTTTCCTTTGGGATAAAAATGCCTAGCTGGCGACTCTATTCATTTCACCTTCATTTCTCCTTTCGCCGATCGTTCGCGTCTGTACCTTATCTGACCAAGTGTCTTTTCGGGGGAGCGACAGCTTGGCGACTCTGCTGGGGAACCTTATATAGCAACCGGGGCTTCTGGTTCTTTTTGTGGGTTCCTCCTAGCGCTTGTTTGATTTGTGTTTACGGGGGTGTTATGTGCTACTTGTTCTTATTTATTTGCTTTATTTATTGCTTTATGTACAACTTTATTTATTGCTTTCAGTTTTTATGCATTTCATACTGTCATTATCATGTGCTGGATCTCTTGTCTGTTTTGGTGGGTGGGGATCATTGAGTGATTAAGGTCCTATACCAGGGACCTAAGTGACACATAGGCTAGAGTGGCTTCATATTCTTTCCCATTCTATTTCGAGCTGGTGCGGGAATATGAAACACGGTTCAGACATGGGTTTCTTCTTGAGAACTCTGTGCTACATATTTCCTATAGTACTAGGGTTATCTGGGAAGCCTGCTAAGTCTGGATGACCTTTTTTATGACCTTAAACATCTGAGGTGAATTAGAGGAGGATCTTTTATGGTTATTGTAAACATTGTACCTATGGGTTAGAAGTGTTTACACTTCTCATAACTGATCCAAGTCTGAGGATCCTTTTTCTAGAACATTACATGTGAGGGAGTTGGGATGTTTACAGGTTTGCAGGAACCCTTAGCCTCATCATACCCTGTTACTAGATTTGTTAAGGTTGTATTATTTGGACAGTTTTTGTGATTACCCTGGACTTGTGACTCTTTATTTGAGTCCCCCACCTGGTTACTGGATTTCTAAGCCTCCATCCGGACTTATGAACATACATGGACTTTTACCAAGACATATAAATAGATCCAGCACTTGGTCACAAACCCTTTGCATATCATTTTGCATACATCATTTCTGCATCATTTAACATTTGCTTATTTGTTTTACAGGGTATCCATCATATTATCTTTGGTTTGGTTTTGACCCCTTCTGCTGCTCAGACTGCTTCAGTTATCTTCTCTAACACCTTCATCATTTTGTCAGAGACTTACCTCCAGCATCTTAGTCAGTGATCTTCATCAGCAATTTCTCTCAGCTTCTTCACCAGCATCTATGGACACTTCAAGAAAGAGCAACATCACATACCACTTCTTTGAGCCCACCCTGATTGGCATCAGGCAGATCTAGTCCCTCATTACCCCTGATCATGTCCCACTATTCAGAGAGCATTATGGAGGCATATTGGACATGGTCATGGATCTAGATGCATCTTAGAGGAGCATGATCCATACTTGCTTGCAGTTTTATGATCCTCCACTCAGATGCTTCACATTCCCTGATTTCCAGTTGGGACCTCTATTAGAAGAATTTTCCATGTTGTTAGGAGTTCCTATCAGGAGAGGGATCCATTTCAACCCAGAGATGGTTGCTCCCAGAAATGAAGACATAACCAAGGCATTGCATTTGGAGCCTGCCCTCATTGAACAGAACATGACAACTAAGGCTGGGGTTCCAGGCCTTCACCTAGACTTCTTGATCTCCCAGGCTACCCTGCATGCTGCAATAGGAGAATGGAAGGTTGTCTATGCACTTCTAGCCCTCAGTATATATGGGGTTATATTATATGCAGATGAGCCAAAATTTGTGAGCAAGAATGCCATTCACCTGTTCTTACTGAGGAACCCAGTTCCTACCTTGCTGGGAGACTTCTACTACTAAGTACATTAGAGGAATGAGAAGCAAAGAGGAAGACTAGTCAGATGATGTGCTCCTTTCTATTACTCTTGGCTTCTAAGACACTTGCCAAAATCAGATACTTTCCTGAACCCACATCAGCAAAAGAACTGAGCTAAGAGATTGATTTCCCTGACATCAGAAGACATCAGATGGTGCACTCAGAGCACCAAGGGCAAAGACATCATTACTAGCTGTGGGCAATATTCTAATGTGCCTTTGATAGGAGTAAAAGGTTGCATCAACTACAAACCTTTACTGTTTAAAAGATAATTAGGGTATGCTTTGGTTCATCCTCCCAGAGGGCAAGATTTGGCTGAAACTCTTTACTGTGAAATCCAACCCAACTCTACTGTTGTAAAACAAGTTGCCCAGGCTTGGGATGACATTCATACCAAGGGAACAACCATCCTTGGCAAGTGTAACAACATTGCTTCAACACAGTATTCTGATTGGTCTCGTACCAGAGCTCAGATCACCCGGATGCCATTTACTTTAGAAGATACACCTGGACCTTCAACAGTGCAACCTGTAGCTACTATCAGTTTGGAAGAGTTTGAAAAGCTGAAAGAAAGGAATACTCAGCTCTTTGAAGCCTTGAAGAAGACTCCATGGGAGAGAAATGACAGTCGTTTGGATAATGAGAGATTGGAAAGGCTCAGGATTGAGCACTTGACCAAGATTGAGAAGATGGATGACTACATCAGGAAGGCAATGGCAAGGGAGTTAGTATTGAAGAATGCTTGTAAGGAAGCAAAAACTCAGAAGGCTAGGGCAGAGCATTATCTGGAGGAAATCCAGGCTAGGTGGATCAGGATCACTGAAGCCCGTGCACAGGAAGATCAGAGAACTCAGGCTAAGATAGAGCAACTGGAGGCTAGTGAGAAAAAGCATCAGGAGGCTTTTTTAGCAGCTCAGAGGGAGATATCTGAATTGAAACTACGGGCGGGGTTGAAGAGGTCAAAGGATCAGGACAAGCATAAGAAGTTAACCAATGCCATTGCTACCAGGAACCTCCTCATCAGGACTATTACAGAGCACCCAGTGGGTCCAGTGACTGAGGCCCTCCTGAAGGAAGTCAGAGAGGATGACTTTGGATTAGATGTTTGACTTTTTGCTTGTACTCCTCTTTTGTTGTACTTTTCTTTTATTGTTGTATTTTGACCCACCATGGGATGTTATTGTAATCAAACTATGTATTTGCACTCTTTGTAATATATCAGTTTGTATTATTGGTGGGCTTTATCTATCTCTACAACATCATCAGCATTTCCACGAGGTCTGGAATGGTCAAAACCAAAGAACCAAACCGGATACCCTTGGAAGACAAATAGGCATATTGCATTTCATACTAACATTTTCTTTGTTTTGTAGGTTTTTGTTTTATTTTTGTCTCTCACTTTGTTGTGGTTTCAAGAAACATTGCTCACAGAAGAGTGTTCCCTGTCAACAGAATACACCGGTACCCGACCAGAAACAACCTTCTGGGACTCCAGATGGATCAAGTTCAGCAAGACTTGAATGAAGTGAGGACTCAGATGGCCAATGTGAGGGTTGAGATGAGGAATCAGATGACCCAATTCATGACTGTGATGACTGGTTTAGCTCAGAGCCAGGAAAGACTAAGGGAGTTGGTTGAAAGGCAAACTCCTGAAGAACACTATCCAGGTACAGGAGGTACCAGTAACAATGATCACGTACAACCTCACACTGATCCACCAGAGTTTGGGACTCAGGGTAACTCTGCTGGAGGAAGGGTCTTGCAAGAGGATCCTCAAGAAGAGCAGTTTACAGTTGTTGGAGCTGGGGGCGAAGTTTACGACCGTAGGCTGGATGAAATTGGAGAGAAGCTGAGGTCTCTTGAATCCCAGAATTCCCTAAAGGTTAATGACATCACTAATTTCAATAGTTTGGGAATTAAGACGATGATTTTCTTGAAGAAGGCAGGAATCACAATATGGCATTGAACATTACTATCATCTGCAGAGATGATGCTCTAGCCAACATACTCATAGACACAGGTTCATCTCTGGACGTAATATTAAGGTCCACTCTCACAATATTGACTATTCAAGGTCCTCCTATGAGAAAACGTGAGGTCATAGTCAAAGCATTTGACAAATCTCGAAAAGCAGTTATCAATAAAGTGGATCTTCCTATAACCATCAGACCTCACACCTTCCAAATTACATTTCAAGTCATGGACATCCGCGTGACATACAATTGTTTACTTGGCCAACCATGGATTCATGAAGCAGGGAAAGTGACCTCCACACTTCATCAAAAATTGAAGTTTGTAAAGAATAACAAATTGGTAACAGTCTTTGGGGAAAGAGCCCTGATTATTAGCAATTTATCTTTATTCTTGTATTTGGAACCAAAAGATGTCATTGGAAATCAGTTCCAAGACCTCTCTATAAACAACGAGGATCATTCGGAAATAGGAACATCAATCACTTCCTACAAAGATGCTCAACAAGCCTTGGAAAGCAACAATATCAAAGGTTGGGGTCAAGTCGTAATTCCCATCAGCAATGAATCCAGAAAAGGTCTTGGTTGTTCTTCAATAACAACAAAACCTACATCAAAGGACAAAAACTTTGGTCCTATTTAAAACTTTTCCCACAATGGATATTTCCTTTACCTGATCTCTCAGGAGGTTCATACCATCGAGGAAAACAATTCGGAAGACTCCAAAGATCCCGATGGCGAATGGAAATCTTACTTTAATGAGGAAGGATACATTTCTTAGGACAAAGCGTGTAAGCCATTTGACTTGCCAATCTCCATTTCCAAGTATATTCCAGAAACAGAGGACAGAAAAATCTTTGAAGTACCTGCTGCTCCTTACAACTCATTGGAAGACATTCTAATGACAGATAACTTTGATCGTACATTAGAAGACTTAATGGAAGATTTACCCCTATGGGAATATTATCTTAGAAATCCAAGTGAAATACAACGTTATCTTGATAAGTTTGCAAGGATTGCAGGACAAGACTTCCTCAACTTTGCACCACCAGAAGTTAATGTCATTACTGAAGATGACTCCAAAACTCCCACAGAAACGTGGAACACTTTGGAACAACCAAGTGGAAAGTACGATTATCTCGTAAAGTACACTGCTCCCTCAAGTTCTCACATTGATATCAAAGACATCCAATTAACTGGATGGGAAGACTCTCCTGAGAGCATCAATGAAAAAACAACTGACAATTTCTCACACGATCAAGCTACATGCAAGGAAGACTCTGTGGATCCTCCTTCACCAGAAATTAATGTCATTACAAAAGCTTCTCTGGGAAGATAAGTTCCAGAATTTTGCATCTCGAACGGAGTTCGTTACAATTGGGTCTCTGTTGATGTCCCAAACATTGTTCACATTCCAAAGTAATTGTTTAGTTTTATTTTGACATTTCATCTTGCCCGAATGACAAGGAATGTTTTATAGGGCTTACTTGCTGTAAATTATCCACTCCACTTAGCCCAAAGTGACATAGCTTTATTTTATAGGGTTGTGTATTTCAAGAATCGATAAATCATAAATAAAATGTCATTTTGTATTTCCACACTTGTTGTTGTTTTCTCTTTTCGCTTTTTCAGAAAATGGTAATGCCTAAAAACAACCAAAAATAAAAACAAACGTTTTTCAAAACTAATCTTCATAAACTTTCTTTTGCATTCTCTAAATGTGTTTGCTCGATATCATCATCATGCATATTAACTGTTTTAAACCCTATTGAAATACGTGATTCAATGCCTTCTCCCAACTTTGAGTTCTCGGTATTCGAAGCTGAAGAGGAAAATGACATTGAAATTCTAGAAGAGATCTCCAGACTGCTCAGACACGAGGATATTTTCATTTTACCTTACAAAGAACCATTGGAAACAGTCAACTTAGGTTCAAAACAAGAAATAAAGGAAGTCAAGATCGACGCACTACTCAGTTCGACTGAAAGGAAAAGCCTGATCTCACGACTCAAAGAATTTCCCGATGTATTTGCTTGGTCCTATCAGGACATGCCAAGGTTGGATACCAACATCATGGAACATCATTTACCATTGAAGCCAAAATGCTCGCCATTCAAGCAGAGATTGAGAAGAACATATCCAAATATGGCTATCAAAATCAAGGAAGAGATACAGAAGCAAACCGATGCAGGATTTCTTGCCACTTCAGATTATCCTTAATGGTTGGCAAACATTGTGTTAATACCAAATAAGGACGGAAAAGTCAGAATGTGTGTAGACTACAAGGATCTAAACAAAGCAAGTCCACAAGACGAGTTTCCCTTACAAAACATCGATATGCTGGTAGATAGCACAACAAAGTACAAAGTATTTCCTTACATGGATGGATTTTCGGGCTATAACCAGATAAAAATGGCACCCGGAGATATGGAGAAAACATCTTTCATTACACCTTGGGACACCTTCTCTTACAAAGTAATGTCGTTCGGATTAAAGAATGATGGTGCTACCTATTAAAGGGAAATGACAACTCTCTTTCATGACATGATGCATAAAGAGATCGAAGTATACATCGACGACATGATCTCCAAGTCGAAGAATGAAGAGGAACACGTTGAACATCTGCATAAATTGTTCCAACGACTGAGAAAATATCAACTACAATTGAATCCTATCAAGTGCACCTTTGGTGTCCAATCAGGAAAGCTCATGGGATTTATCATTAGTCAGAAAGGACTCAAAGTTGATCCTGACAGAGTCAAGGCTATTCAAGAAATGCTTGCTCTGAAAACGGAGAAACAAGTACGAGGATTCCTGGTACGTCTCAATTACATCTCAAGGTTTATATTTCTCATGACTGCGACATGCACGCCAATATTCAAACTTCTTCGAAAAAATCAAAGTCATGACTGGACATAAGATTGCCAGGAAGCCTTTGAAAAAATCAAAGAATATTTGTTGACGCCACCAATTTTGTCTCCTCCAATTGAAGGTAGACCATTTATCATGTACCTCACCATTTTGGAAGACTCAATGGGATGTATACTTGGCTAGCAAGATAAAACGAAAAGAAAAGAACATGCTATGTACCTCACCAATTGTGAAACTCGTACACGATGCTCGAGAAAACCTTTTACGCTCTAGCTTGGGCAGCTAAACGTCTTCGCCATTATATGATATGTCATAATACTTGGCTCATTTCGAAGATGGATTCGATTAAATACGTGTTCGAAAATCCTGCATTAGTAGGACGAATTTCTAGTTGGCAAATGTTGTTATCAGAATACGACATTGAGTATCACACACAGAAATCCGTCAAAGGAAGTATCCTAGCTGATCATTTGGTTCATCAGCCCATCAGTAATCAGGATCCAATCACATTTGACTTCCCAGACAAAGACGTCGTGTATCTTAAAGTGAAAGATTGTGACAAACCAGTGCCAAGCGAAGGACCTGAACCAGGATCCCTTTTGGGACAAATCTTCGACGGGGAAGTTAATTCTTATGGAAATGGGATTGGGTTAATCATTGTCACCCCAAGCGGAAACCATATTCCATTCACTTCCAGATTAACATTCAAATGTACAAACATTGAGGCCGAGTATGAAGCTTGCATCATGGGTCTCGAGGAAGCAATTGTTCTCAGGATCAAGAATTTACACGTGTACGGAGATTCTGCCTTAGTGATAAATTAGATCAAAGGAGAATAGGAAACACGACAGCATGGACTGATCCCTTACCAAGATTACGCAAGGAGATTTCTGCCATTTTTCAACAGAGTTGAATTCCATCATATCCCTCGTGAGGAAAATCACATGGCTGACGCACTTGCTACTCTCTCTTCCATGATCACACTTGATCGATCGAATGACATCCCAAGAATTGACATTATGCACCTGGATAGGCCAACTTACATCTTTGCAATCAAAATTGCTACTGATGGTAAACCTTGGTATCACGACATTCAACAATTCCTACAGAAAAAGGAATACCCATTTGGATTGTCAAGAAAATACATGAAGATCCTCCGAAGACTGGCAGGAAACTTCTTCCTCAACCAAGATGTACTTTACAAAAGAAACATCGACATGGTTCTACTCTAATGTGTAGACGAGTGCGAAGCAGAAATACTCATGAATTAAATTCATGAAGGATCTTTTGGTACTTATACCAACGGATTTACAATTGCAAGAAAAATACTCCAAGCAGGATACTACTGGCTCACAATGGAGGTAGATTACCACAAACATGCGAGGAGATGCCTAAATGTCAAATTTATGTTGATAAAATTTATACTCCTTCCTCAAGGCTCTCTCTTCTTGATGGCCATTTTCAATATAGGGAATCGGCATGATTCAAATGATTGAACCCAAAGCTTCAAATGGACATCGGTTCATCCTGGTAGCTATTGATTACTTCACCAAATGGGTCGAAGCAATATCATACGCCAATGTAACCTAACAATTGGTTGTCTGGTTTATCAAAAACAATATCATATGTCGCTACGGTATTCCAAGTCAACTCATTACTGACAATGGGTCCAACTTGAAAAAAAAATGATGAAGGAATTATGTGCAGAGTTCAAAATTGAACACTGACAATTATTCTCCTTATCAACCAAAGATGAACAACGTAGTGGAAGCCGCCAATATAAATATTAAGAAAATTGTCAAAAAGATGGTCGTGACATACAAGGACTGGCACAATATGCTCCCTTACGCGCTTCATGGATATCGAACTTCCGTCCGCACTTCAATAGGGGCAACCCCTTTCTCACTAGTATATGGCATGGAAGAAGTTCTCCCCATAGGAGTTGAGATCCCATTCTTAAGAAAATTGATGGAGGCCAAACTTACAAAAGCTGAGTTGTGCCAAAGCAGATTCGACGAGCTCAATCTGATAGAAGAAAAGAGAGTGATTGCCCTCTGTCATGGCCAGTTATATCAGGAACGGATGAAAAGAACATTCGACAAGAAATTTCAACCTCATGTTTTAAAAGAAGGAGATATTGTACTCAAGAAAACCCAATCTTTTCTCACCGACTCTCGAGGAAAATGGACTCCGAATTATGATGGCCCCTATATGGTCAAGAAAGTTTTCTCAGGTGGTGTCATGATACTCGCAATAATGGATGGTGAGGAATTCACTTATCCTACAAATGTTGATGCAGTCAAGAAATATTTCGCCTAAAAGTAAAAAAACAGTCTCGGTGGATTGAAAACCCGAAAGGGCGATCCAGGCATAAATTAGAGACATTCAATATATATATATATATATATATATATATATATATATATATATATATATATATATATATATATTTCGCTATAGAAATCTAGGAAAAATGTTAGGGATTCATGGCAAGTAACTGCATCCAACCAGATTGGATTATCAGAAGATAGTCACTCATCGAAGTCATCATCAGCAAAAGCTCTGAAGACTCCGAACTCATAATTGGTAGAAGGATAAGGATCATAATGTTTCAACGTAGCCCTTTTCCCCAATAAATTACCATTTTCTGCTTTGTAAATACTCTATGGAATCACGCCTTCGACTGATTACCACCCTATATATGAAAATTTGAGCATTTGCCCATTTGTTTGCAACTCTTATTTGTTAGATGCTTTACAAAATGATGTTTTCAAAAATAAAAATGATTTGTCATTTTCTTGAAATTAAAATGAATTTACTTCAATTTTTATTTTTCAAAGTAAAAATTTGCAATTTTCCTTGGTCTGTGAATGTAAAAGGAAATCATTCAATTGCTCCAAAGGCAGCCAACTTTAGGAATATCCCACGAGGATGAACTTGCATCTCCCTGTAGAGCCATGTCTCCAAAAATAAAAAACCGCAGGAGCTACCCTCTATAATGAGCAATTCAGCCAAGCCATGGTGATATTACCATCTCCAGATCGACCCAGTATTCACTGTCTTGTCTCATCATCTTGTGTGTCGTGTTTGTTTTGTCACCATACACATTCATTCATGCATTCATAGTTATGTTTGCATTTACATTTTCATAATCATATAGCATTTATCCCACATGATAAAGAGTTTACTTTCCATCTCTTTCCTAGATAGAACGTCGATTCTCGAGTTTGGATTACTTGAACCTCTACAACAACATTGTAACCAAACCTTTGCAACCTCAAGATCGCCAACAGGATGAACAACTTGGCATCTTAAGATCTGAATTTCGGGTATTCTAAGGTATTTAATCCTCTTGTACCTCGAATCTCCCAATTCTTTCACCATTTATATCTTAGGGTCCAAGAAGATTAAATAGGGGCATCTGTCATACCCTAAATTTTTACCCTAAGATATAAACATCATCAGAAGAAATCCACTGACCAAAGGACCGTGCCATACTGGTTTGATTAGTATCCCCATAATGGATCAGGATTCCTTAGTCCCTCAGAGGATTCAGGCAAAGGACTAATCATTAATACATAATATTTTCAACCTTTCAATCACCAATCAAAGGGTTAAAGAACCTCAAATGATAGAAAATCTTTCAAGGACTGTACAAAAGTCTCAATGATCTAGGCCCCTGTCGCTCCCGCTAAATGAAGCCAGGTCAAATAGGGTACAGACGCGAACGGTCGGTGAGAGGGACAATGAGAACACACAGGAGTGAACTCACTGGAGATGAATAGAGTCGCCAGCTAGGCATTTTTATCCCGGAGGAAAGGCAATGCTGCATAGACCTAGAAAGAGATGGATAAGACGGTTGCGAACCAGAGAGACTGAGAAAGGGGGTTGGTTACAACCTGGGAAGGTATTAGCACCCAGATTGTCCGCCGTACTCGACGGGATCCACGCTTAAAAGATTTGTGTTTTAAAGGGGTAGTGTCAGTGCAATTTGTGTATACAATAGCTGGAAAAGAATGTACAGGTGTCAGTGTATGAGGAGTGTGAAGTGTATAAATGGAGTGTCAGTGTAAGAGAATGAATAAGATGCTCAAGATCATGAGGCTGAAGAATGATACTAGAAGGAGGGGGAATATACAGAGACTTTTGTTCGATAACTGTTGAGTTATGCCTACGTATCCTCTCGTGCAATGAGGAAGTCAGAACACCGTAGTTTGACCCAAAGAGACTGAAAGATGAATTGACTGATGAACTGCTTGCTTGCCTATGCTCAAGTGTATGATCTGTCTGGCACAGATGCAAACTGTCTTGCATTAGACGGAAGAAGCAAGTTCTCGTTTGTGAGTGAAGGTGATGAGAAAAGAATCCCGGAGGAGACGATTATTGTTTGTTTTTGTGTTTTCAGTCTTTTATTGCTTTTGGAAATGTGTCATAAGTTAATGAGCTTAAGCCTAAACCAATGGGTTAGTAAACTCATCACATCCTCCCTCTGATTAGGGGTAATGAGAATACCTTAAGTGTGAAGTCAGATTCTCACACTTAATTACCTTTGGTGTAGGATTAAGATCATTAACCTACTTGTGGTTATTTAGATGTTTGTAGTGTTTTTGTTTAGTGTTGAGTAATGAGGTTAAGCCATAATCAAGGATTAAACAGACCCATTACACCATCCTAATAGAAGGATAATAGATGAGAATGTTTAAGCTGAGGAAAACTCCTCAACTTAATCCATGATTAGGGATTAAACTCATGACAAAACAAAGCCTTTATTAAGTGGATTTTATTTAATGATATGATGATGAAGTGAATTTTATGATTTGTAAGACAACTTGAGGGGGACTTGTCCATTAACACTAGGGTTAGTCCTTCTTAACCATTTAAGGAAGAATTAGAACCCTAATGCAAGGCCCAAGTTACAAGTATGATGTCTTGATGATTATTATGTGAATTTATTAAAGGAGTTAAACACATTAAGGGTTTAACACTTAGGATTAAAGTTATACACTCCATCCTAATAGAAGGATGCATGCATAAGCTCAATCACAAAGCCTTAAAACCTTTAGGGTTTAGTCCTTGATTATGAGATGAGAAGAGAAGACTCAATGAGACACAAAGGTAAAAACTAAGTGGGGGACTAATCAAAACCCTAATTATTGTCATGCTTGGTTGTTCCTAGGGTTTGTGAGGTTAAACAAGAACAATCTTCAGAGGAGCCACTAGGAAGCAGATGAAAGGATCAAGAGAAGCAAAGCAACTTGCTTCATTCAAGAAGTCAAGTCACTTGAAGAAAGAAAGTGGGAAGAAGAAGAATGAGCAAGCTCAAACTCAAACACATATAAAAATGCAGCAATGGATGCAAGAGAGATGAAAAGAAAAGTTATGAGAAGTGAAGGCAAATTCACTTCTCAACATTACTTACCACCTGAAATGTTAGAAAAGAAATGCAATGCAATGCCAAATGGGATGAGATGTCATGATGATAAACAAAACCAGAAGCAATTACATGATGCTAATGATGCTATGAGATGCTACAAACATGAGGCAGCACATGGAAATGATCATACAAGTTTATGGATGCAAATGAGGCAAGTTTAGAAGCATGGATGCACATGAAAAGTTATGAAGTAAACATGGCAAACAACATGGCAAATGCAAGATGCAATGATCACACATGCTTTCTATATGTCTTATGATGTCAAATGAATCACATGGATGCTTAAAATGTCATGGCAAGTCATGTTATGCAAGAGAATGCAAGAAGGATGCAAATGAAAGCCCAAATTAGGGTTTATGGATCAAACAACAAACAAAAACCAAAAACAGAAGCAAACCCTAAGATAAAAAATGGAAAATGCCACACAAAGAATCCCTAAACCTATAATAAACCAATGTCCAAAGGGGAGGTCTCAACTCTCAACCAATCTCAAGTTATGATTTTTATAAGTTATTAGGGTTTTTAGGGTTTCCAAACAAGAAAATTGACAAACAAATTGAAAATGAGGAATCAAATCATGGCCATTTTATCTCAAAAACTACATGTCAAACACAATGCAATGCAAGAAGAATCAATGTTCAACTCTTCATGGATAGGCAGAAATGATTTTTTGAACTTAGGATCAAATTAATGCATAAAAATGATTTTTATTCAATGGAAAATTCTTAAAATGCATCAAGATCAAAAAAGAAATTTGGTTTGAAGGTTGGACAATGTTTCTAAATGTCCTAGAACATTTCATGAATTTTTTGGTGATTTTTAAATACCTAAAAGTATTTTTAATAAATTAATTTCCATTAATCAATTAAAAATAATCTTTTAAATATTTAAAAATACTTTTTTAATGATAAAAATAAAAACAAAAATATTTTTGTGTTATAAAAATTAATAAAACTTATGAGAAAAAGTTTCATAATTTTTAAACCTTTTTTACTATTTTAAATTAATTGTGCAAGTTAAATGAAAAAGAAATGAAAATAAATTAAAATAAAAGGAAAGTAAGCAGATCCAAGGGTGGAGATTTGAACTGGGTTTGGGACAGTTGACTGGCGCGCAGATCCAAGGGCCCTGGTTGACTCTGATTTTAATTAAGATTTATGAAATAATTAAATGAGTTAATGGTGATTAGGGCTAATTGAGTGAATCCAGGCCACACACACACGCGGGAGGTCAATGTTTTCAACGCATCCAACGTCCAAGATTCAAACAAACATTAATGACTGTAATTAGGGCTAAGCAGACTCAGGTGACCGGAGAGAAGCTCCGGTCATCTTCTCCGGCACCCCAAAAACCCTAAAGCATGATTCAGACCACCCCAAGCCAAATTAAACGCCCAGAAACAAACCTCACACTCCTAGCAACTCAAATCAACAATCAATCATTATTTAACTAGCAAGAACAAGCTGAATCGAAACAAAACAAAAATGGGGCCAAACTTTCAGACACTCATAAAATGCTCATTTTTCCACCATTTTCAATTCTAAACATATCACAATGATCCTTGGAGCATGCACTTCCAGTTTATAACAAAAAATCAAAGCTTTATGAGAATGTGTTCTTGGCCATACCTGAGCTGGAAAGCTTCAATACTAAGCTTCCAGAGCTTCCTTTGCGTGCAAATGGACTCCCTTGACTCCCCTGATGCTAGTGGAAGGCTTGAAAGCTCTTGTGGATGGCTGATTTGTGAGGAACAGTTCTGGTGTAGCAGATGGCACAGTCAGGAATGGGGAGGTTTCAGGCCATTCCAATGGTGGATTCCTGCTCCTTTAAGTGTGCTTGACTTGTTGGTGAAGAAAGATGATGTGTTTGATGGTTGTGGAGGTTGATTCGAAGGAAAATGCAGACTGGGGTGGAAAATGGTGAAGCTCAGTTCAGGCTGGTTTCAGGCTTGAACCTTGGTGGTTTCTACTCAGCAAGGCAAGGTGAGATGATTGGAGGAATTTGTTTGAGTGTTTGTAGTTTGTGGAGGCAGATTCGAAGCAATTTTGCAAAAGGGAGTGTTTTTGTGTATGTGATGCTTGAGAGTGTTTCAGCCTTGCCTCTTCTATGAAATGTCTTGCAAATGGATAGTATATTTTAATCCTATAGGTCAGATGATTTGACATGGCCTATATTGATTGGTAAGTTTGCTTTTGCTCAAAGTCCACCTTTTGTGTAAGAGAAGTATGGCTTGGTTCTAGGCTTAGTACAAGGCATGGGCTGTGCAGCAAGGGTGAGGGGAAGAGCTAGCAAAGTGCAGTAACCAATGTAGCAAGTGGTGGAAAGAATGATCATGAGTTTTTGCAAGTTGCTACTTTTTGGTTCACACGTGACTACTTTGCTACACAAGCCATGAACATGAGGGATTCTTGGTCCAAATCTGATTTCCATGTCACATAGAATGTTTGTGTACTGGTTTGAAGTCAACTAGAGGTTACAAAAGGCCTTGGTTCATGATTTTGCAAAATTCACATTTGAGGCATGTCTTGAAAATCAATGATTTTAACCAACTTTGTCACACCATAACTTTTGATCCAAGAAGAATTTGATCATGTTCTTGTACTTTTTGAAAAGGGAAAAATGTGATCTACAACTTTCATGACCAAAGTTTTTCCATTTGAAGCTTTTTTTAGATCAAGAATCAAGGCTTGAAAAATGACCTAAAATGAAGCATTCTTGAAAAGTCAACTATGCCCAAAAAGTCAACATTTGCAAAAACTCCAAATTCTTAACTTTTGTGAACTTCAACCTTCTTCTATGATCAAATGAAGATCATATACACTCAAAATGATGAAGATCACCCATTGGTTGGGTCATTGGGGGCCTCAGATGCCCTGATTTTGCACTGACTTGTCTAAAAAGTCAACTCTTGATCAGATGACTTCCCCATGGAATTTCTTCATGAAAATTGATATGCATACTCCCTATACCATATAGAGACCAATGGAAACAAGAATGACCAAAAAATTTGGAGTTATGGCCTCTGAAACCAAAACCCTAATTTTCAGTCAACTGTGCAGTCAAACCTGGCTCTGCATCCATTCCAAACCCAGTTCTTGTGATTCTTTTGAAATCTTGACTTTGAGAGGATGTGATATGATATATGAACACATATGGATCCCTTTGAAGTGATTGTTAGCCTTTGGAGTGGCTTAAGAAACTCTTGGATTGCTCAGATCACAAACCCTAGGTGCAGATGACTTGGAAACTATGCAGTGAATCAAAAATGGGATATGAGATGTTATGATTGTGTTTATGCATATGAAATGATCACAAGCCATGGTGTGAATGGGTGAGGGCAAATTTGGGGTGTTTACAGCTGCCCCTATTCAATCATGAGTTAGCTGTGCAGGATGTAAGCAACGGCTTAACAGGTAAACAAGATAACTTGTGGTTGAATACCAAAGACAGTCCAAAATTTGCACTCACAGGATGAAGAAGAAAAGGGATATAGATTGTAAAGGAAAATAAAGTATATTGTAAAGTGTGAGCGACGGAGGACGACCGTCAAGCAGAGGACGACTGCTGGGTAAAGAGCAATGACGGGGACGGCCGACATGCTGGGGATAAAAGGCAAAGCTAAGACGGGGACGGCCGACTAGCTGGGAAAAAGAAATCATGATGGGGACGGCCATCAAGACAAAGGTGCAAGATTCTTCGGGAATTAATGAAGCATGACGGGGACGGCCATCAAGTTCATAAAGGTAGAGTAACCAACGATGGGGACGGCCATCTGGCTAAAAGAAAAGGGACCACGACGGGGACGGCCATCGGGTTAAAGAATAAATGAAATAAACAGATGATGAGGTACGGTCATCAAAGGTGAAGGACGATCACCTAGCAGGGGACGGCTGCTCTGTTGGGGTTAGATGAGGGACGGTCATCTAAGGTGGAGGACGACCACCAGGCAGGGTACGGCTGCCGAAAATATCACGACATAGGACGAATGCCGGATAAAAGGTCAACGATGGGGACGGCCATCGGACGAGCATGATGGAGGACGACCATTAAGAGGTGGAGGACGACCACCTAGCAGGGGACGGCTGTTCTCAAGGTTTGTCATGACACAGGACGAGTGTCAGATAACCAAAATCAACAATGGGGACGACCATTGGATAAAATGATGAAGGACGATCATCAAGAGGTGGAGGACGACCACCTAGCAGGGGACGGCTGCTAAAAATCAACGATGGGGACGGCCATCGGATGAGCATGATGGAGGACGACCATCAAGAGGTGGAGGACGACCACCTAGCAGGGTACGGCTGCTCTCAAGGTTATCATAACACAGGACGAGTGTTAGATAAAAAGAAAATTTGCTTTGTTGGCGGTCTACTGGGGATATAGTAAACACGGACGAGTATTTACAACCAAGAAAGGAAAGGTATAAGTGTTTTGACTGTTGCGTATAGATTAAAGATGCGGACGAGCATCCTTAAGACTACGATATGGACGAGTATCAGGTAGAAACAAGTACTGACACATGTTCAGAGATGATGATACGGACGAGTATCAACGGGTTAACAAAGAACACGGACGAGTGTTGAATCTGAAAGGACTCTTCTGGGGAATAGTAGAAACAGACGAGTATCTATATTCAGGAAGACACAAGTGTTTGACACGGTGTATGGATTAAAGATGCGGACGAGCATCCTTAAGACTATGATACGGACGAGTATCATGTAGAAACAAACAGTAGACGCAATGTTCTGAGATGATGATACGGACGAGTACCAACTGGTTAACAAAGAACAAGGACTATTGTTGAATCTGTGGGGATATAAGTGATGTATACAAAATACGGACGAGTATCTGCATGAGTGTATTACGAGAAGTGAGTATGAGTATTGTATAGACGGATACCTTAACTGCTGGGGAGAGTGACACGGACGAGTGTCAAGAGAGAAAAGTATAATATAAACAAGTATATGGGTGATAAAAGTGTGAGCGACTGCGCTGGGGATATGACACGGACGGGTGTCAAGAAAGGGTATGTACAAGTATATGTGAGTGCAAAGGGGATGTCTTTGGCTTTCTGCTGGTGATTTGACACGGACGGGTGTCAGATAGTATCTGTAATATGGGTGGTATTGTTTGCAAAGAGTGTTCTGGTGACTTCACTGGGGAAAGATGACACAGACGGGTGTCAAAAAGGAGTATATACTGGTGTTTGGGAATTGTGAGGCAACTGCTTTTGCTGGGGACTCTGGGGGATTTTGAGGAAAGTACTCTGTATCCTGACGGATGATTATTATTCACAAGTGTTCAATTCACAACACGACTTATGATTATGCTATGTATTTGATTTTTGCCATAATGCTCCGTATTAGACGGAATGCTACGCTCTGAGGGGATAATATGATGCGAATGCTATGATTATGCAAAGAGGTACAGATCCGGGATTCGGATCCCGTTGCTGCGAAGATTTCTGGTTGATCTGTTTGAAATGGACCTCCCAGCTGGGGATGAGATCAGTGATAGATCTGATAAGATGCATTTTCTTGGGGATATATGTTACTGGTTGACATATCCTTATAATATGGGACCCAGCTGGGGTTTGTAGAAGCCTTCTGTACTCTGTTGTGACTTCTTCATGCGTGGCTCTTCTGAACAGAGACTAATGATTCTGTGGGGAGATGATTCCCTGACTCTTCATATTCTGCTGAGGAAAAATGATTGGTACTACGGCTGAGGAAAGTTGTTGGCAACTCAGTTAGGGAGAGGCAACCCAGCTGGGGAGAAACAACTCAGCTGGGAAGAAGCAACTCAGCTGGGGAGAGAGCACTTCGGATGCCGAGATTATTTGTTGATTTGCCAGCTTGCTGGGATGTAGTTTGCATGCCCCAAGTTGCGTTCTGGATACCTGCTGTCGCTCCCGATAAATGGGACCGGCCCAAATAAAGGTACAGACGCGAACGGTCGGCGAAGGGAACAATGAGAACACACAGCCATGAACTCACTGGAGATGAATAGAGTCGCCAGCTAGGCATTTTTATCCCGGAGGAAAGGTAATGCTGCATAGACCTAGAAAGATATGGATAAGACGGTCGCGAACCAGAGAGACTGAGAAAGGGGGTTGGTTACAACCTGGGAAGGTATTAGCACCCAGATTGTCCGTCGTACTCGACGGGATCCACGCTTAAAAGATTTGTGTTTTAAAGGGGTAGTGTCAGTGCAATCTGTGTATAAAGAGCTGGAAAGATGATGTACAGGTGTCAGTGTAAAAGAGAGTGAAGTGTATAAATGAAGTGTTAGTGTAAGAAGTGAATGGAATGCTCAAGATCATGAGGCTTAAAGAATAAAGCTAGAAAGAGGGGGAATGTACAGAGACTTTTGTTCGATAACTATTAAGTTATGCCTACGTATCCTCTCGTGCAATGAGGAAGTCAGAACACCGTAGTTCGACCCAAAGAGACTAAAAGATGAATTGACTTGTGAACTGCTTACTTGCCTATGCTCAAGTGTATGATCTGTCTGGCACAGATGCTAACTGTCTTGCATGAGACGGAAGAAGCAAGTTCTCGTTTGTGAATGAAGATGATGAGAAAAGAATCCCGAAGGAGACGATTATTGTTTGTTTTTTGTGTTTTCAGTCTTTTATTGCTTTTGAATTTGTCATAAGTTAATGAGCTTAAGCCTAAACCAATGGGTTTAGTAAACTCATCACATCTTCCCTCTGTTTAGGGGTAATGAGAGTACCTTAAGTGTGAAGTCAGATTCTCACACTTAATCACCTTTGGTGTAGGATTAAGATCATTAACCTACTTGTGATTATTTAGATGTTTTTGGTGTTTTTTTGTTTAGTGTTAAGTAATGAGGTTAAGCCATAATCAAGGATTAAACAGACTCATTACACCATCCTAATAGAAGGATAATAGATGAGAATGTTTAAGCTGAGGAAAGCTCCTCAACTTAATCCATGATTAGGGATTAAACTCATGACAAAACAAAGCCTTTATTAAGTGGATTTTATTTAATGATTATGATGATGAAGTGGATTTTATGATTTGCAAGACAACTTGAGGGGGACTTGTCCATTAACACTAGGGTTAGTCCTTCTTAACCAATTAAGGAAGAATTAGAACCCTAATGCAAGGCCCAAGTTACAAGTGTGATGTCTTGATAATTATTAAGTGAATTGATTAAGAGATTTAAACACCTTAAGGGTTTAACACTTAGGATTAAAGTTATACACTCCATCCTAAGAGAAGGATGCAGGCATAAGCTTAATCACAAAGCCTTAAAGCCTTTAGGGTTTAGTCCCTGATTATGAGATGAGAGGAGAAGACTCAAAGAGACACAAAGGTAAGACTAAGTGGGGAGACTAATCAAAACCCTAATCATTGTCATGCTTGGTTGTTCCTAAGGTTTGTGAGGTTAAGCAAGAACAATCTTCAAAGGAGCCACCAGGAAGCAGATGAACAAGATCAAGAGAAGCAAAGTAACTTGCTTCATTCAAGAAGTCAAGTCACTTGAAGAAAGAAAGTGGGAGGAACAAGAATGAGCAAGCTCAATCCAAACACATACAAAAATGCAGCATGGATGCAAGAGAGATGAAAAGAAAAGCATGAGAAGTGAAGGCAAATTCACTTCTCAAAATCACTTACCACCTGAAAGGTTAGGAAAGAGATGCAATGTAATGCAAAATGGGATGGAATGACATGATGTAAACCAAAACCAGAAGCATATATGAGATGAGAATGATGCTATGGGATGCTGCAAACACATGTCAAGATTTGTGAAATAAGTTCAGTTTTTCAGGATGTCCCAACAGATGTTGTGACATCTCAAACAGAGTATAAGCAAATGAACTTAATTCAGAATGTCACACCAGATGTTGGGACATTGTATCAGTTAATGAAATAAACTCAGTTTTTTCAGGATGTCCCAACAGATGTTGTGACATTATCAAACAGAGCATAAGCAAATGAACTTAATTCAGAATGTCACACCAGATGTTGGGACATTGCATCAGTTAATGAAATAAACTCAGTTTTTTCAGGATGTCCCAACAGATGTTGTGACATTATCAAACAGAGCATGAGCAAATGAACTTAATTCAGAATGTCACACCAGATGTTGGGACATTGTATCAGTTAATGAAATAAACTCAGTTTTTTCAGGATGTCCCAACAGATGTTGTGACATTATCAAACAGAGCATGAGCAAATGAACTTAATTCAGAATGTCACACCAGATGTTGGGACATTGCATCAGTTAATGAAATAAACTCAGTTTTTCAGGATGTCCCAACAGATGTTGTGACATCATCAGTTAATGAAATAAAACTCAGTTTTTCAGGATGTCCCAACAGATGTTGGGACATCCCAGACCTGCTACCAGAATTAATGACTAACAAAACTGAATAAATTAAGGAAAGTTACCTGGAATTAATTATGGAAGAATGAAACAGAATAAGGCGCGTCTGTACTGAGCTGGAGACCTTCGAAAGTGAGCTTTCAGAGCTTCCCTCTTGTGCAAATGATCTCCCTTTAACCCCTTGAGGCCAATGGAAACCTTGAATGAGGCTGAAAGTGGCTAGTTTTTTTTTGGTTCAGTTCTGGTGTAACAGGAAATGCAGTTCTTGTGTGTTGTGTTTCAGATCATTGTAAGGGGTGGGATCTGTTCTATGGATGATTTGTGGTTTGTGTGTGGGAAATTTTTTTTTATGTTTGAAGGCTGTGGAGAGAGTTTTGAAGAGGAGAAGGTTCAGACCAGTTTTTTTTTTGTATGTTGCAATGTGTATTCAGCTTGTGTATGGCTTGCTTTATGTTCCATAATGTTTGAGTAGGCTATGGAGCAGGTTTGTAGAGGTGGCTGATCACTATTCCAAAAGCATGGGAGAAATTGCAAAAAGTCATGGTTTGGTGTACTTGAAGCATGGGCTGTGTCAGAGATGGTTTCCTAACCTGTACTGCATCAGCTGAGTTCAAGGAAGGCCCTTGGATGGTTCATGAAAGGCTACTGCATTTGGATCATGAGCTTGAGGAGTTTTTGCAACTTGCCCACTTGTGACATTTCATGATTTTGGCTATGTGAATGTGAGAAGTCTTGCTGAATTGTTGGTGAGGCATGCTTCATTAGGTCATGGCCAAATTCTGAAACCAGCTAGGGGTCAAACAAAACCTTTGAGAATCAGTTTGCAAGAAATCCCTCTTTGCACTTTCATGAAAAATGATTTATGGTCACTTGAAAATCAAAGCATAGAAATGGGAAATTCCTTAGGCCAAACTGAATTTCAGGTCATGCATTGTGTTTGTATGATTCTATGATCAAATAAAGATCATACACATTCAAAATGATGGGGAAAGCTGAAATTCTGGGATCAGGTTCGAGATGTCCCAACATCTGTTGGGACATCCTGAAAAAACTGAACTTATTACATTAACTTACACAATGTCACAACATCTGGTGTGACATCCTGAAGTCTGAACTTCAACACTTCTTGTTTGATCAAATAAAGATCATATACACTCAAAATGATGAAGATCACCCCTTGGTTGGGTCAATGGGGGCCTCAGATGCCCTGATTTTGCACTGACTTGTCCAGAAAGTCAACTCTTGATCAGATGACTTCCCCATGGAATTTCTTCATGAAAATTGATATGCATACTCCCTATACCATATAGAGACCAATGGAAACAAGAATGACCAAAAAAATTGGGGTTATGGCCTCTGAAACCAGAACCCTAATTTTAGGTCAACTGTGCAGTCAAACCTGGCTCTGCATCCATTCAAACCCTAGTTCTTGTGATTCTTTGGAATTGTTGACTTTGAGAGGATGTAATATGATACTTGAACACATATGGATCCCTTTGAAGTGATTGATGACCTTTGGAGTGGCTCAAGAAGCTCTTGGATTGCTCAGATCACAAACCCTAGATGCAGATGACTTAGAACCAATGCAGTGACTCAAAATTGAGATATGAGATGGTATGATTGTGTTTATGAAATGATCACAAGCCATGGTGTGAATGGGTGAGGGCAAATTTGGGGTGTTTACAGCTGCCCCTATTCAAACATGAGTTAGCCGTGCAGGATGTAAGCATCGGCTTAACAGGCAAACAAGATAACTTGTGGTTGAATACCAAGGACAGTCCAAAATTTGCACTCACAGAATGAAGAAGAAAAGGGATATAGATTGTAAAGAAAAATAAAGTATATTGTAAAGCGGGAAACAACGCAATGACGGGGACGGCCGACATGCTGGGGATAAAAGGTAAAGCCAAGACGGGGACGGCCGACTAGCTGGGGAAAATCAAATTATGATGGGGACGGCCATCAGGATAAAGCTGTAAAATTTTATGGGAGTTAATGAAACATGACGGGGACGGCCATCAAGTTCATAAAGCAAGGTAACCGACGATGGGGACGGCCATCGGGCTAAAAGAAAAGGAAAAGGGACCACGACGGGGACGGCCATCGGGTTAAAGAATAAATGAAATAAACAGATGATGGGGTACGGCCATCAAAGGTGAAGGACGATCACCTAGCAGGGGACGACTGCTCTGTTGGGTAATAAAGGAATTATGATGGGGACGGCCATCAAAGGTGGAGGACGACCACCTGGCAGGGTACGGCTGCCGAAAATATCGCGACATAGGACGAATGCCGGATAAAAGGTCAACGATGGGGACGGCCATCGGACGAGCATGATGGAGGACGACCATCAAGAGGTGGAGGAAGACCATCTAGCAGGGGACGGCTGCTCTCAAGGTTTGTCATGACATAGGACGAATGTCAGATAACCAAAATCAACAATGGGGACGGCCATTGGATAAAATGATGAAGGACGATCATCAAAAGGTGGAGGACGACCACCTAGCAGGGGACGGCTGCTAAATATCAACGATGGGGACGGCCATCGGATGAGCATGATGGAGGACGACCATCAAGAGGTGGAGGACGACCACCTAGCAGGGTACGGCTGCTCTCAGGGATTATCATAACACAGGACGAGTGTCAGATAAAAAGAAAATTCGTTTTGTTGGTGATCTACTGGGGAATAGTAACCACGGACGAGTGTTTACATCCAAGAAACAAAAGGGTATAAGTGTTTAGATGTTGCGTATAGATTAAAGATGCGGACGAGCATCCTTAAGACTATGATACGGACGAGTATCAGGTAGAAACAAACTGACACGTGTTCAGAGATGATGATACGGACGAGTATCAACTGGTTAACAGAGAACACGGACGAGTGTTGAATTCTGAAAGAACCCTTCTGGGGAATAGTAGATACAGGCGAGTATCTATATTCAAGAAGACACAAGTGTTTGACACGGTGTATGGATTAAAGATGCGGACGAGCATCCTTAAGGCTATGATACGGACGAGTATCATGTAGAAACAAACACTAGACGCAATGTTCTGAGATGATGGTACAGACGAGTACCAACTGGTTAACAAAGAACAAAGACCACTGTTGAATCTGAGGGGTATATAACTGGTATATACAAGATACGGACGAGTATCTGTATAAGAGCGAGTGGTGTATAGATGAGTGTTTATCTGCTGGGGAGGGTGACACGGACGAGTGTCAAAAGGAGAAGAGTGTAATATAAACAAGTATCTGATATACAAAGTCTAGACGACTGCGCTGGGGAAATGACACGGACGGGTGTCAGGAAAGTGTATATATAGGTATATGTGAGTGCAAAAAGGACGTCTTTGGCTTTCTGCTGGGGTATAACACGGACGGGTGTCAGGAAGTATATGTAATACGGGTGATTTTGTTGTAAAGAGTGTTCAGGCGGCTTTACTGGGGAAAGATGGCACGGACGGGTGCCAAAAGGAGTATATACTGGTGTTTGTGATTGTGAGGCAGCTGCTCTTGCCGGGGACTCTGGTGGGGATTTTTCCGTACATTGATGAACTGTCATTATTCACAAGTGTTAGTTTAAAAGCATGGCTTATGATTATGCTATATGTTTGATTTTGCCGTAATGCTCCGTATTAAACGGAATGCTACGCTTTGTGGGTGAATATGATGCGAATGCTATGATTATGCAAAAGGTACCAAACCGGGATTCGGATCCCGTTGCTGTGAAGATCTCTGGTCGATCTGCTCAAAATGGACATCCCAGCTGGGGATGAGATCATTGATAGATCTGATGAGATGCATCTGCTTGGGGATATAGGTCACTGATAGACATATCCTTGTAAATGAGAGACCCAGCTGGGGTTTGTAGAAGCTTTCTTCACTCTGTTGTGATCCCTTCATGCGTTGTTCTCTTGGATAGAGGCTGAAACTCTGTGGGGAGATGGTTCCCTGGTTTTTGTATTCTGCTGAGGAAGAATGATTGGAACTTCGGCTGGGAGAAGCAACAGGTGGTAACTCAGCTGGGGAGAAAGCACTTTGGGTGCTAAGACTTGACTGAGTGCTGATTTGCCATCTTACTGGGATGAAGCTTACATGCCCCAGGTATAGCATAACAGCTGTGTTGGGAAGATATGCCAATGAAAATTGGAGTTTGACTGAATGAGAATAACCAAATCCTCACGAACAAACCTTGTCGGCTGAAAGAAGATCTTTATGCTCGGGGAAGAAATAAACTTCCAATGCCCTGCTGGTAAAATAAATACCAGACATTCCCTGAGAATTAACACAGTGCTTCAAACTTCTGAGCTCAACAAAAGCATTACTGATCATCCTGAGTGAACTATCATTCCCTTAACTCCTTAATTATACCATACTGCACCATCCATAAAAAGATTGTCTTCAGAGGATTTTACAGAAGACTTGGCATCCAGAATTGCCCCAGTGTCTTCAAACTCTCGCAGAAATTCAACAAGTCTTGAGATAACTGCCCTAGATTACGTCTTGAAACGATTCTTGCCCCACATCAAAGCTAAAATAGAAACCATGCGGTATGAAGATGCAATGCAAATGATGTACAAAGCAGTCGTATGCTCATAACCAAAGATATGAAACAAGGATGGTTGGGCGCTAGGGCCAGGTTGATAGATATATATTTTGTTTGGTTGCCAAGCAATTGGACTTTTGAAGGTGAATTACCAGACGAGAACTGGTTTATTAAAGGTAGGCCAACAGACAAGAACTGATGGGCAAAGAATAGGTCGTCAGACGAGAACTGACTCCTTGGGTTCATTGTCAAACGAGAATTGACTCTGAAAAAAGAATGACTACCAGACGAGAACTGGCGTTCAATGGGTTGAATGAAAAGGTGACCAGACGAGAACTGGTTAAAAGATTCGCCTACCAGACGAGAATTAGTATTTGAAGTTGGTTTGCCAGACGAGAACCGGACTTTGGGTTTGTCTGCCAGACGAGGACTAGACTTTAAAAGGGTTTGCCAGACGAGAACTGGACTTTGAAAGGTTGATAAGTTGGGGTTACGAGGCCCTGGATGTGAGATCTGATGTTGCGGGGGTTATGCTCAATGCACTTATGATGCGTATGCTCCAGAGATGCGACATGAATAATGTATGCAAATGATTTATGCAATGATTATGAAAGGCTATGAGAACTCCCGAGGATGGGAAGAAAGGGTCTTATGTGACAAGGCTTCTGGTCGAGAAGGGTGACAAAGGCGACGATGGGTAGCATGATTTCCCGACACTCGTCTTGAACTCTGAGATTACTGATGTACTTGCTCTGCATAGCTAAAGTTTGCCCCTGTTGGGCGAGTCTCTGAACAGACTGTTGTTGATTATCCAATTTCTGGAATAACAAACTTGGATGTTCTCTCGAGGAGAGTTGCACTTAGTGAGCTCTGGAATTATTCTGCCCCGGTATGAGCGTGGAAGCGAATTGACTCATTCTGACGGAGGATTGGAAGAATATATCTTTGGTCAGCAAAAAATTAGGGTGGCCTGCCCCTGTTTGGTAGATTCAACTCTGATCAACTGGCTTTGAATGACGTCCCTCCGTCAACTGATGCTTAGGAACTTGCTTTTACCCTGACGGATACCTTGGTCAACAAAGCCACTAGATAACATGCCCCTGATTCATAGGCTGACAAGATGCTCTTGATTCTGGTCATCATTGTTGAATGATCAAGTTCCCTCGCGATTGCTCTTTGTAGGAACTTTCCTGATGACACGGGCTGACTTGCAATTAAAACTGTTCATTTACAAATGGTAATTTTAATGCAGTACACATGCAAGTTTTTGAAAATTTATTTGTTTTGATGCTGTGACAGTGTGTGACGAATGGACGATTAGTCCAAACGTAGTGTTGAGTTAGCAAATCGTTAGGAGTCAGTTTACGCAACCTTGTCGTAGTATGCTTTCAGAATTGAACCTGATTCAATTAGGACTTTCAAGGGTTATAACGTGGTCTGGTTCACGGTTTTAGAAAGAAGGATTTATGGCTCAAAGTTTATTTGTGCCCACCCATTCTCCTTGATATTCTTCAGTCCTATGTTCAGCTAATTCGACTTAAGCGCTTGCTTCTCACAAGGGTTTTGTAATGATTGAGGAACCAATGACGTTGGTGGTTTACGCACCGATGAGGTTTCTTGGAGTAACAGTCACCCATTCTGACTTTGTGTCTGGTCACACGACTTTGTTCTCATGGAAGATTCTCTTTCATTTTTTACTCCCTAACTTTTGCCTGGACTGGTTCTTTTTTTTTTTTGAATTTTTCGATTTTGAAGTCCAGCGGGATGCCCTAACTTTTGCCTAAGTCATATGTTTTCACACATTTTTTCGACTTAGCGGGCTTTATCTCTTTTTTTTTTCCTTTGATTTTTGTTGAACAAATCGTGTGACACTGGCTTGTCATGACTTGCTGAAAGGGTTGACTGCCTCATTCTTTTGTTGGTGAGGGATAACCATTGTGGTTTCACGTCCCTTGACCCCCTGAGGTGTAATGAATAAAGGTAATGGATCCTCGGATGCACACTCCTTTGGAAATTTGAACGCTCGGTCAAATTAACTGATAACTACCCTGCCCCGGGTTAAATGTGAGGGTTTTTTTTGTTTAGAAAAGAAACTCCTACTTCAAAGCTCAAAGGGGGTTGACGAAGGTCTATCTCCCTTATATCTCCGGTGTTTGGGAATTGAAGCAATGCCTGTACATCGTCAGCAAGTTCTACTCTGAAAGCATACCTTCAACAATTATGGGTATTCAGTTGTCATCATCCTCCCTCAAGCCTGCTGAACAACCGTGACATAGATGGGAGGTACATGGATGCAATTTTTTTGTTTTTTTCTTTCGTTTTTAATGCAAGTAAAGAAAAATGAGCGAATGCGACATAATTGATTCAAAAGGGCAAGATCACTACATTAACATTACCATTTTAAAATAACAATGCTTAAAAGACAAGTAGCTGCTAACAGGAAAGAAACTACAATGCAAATGATAAAAGGATACGACGATCACCAACTCTGATGACATACTGTTGTCTAAGCCACTGAAACCAAGATACGCCTCTTCTGAAGTCTTTGAACTCAATCAGGCGAGAGGTTGACGTGCACAACCAAGCTTCCTTCTGGAAAGGAAATGTAGCCCTTGTCGATCAACTGTTGTACTTTGGCTTGAAAAGCTTTGCAATCTTCAGTTGAATGCCCCATCGATCCACCATGATACCCGCATTGCTCATGAGGATTGTACTCTGGAGGGTACGGCTCTGGCAACGGCTTGAGAGGTTTAGGAACCACCAAAGAGCCCTGAATTAGATGCGGCAAGAGTTCACTGTATGCCATGGGGACTGGATGAAGAGGAGCAATCCTTCTTTCCAGATTGTTACGAGGCCTGGGCTGGCTCTGAAGTTGATTCTGAGGTCTTCGACCATGAGATTGCAGATTTGGACGAGGAGGAGCCCAGGGTTTCTGATATGGTGCTCTGAGCATTGCCGAATGCCCATAAGAGTAACCAGACACGAGAATAGATGATCTCTGAGAAGATGTTGGTCTTGAATATTTGATATTTGCCATGACTGCACTGATGTCATACCATTCTTCCTCTTGGGAGCTAACAACAGACTCACTTTCACTAGCTGGGATATTCGTAGAGTACTGGATCTTTCCACTTTTGAGCAGGCTCTCGATGCGCACTCCAACTATCATCGAATCAGAGAAGCTTGTCATCCCAATGCTACTCATTCTTTCCAAGTATGGACCCTGCAAGGTACCCACGAACAGGTCAATTAATTTTCTGTCTGAAAGTGGTGGTTGCACTTGGGCTGCCAATTCTCTCCACCGCTGTGCATATTCTCTGAAAGGTTCACCACTCCTCTGGGATAGGCTCTGCAAGTGCGTGCGATTGGGCGCCACGTCCATATTGTACTGGTATTGCTTTACGAAAGCTCTGGATAAATCTTTCCAAGATCGGATATGACTGCTTTCCAAATCCATGTACCAACTTAAAGATGCCCCACTTAAACTGTCCTGAAAATAGTGAATCATCAACTTATCATTGGAGGCATAAGAAGTCATTTTTCTACAGAACATCACCAAATGACGCTTCGGGCAACTGACACTAGTGTATTTCTCAAACTTCGGAGTCTTGAAATCTGGAGGAATGACAAGACCAGGCACCAAACACATGTTTAGAGCATCAAAACCAAAGGCATCAGGATCCTCTAAGGCTTTGAGTCGCTCGTCCAACACACGAAATCTTTCAGCAGGACCAATAACTTTTGGATCCTTGGTTTTCACAAGAGGGATTGCCCTTTGGAAATCTGGCATAGGGAAGGCAAAACCCTAATAATCTGTAGAACCAGAAGAAGATGAAGGTCCACCTCGGACAACAAATGGTCCAGGCACATTCTGATTCACGATCGGGGTCTGTACAGGCTGAGCTTGAGCAAGATTGTTCACTTGTGGAAGATCTTCATCAGGAGAAAGACCATACAGAGGATTGGTCATCAAAGTGAAACCAGGTGGAAACTCAACATTCTGACGGCTGTTCTCTGACATAGCTACTGACGGCTTCCAATCTGACCCTTCTTAACTCTTGACACTGTTCAGTCTAGCTTCACACACTCTGTCGTCTTCTAACTGTTACCACTTGTTCAAACTGAGTACCGGGAAATCAGCTGGCTGGTCATGGACAAAAGAGGAAGGATGAGCTCTCTGGAAGAGGAAAATGCAATGCCGATGCAAATGCGAAATGCAAAATGATAATGCAAAAGATGCAAAGACATGGGATCACAGCTGGAAACTGCCTGGAATCTGGGATACTGAACCAAGAATCGAGTGTCTGTAACCACAAGATCTCTGTATAGTAACCCGAAATAGTAACTGAAAACCAGAGGTCAATAATTTCAGGATCATAGTGACCGGATCAAACAATTGTACTGGTAATGAGGGTATGTTGAGGTCAAGGGTTCCTGCAAACCTGTAAACAGCCCAACCCCCTCACAGGTAGTGTTCTAAAACAAGGATCCTCAGACTTGGATCAGTTATGAGAAGTGTAAACACTTCTAACCCGGAGGTACAGTGTTTACAATAACCATAAAAGATCCTCCTCTAATTCACCTCAGTTTCTGAAGGTCAATACTAAAGGTCATCCAGACTTAGCAGGCTTCCTAGATAGCCCTAGTACTGCAGGAAATCTGCAACACAGAGTTCTCAAGAAGAAACCCATATCTGAACCGTGTTTCATATTCCCGCACCAGACCGAAAGGGAATGGGAAAGAACATGAACCACTCTAGCCTAGGTGTCACTCAGGTCCCAGGTGTAGGACCTTAACTCTCAATAGAACCCCACCCACCAAAGCAACAAACAAATCCAGCCAGCACAGTATGACAATATTATATATGTAAAGCTGTAAAGAAAGCAGTAAACAAACTGTACATAAAGCAAAAATAAACAAAAACAAATATACAAACACAGATAGCACATAACACCCCAGTAAACACAAATCAAACAAGCGCTAGGAGGAACCCACAAACAGAACCAGAAGCCTTGGTTGCAGTATAAATATCCCCAGCAGAGTCGCCAAGCTGTCGCTCCCGATAAATGGGACCGGCCCAAATAAAGGTACAGACGCGAACGGTCGGCGAAGGGAACAATGAGAACACACAGCCATGAACTCATTGGAGATGAATAGAGTCGCCAGCTAGGCATTTTTATCCCGGAGGAAAGGTAATGCTGCATAGACCTAGAAAGATATGGATAAGACGGTCGCGAACCAGAGAGACTGAGAAAGGGGGTTGGTTACAACCTGGGAAGGTATTAGCACCCAGATTGTCCGTCGTACTCGACGGGATCCACGCTTAAAAGATTTGTGTTTTAAAGGGGTAGTGTCAGTGCAATCTGTGTATAAAGAGCTGGAAAGATGATGTACAGGTGTCAGTGTAAAAGAGAGTGAAGTGTATAAATGAAGTGTTAGTGTAAGAAGTGAATGGAATGCTCAAGATCATGAGGCTTAAAGAATAAAGCTAGAAAGAGGGGGAATGTACAGAGACTTTTGTTCGATAACTATTAAGTTATGCCTACGTATCCTCTCGTGCAATGAGGAAGTCAGAACACCGTAGTTCGACCCAAAGAGACTAAAAGATGAATTGACTTGTGAACTGCTTACTTGCCTATGCTCAAGTGTATGATCTGTCTGGCACAGATGCTAACTGTCTTGCATGAGACGGAAGAAGCAAGTTCTCGTTTGTGAATGAAGATGATGAGAAAAGAATCCCGAAGGAGACGATTATTGTTTGTTTTTTGTGTTTTCAGTCTTTTATTGCTTTTGAATTTGTCATAAGTTAATGAGCTTAAGCCTAAACCAATGGGTTTAGTAAACTCATCACATCTTCCCTCTGTTTAGGGGTAATGAGAGTACCTTAAGTGTGAAGTCAGATTCTCACACTTAATCACCTTTGGTGTAGGATTAAGATCATTAACCTACTTGTGATTATTTAGATGTTTTTGGTGTTTTTTTGTTTAGTGTTAAGTAATGAGGTTAAGCCAAAATCAAGGATTAAACAGACTCATTACACCATCCTAATAGAAGGATAATAGATGAGAATGTTTAAGCTGAGGAAAGCTCCTCAACTTAATCCATGATTAGGGATTAAACTCATGACAAAACAAAGCCTTTATTAAGTGGATTTTATTTAATGATTATGATGATGAAGTGGATTTTATGATTTGCAAGACAACTTGAGGGGGACTTGTCCATTAACACTAGGGTTAGTCCTTCTTAACCAATTAAGGAAGAATTAGAACCCTAATGCAAGGCCCAAGTTACAAGTGTGATGTCTTGATAATTATTAAGTGAATTGATTAAGAGATTTAAACACCTTAAGGGTTTAACACTTAGGATTAAAGTTATACACTCCATCCTAAGAGAAGGATGCAGGCATAAGCTTAATCACAAAGCCTTAAAGCCTTTAGGGTTTAGTCCCTGATTATGAGATGAGAGGAGAAGACTCAAAGAGACACAAAGGTAAGACTAAGTGGGGAGACTAATCAAAACCCTAATCATTGTCATGCTTGGTTGTTCCTAAGGTTTGTGAGGTTAAGCAAGAACAATCTTCAAAGGAGCCACCAGGAAGCAGATGAACAAGATCAAGAGAAGCAAAGTAACTTGCTTCATTCAAGAAGTCAAGTCACTTGAAGAAAGAAAGTGGGAGGAACAAGAATGAGCAAGCTCAATCCAAACACATACAAAAATGCAGCATGGATGCAAGAGAGATGAAAAGAAAAGCATGAGAAGTGAAGGCAAATTCACTTCTCAAAATCACTTACCACCTGAAAGGTTAGGAAAGAGATGCAATGTAATGCAAAATGGGATGGAATGACATGATGTAAACCAAAACCAGAAGCATATATGAGATGAGAATGATGCTATGGGATGCTGCAAACACATGTCAAGATTTGTGAAATAAGTTCAGTTTTTCAGGATGTCCCAACAGATGTTGTGACATCTCAAACAGGTATAAGCAAATGAACTTAATTCAGAATGTCACACCAGATGTTGGGACATTGTATCAGTTAATGAAATAAACTCAGTTTTTTCAGGATGTCCCAACAGATGTTGTGACATTATCAAACAGAGCATAAGCAAATGAACTTAATTCAGAATGTCACACCAGATGTTGGGACATTGCATCAGTTAATGAAATAAACTCAGTTTTTTCAGGATGTCCCA
Source organism: Lathyrus aphaca (assembly GCA_963966055.1). Taxonomy (NCBI): domain Eukaryota; kingdom Viridiplantae; phylum Streptophyta; class Magnoliopsida; order Fabales; family Fabaceae; genus Lathyrus; species Lathyrus aphaca. The sequence goes on along the minus strand of OZ014519.1, from coordinate 319,507,446 downwards.
ACAGATGTTGTGACATTATCAAACAGAGCATGAGCAAATGAACTTAATTCAGAATGTCACACCAGATGTTGGGACATTGTATCAGTTAATGAAATAAACTCAGTTTTTTCAGGATGTCCCAACAGATGTTGTGACATTATCAAACAGAGCATGAGCAAATGAACTTAATTCAGAATGTCACACCAGATGTTGGGACATTGCATCAGTTAATGAAATAAACTCAGTTTTTCAGGATGTCCCAACAGATGTTGTGACATCATCAGTTAATGAAATAAAACTCAGTTTTTCAGGATGTCCCAACAGATGTTGGGACATCCCAGACCTGCTACCAGAATTAATGACTAACAAAACTGAATAAATTAAGGAAAGTTACCTGGAATTAATTATGGAAGAATGAAACAGAATAAGGCGCGTCTGTACTGAGCTGGAGACCTTCGAAAGTGAGCTTTCAGAGCTTCCCTCTTGTGCAAATGATCTCCCTTTAACCCCTTGAGGCCAATGGAAACCTTGAATGAGGCTGAAAGTGGCTAGTTTTTTTTTGGTTCAGTTCTGGTGTAACAGGAAATGCAGTTCTTGTGTGTTGTGTTTCAGATCATTGTAAGGGGTGGGATCTGTTCTATGGATGATTTGTGGTTTGTGTGTGAAGGAAATTTTTTTTTATGTTTGAAGGCTGTGGAGAGAGTTTTGAAGAGGAGAAGGTTCAGACCAGTTTTTTTTTTGTATGTTGCAATGTGTATTCAGCTTGTGTATGGCTTGCTTTATGTTCCATAATGTTTGAGTAGGCTATGGAGCAGGTTTGTAGAGGTGGCTGATCACTATTCCAAAAGCATGGGAGAAATTGCAAAAAGTCATGGTTTGGTGTACTTGAAGCATGGGCTGTGTCAGAGATGGTTTCCTAACCTGTACTGCATCAGCTGAGTTCAAGGAAGGCCCTTGGATGGTTCATGAAAGGCTACTGCATTTGGATCATGAGCTAGAGGAGTTTTTGCAACTTGCCCACTTGTGACATTTCATGATTTTGGCTATGTGAATGTGAGAAGTCTTGCTGAATTGTTGGTGAGGCATGCTTCATTAGGTCATGGCCAAATTCTGAAACCAGCTAGGGGTCAAACAAAACCTTTGAGAATCAGTTTGCAAGAAATCCCTCTTTGCACTTTCATGAAAAATGATTTATGGTCACTTGAAAATCAAAGCATAGAAATGGGAAATTCCTTAGGCCAAACTGAATTTCAGGTCATGCATTGTGTTTGTATGATTCTATGATCAAATAAAGATCATACACATTCAAAATGATGGGGAAAGCTGAAATTCTGGGATCAGGTTCGAGATGTCCCAACATCTGTTGGGACATCCTGAAAAAACTGAACTTATTACATTAACTTACACAATGTCACAACATCTGGTGTGACATCCTGAAGTCTGAACTTCAACACTTCTTGTTTGATCAAATAAAGATCATATACACTCAAAATGATGAAGATCACCCCTTGGTTGGGTCAATGGGGGCCTCAGATGCCCTGATTTTGCACTGACTTGTCCAGAAAGTCAACTCTTGATCAGATGACTTCCCCATGGAATTTCTTCATGAAAATTGATATGCATACTCCCTATACCATATAGAGACCAATGGAAACAAGAATGACCAAAAAAATTGGGGTTATGGCCTCTGAAACCAGAACCCTAATTTTAGGTCAACTGTGCAGTCAAACCTGGCTCTGCATCCATTCAAACCCTAGTTCTTGTGATTCTTTGGAATTGTTGACTTTGAGAGGATGTAATATGATACTTGAACACATATGGATCCCTTTGAAGTGATTGATGACCTTTGGAGTGGCTCAAGAAGCTCTTGGATTGCTCAGATCACAAACCCTAGATGCAGATGACTTAGAACCAATGCAGTGACTCAAAATTGAGATATGAGATGGTATGATTGTGTTTATGAAATGATCACAAGCCATGGTGTGAATGGGTGAGGGCAAATTTGGGGTGTTTACACCTGCCATCCTGCAAAAACAAGGAAACGTACACAAGGTCCCGAGGTATCCTTTACTGGATCCCGTCACAGGAGTTAAGCATTTTCGAGGGTAAGTATATTCCCTGTAAGCGTGTGTTTTTATTTTTTAGCGAAAAACATCTGTACTTATGCAATCCGTTTTTTAGAGACATCAGACATTCCTTGCAAATAAAAGTGTACAAGACGAAACATGACTGAAAAATCTGATTTTATTAATTCATGTGCCCTGAATTGGCAAGATACAGTCAAAGAAACAAATCTCCTAAAATGAAGAGACTGTTACAAATTGAAAAACAAAGTGTTGGCGATGTTGACGACGCTTTCAAGGAGCTTCCTCTTTTGCTATGACTCGTATGACAATGACGTTCTTCTCGTCTTGCTTTCTGAAGAAGGTTGATTCTGATTGAAGCTTGATTGATTGGAAACTTTCCAAGTTGTAAGTGATACAGACGAATTCAGAATGCAGTTGTTCGCTTATTCCCTTATTTTGCATGGATCGCCCTTCCGGGTTTTCAATCCATCGGGATACCCATTTTTGCCTGAGCTGTCCAATGCGGCTTTTCAACTCAGCGGGTGTACATTTTTTGTTTATTTTCCCTTACTTTTGCCCGAGTCTTTTATTCTGTTTTTGACTCGCCGGGATGCCCTATTTTTGCCTGGACTTACATTCTGTTTTTGTGTCCAGCGGGTCATTTTTATGCGAAGTATTTTTTAACTGCATCCGAATTCACATGGGACGGGAAATCTTCACCATCCATGGTGCTGAGCATCAGTGCTCCACCGGAAAAAACTTTCTTTACCACGAATGGTCCTTCATAATTCGGAGTCCACTTGCCCCTGTGGTCTGTATGAGGAGGGAGGATTCTTTTCAGCACAAGATCTCCCACTTGGTACTCTCGATGCCTGACTTTCTGATCGAAGGCTTTCTTCATTCTCTTCTGATATAACTGCCCATGACAGATTGCAGCCAATCTTTTCTCTTCGATCAGACTCAGTTGTTCGTATCGGGCCCGAACCCATTCTGCTTCGTTCAGCTTAACATCCATCAATACCCGAAGGGAGGGTAATTCAACTTCAACAGGTAGGACTGCCTCCATACCATACACAAGCTGATACGGTGTTGCCCCAGTGGATGTCCTGATTGACGTGCGGTACCCATGCAAGGCAAACGGTAGCATTTCATGCCAATCTTTGTAAGTGACTACCATCTTCTGCACAATCTTCTTGATATTTTTGTTTGCTGCCTCAACAGCGCCATTCATCTTTGGCCTGTAAGGAGAAGAATTGTGATGTTGAATCTTGAAGTCCCGGCACAGTTCTGCCATCATCTTGTTGTTCAAGTTGGAACCATTATCAGTAATGATTCGCTCGGGAACTCCATATCGACAGATGATATCTCTCTTCAGAAATCTGGCCACCACTTGTCTTGTAACATTTGCATACGAGGCTGCTTCAACCCACTTAGTGAAATAGTCAATGGCAACCAAAATGAATCTGTGGCCGTTTGAAGCAGTTGGCTCAATCTTGCCAATCATATCAATGCCCCACATGGCGAAGGGCCACGGTGAAGGCATGATGTTCAGAGGATTGGGAGGCACATGCACCTTGTCTGCATAAATCTGGCATTTATGGCATTTCCTGGCATAAGCACAACAGTCTGCATCCATTGTGATCCAGTAATAACCTGATCTTAACAATTTCTTAGCCATGGCATGCCCTCCGGCATGGGTACCAAAGGATCCTTCGTGCACTTCATGCATCAACAAATCTGCTTCTATCTTGTCAACACATCTGAGGAGTACCATGTCAAAGTTCCTTTTGTATAAAGACCCATCAGTGTTCAGAAAGAAACTACCAGCAAGCCTTCTCAAAGTCTTCTTATCATTGGAAGATGCCCCAGGTGGGTATGTTTGATCCTCCAAGAAGCACTTAATGTCATGGAACCAAGGCTTATCGTCCTTGACAACTTCTGCTGCAAACACATATGCTGGTATATCAAGTCTGGATACTGAAATCTGAGGTACAAAATTAGCCGCTTGAACTTTGATCATGGATGAAATGGTAGCAAGGGCATCTGCAAACTGATTCTCGTCCCGAGGGATATACTCAAGCTTGACTGTTGTGAAGAAAGTCAATAACCTCCTTGTATAATCCCTGTAAGGTATCAGATGATCCTGGTGGGTGTACCATTTTCCGTTAGTCTGATTAACTACCAGAGCTGAATCTCCGAATACAGTCAATGTTTTGATCCTGAGGTCAATGGCTTCCTCAAGACCCATAATGCAAGCTTCGTATTCAGCTTCGTTGTTAGTGCAGTTGAAAGTGAGTTTTGCCGAGAAGGGCATGTGAACTCCTTTTGGTGTTATGAGTACTGCACCAACACCACGACCATTCATGTTAACAGCCCCATCAAACATCATAGTCCACTCTTCTTCTGGGTCAGGCCCTTCAGTGTGAATAGGCTCTTCATGATCTTTTGATTTTATGAACATGATGTCTTCATCAGGGAAGTCAAATTTCATAGGCTGGTAGTCATCAATGGGTTGCTCAGCAAGATATTCAGATAGTACACTGCCCTTGATGGCTTTCTGAGAGGTGTATTGGATGTCATATTCTGTAAGAATCATCTGCCATCTTGCAACCCGTCCGGTAAGAGCTGGCTTCTCGAAAATGTACTTGACTGGGTCCATTTTGGAGATCAATAAAGTAGTGTGGGTCAACATATACTGCCTTAGTCGGCGAGCAGCCCACGCTAAAGCACAGCAAGTTTTCTCGAGCAGTGAATAACGCTGTTCACAGTCGGTAAACTTTTTGCTTAGGTAGTATATTGCATACTCTTTTCGACCAGACTCGTCATGCTGGCCCAGCACACACCCCATCGACTCTTCTAATACTGTCAAGTACATTATCAGAGGTCTTCCTTCAACTGGAGGCATAAGGATTGGAGGTTCTTGCAGATATTCTTTGATCTTGTCAAAAGCTCTTTGGCAGTCTTCGTTCCACCTGACCGTCTGTTCTTTTCTTAACAGCTTGAACAAAGGTTCACAGGTCGCTGTAAGGTGAGATATGAACCGTGAAATGTAGTTCAATCGACCTAAGAACCCTCGAACTTCTTTCTCAGTCCTTGGTGCAGGCATCTCTTGGATGGCTTTGACTTTATCAGGGTCAACTTCAATCCCTTTCTCGCTTACAATAAAGCCCAGCAGCTTACCGGATCGCACCCCGAATGTGCATTTATTGGGGTTCAACTTTAATTGGTACTTCCTCAGACGCTTGAATAACTTGAGCAGATTTACCAGGTGATCTTCCTCCGTAAGGGACTTGGCAATCATATCATCCACATAACATTCTATTTCTTTATGGATCATATCATGGAATAATGTCACCATAGCCCGTTGATACGTTGCACCAGCATTCTTCAGTCCGAATGGCATCACTTTGTAACAGAACGTGCCCCAAGGTGTAATGAAGGTTGTCTTCTCCATGTCTTCAGGTGACATCTTAATCTGATTGTATCCTGAAAATCCGTCCATGAAGGAGAATACCGAGAACTGAGCCGTGTTATCCACCAATACATCAATGTGAGGTAATGGGAAATCATCTTTCGGGCTGGTTCTATTCAGATCCCGGTAGTCAACACACATCCTTACTTTTCCGTCCTTCTTAGGCACAGGTACTATGTTAGCAACCCACGGCAGGTAGCTAGTTACAGCAAGGAACCCGGCGTCCCATTGCTTTTGTACCTCTTCCTTGATTTTCATAGCCATGTCTGGGCGAGTGCGGCGCAATTTCTGTTTGACCGGTGGGCACTCTTCTCTCAAAGGCAGCTTGTGCACAACTATATCGGTATCCAACCCTGGCATATCCTGATATGACCAAGCAAACACGTCCACATATTCTTGAAGCAGATCAATCAATTGTTCACTGAGTCTTGCAGGCAGGCCCCAATTTTAACCTCTTTCACGTCTTCCTCTGTACCAAGATTAATCACTTCAATCTCCTCCTGGTGAGGAGTAATAACCTTTTCCTCTTGTCTTAACAACCTGGCTAGCTCTTCAGGAAGCTCATATTCTTCATCAACCCCTTCATCAGCTTGATTGATTGGATTGTCAAAGTCATACGAAGTCATAGCCGTGCTGTTGTCGGTGCTGTCGGGAAGGCACTCTCTGCAAGGGTTCAGTTTGTTCATTTTAGTGATTGATTTTAATCTTGCTTAGAAAAGTGAAATAAAGTTATCATTTTGAAAACATCGCCATTTATTTTTTGTACAAAAAGAAAAATGGAAAAACAGTGAGTATAAAAGAAAAAGACTCATTTGCAAAAAGATGTCTGATATTTCATTAATTGATCTTGTTTGCACAAAAAGTACAGATGGCCCGATTACAAAATGAGTCTTGTCATCTTGGGCAAGATGCAAGACTTTGATGCATGCTATAGAAATACAGGAAATAATAATTACTCTGCATGAGTAACTCTTATAATTTCCTGGGAAGACCAGTTCGAGATACTGCTCCCCGGGATCTTTGGACGAATCCAATTCTCCAGATTGCGCTCCTCTTCCAGCTCGTCTTCCAAATTGTTGATAGCATCGGGGGTGAGCATCCCCCCACTGACAAAACCAGGCTTTTCAGCAGCCTCCGCTTGATTCTGTTGAGTTGGTCTGTAACCCAACCCAAACTTGTCTTTCTTCTCTTCCACAGATACGACCTTGCCCCAGCCTTGGGCAGTCCCTTCCTCAACAACCTTCCGGGCTTGTTGATAAGACGACATGGAGATACCAGATACAGCAGATGCTTCATTGATATTCAAGGCCTCAAAACCTTGGCTCATTGTTTCATGGATCTCCCCATCCATCTCAATATACTTATAAGTAGCCAGATGGCTAACAAATATATCCTCCTCTCCACAGATTGTAACAACTTGGCCTTCCCATTCAAATTTTAACTTCTGGTGAAGGGTAGACGTTACTGCGCCAGCGGCGTGAATCCAAGGTCTACCCAACAGACAGCTATAGGCAGGCTGAATGTCCATCACATAGAAGATAGTTGTAAAGGTCTGCGGGCCAATTGTCACAGGCAGCTCTATTTCCCCCAGAACCGATCTCTTAGAACCATCAAAGGCTCTTACCACCAGGTTACTGGGTCTCAATGCTAATCCTTCATACTCTAGCTTCACCAGAGCCTTCTTTGGTAAGACATTCAGGGATGACCCTGTGTCCACCAGCACATGTGAAAGGACTGCTCCTTTGCATTCCATGGTGATGTGCAAGACTTTGTTGTGGTTGCAGCCATCCGTTGTCAAGTCAGTATTGGTAAACCCTAGCCCATTGCTAGCAGTAACATTTCCAACCACGGTTTCCAATTGATTGACAGTGATCTCTTCAGGCACGTAAGCCGCGTGCAAGACTTTGAGTAGTGCATTCCGATGGGCTTCGGAGCACATAAGCAGAGATAAGATAGAGATCTTGGATGGCGTCTGGTGAAGCTGATCCACAATTTTGTAATCACTCTTTTTGATGATCCTCATAAACTCATCAACTTCTTGATCGAACGGTGTCTTCAAGGCTTCTTTAACAGTTTGATCTTCCTGCACCGGGCTCTTTCCTTTTGCCTTGGCAGCAGCTTCTGCTTCGGCAGTGGGTCTTTGAATTGGTGGAGCAAAGAGACGTCCGCTTCGAGTGAAGCCTCCGCCTCCTCCCACATTATCTATTTGTGGTGCAGGTGTTGATGTTTCAAGAGTGATTCTTTTTCCTTCGCAGTACATGTCAGAGCCATAGTGCCAAGGGATGGCCCTATTGCTTTCATATGGTACTGGTCCAGGCACTGTGACAGTGACTGGACTGATTGCAGCTGCTGAAGGGACTGTAATTGTTTGTGGATCATAATAAATTGTAACTGGTGCTCTGATGGGAGCAGCACCTTCTGAATTGTAGGCAGAGTTGTTTTCAGGATCATAGAATATGGTGACAGTAGAGACATCTTCATGATTGATTGCTGGAGTTGTAGGAGACATTGTTGGAAGAATGGATGTTGTTGTTGTAGGAGATTCAAAATGGAATGAAGCTGAAGTTGTAGCAGGAAAATTTGTTGATAACTGGTCATTTGAGAAGACGGACAAAGTACTTGTTGATGAAGCCGAAGAATTGTCGGGAACAATGGTTGCTGCAGTTGTAGGAGGTTCTGAAACCATTGCTGATGAGATTGCTGGATTTGTTGGAAATGATGTAGTGATCTGAAGCTGGCCACTCTGAATAAGGCCATCTATGCCATTCCTCAGATTATCGCACCCATTTACTGAGATATTGCAGTAAGCACACCCTAACTCGCATCCTGGGAACATGTTGTATTCCAAGAGCTGAGCCTTGATTTCTACCAATGGTGTCCTGATCTGTCCCACACTGGTTATTAAATAAGACGACTTGTCTTCTTCAATAGCGTTGATTCTGGGACCACCGTGGTTTGGCATGGGGTTCTTATTGACATTGGGTGGTGGTGCGAAATTCAGGGCCTTAGAGTCTACCAGGTCTTGTACCTTCATGTGCAAGGCTCTGCACTTTTCTGTACTGTGGCCAGGTGCGTTTGAATGAAAGGCACACCTAGCGTTGGAGTCGTAATTCCTGGGTAGACTGTTGGGATCTGGAGGTGCCAACGTCCTTAGCTCAACTAGGTTGAGTTTCAGGAGCTGTGGCAGCAATGTAGCATATGGCATGGGGATCGGGTCGATCACTCTGTTAGCTTGAGATGGCCTCTGTTGGAATGGCCTTTGTTGATTATTGTTGGTGTTGCTGTTGTTGTAGTTTCTTGGAGGATACTGATTTTGCTGATGGTACTGAGGTTGTTGTTGATAGTTTTGCTGAGGAGGTTGGTAAACAGGTTGTGGGTGAGCCGGAGCGGGGATGGTAACTGCAGCCACTGATCTGTGAACATATTGGGGCCTACCCCTGTTGGTGTGGATGGCATTAGTCTCACCAGTCCTTCTCGGGCCTGCAAAAGGCTTTCTTGCATTACTGGATGAGCTTGCACCATTATCTGAAATCTTACCCATTTTCAACAGGCTTTCAATTCTCTCCGCGGCTATGACTACATCTGCAAAGCTGGTAGATGAGAAGGCAGCTAGCCTATCAATATAGGTTCCCTGAAGGGTGTTCATGAACATATCAGCCATTTCCCTTTCAGACATAGGTGGCTGGACAGCAGCAGCAAGCTGTCTCCATCTTTGAGCATATTCTCTGAAGCTCTCTCTAGATGATTGTGACATTCCCATTAGGAGGGTCCTGTTGGGTGCCATATCCAGATTATACTGATACTGTCTGATGAAGGCCTCTGCCAGGTCCTTCCAGCATCTTACAGTTGCTCTTGTCAGATGGGAATACCATTCCCTAGAAGCTCCAGTCAAGCTATCTTCGAAGTAGAACATCCACAACTTCTCATCCATGGTATAAGCCTTTAATCTTCCGAGGAAAGATTGTAGATGAGTCCGAGGACAGGAAGTCCCATTATACTTTTCAAAGCATGGTGGCTTAAACTTGTGGGGAATCCTGACCCCGTCTACCAAGCCCATATCCATAACATCGAACCCCAAAGAGTTTTGAGACTCCAAGGACCTTAACTTCTCAGCTATCTCATCCAATCTTCTATCATAAGCCTCTTCCCCGGCTCCCATTACTGTGAACTGGTCTTCTTGAGGATCTTCTTGCAGTACCCTCCCAGCTGTAGCAGTTCCTGGTATATTGACTGGAATATTGGCCTCTGGATGGAGATGGGGACCAAATACAGGGGGATTGACATGTGGTTGGACTCTTTCATTGTTACTAGTCCCAGCAGTCCCTGGTTGATGATCCTCCTGGTTTCTCCCCTCTACCAGTGCCCTGAGCCTCTCCTGGCTTTGAGCCATGTTGTTCATTACTTCCATAAACTGCGTCATTTGAGTTCTCATTTCTAACCTCTCGGTGGTCATCTGGTTTCTGACCTCCGTAAGGTCCTGCTGCATCTGATCCATCTGAATGCCCGGAAGATTGTTTCGGGTAGGGTATCTGTGTGGCCTGTTGAGTGGGAATCCTCGTCGCCGAGCAATAATTCCTGAACATCACAACAGAGTTAGCAACAACAAAACAAAAACCTACAAAACAAACAAAGGGTTAGCATGCAATGCAGTATGCTTATTTGTTCTCAAGGTATCCGGCTTGGCATTCAGTTTTGACCCTTCCAGACCCTTGAAGATGCTGTTGATGTTGCTTTTGAAGAAAACTCAGATGAAGCAAACTAACACAAATATGTATTACAGAAGGGGAAATAATACAACTTGTTCATTTTACAACACAAGCCCTCTAAGGGGTCAAAATACATTACAAGAAAATAAAAGTACATGGAAAGAAAACAACAACAAGCAAATGGTCAAACACCAAGTCCAAACTCATCCTCCCGAACTTCCTTGAGAAGTGCTTCGGTCACAGGATCAGCCGGACGCTCCGTAAGGTTCCTGATAAGAAGGTTCCTTGTAGCAATAGCTGCAGCCAGCTTCTTGTGTTGACCTTGGTCCTTTGACCTCTTCACTCCGGCTCTGATCTTCAGCTCTGATATCTCCCTCTGGGCTGCTGCCAGGGCTTCTTGTTTCTCTTTTGCACTAGCTTCCATTTGCTCCATCTTGTCTTGAACTCTCTTGTCCTCTAGAGTACGAGCCTCGGTGATCCTGACCCACCTAGCCTGACTCTCCTTCAAATACAAGTCTGTCCTAGCTTTCTGGAATTGGGCTTCCTTGCAAGCATTCTTCAGAATTTGCTCTCCAGCCCTAGACTTCTTAATGTAATCTTCAGACCTCTCAATCTTAGCCAAATGCTCTTTCTTCAGCTTCTCCAATCTCTCAATATCCAATCTCCCATCACTCCTCTCATAAAGGGTCTTCTGCAAAGCTTGAGTTAACTTCTCATTTCTCTCCTTCAACTTCTCAAACTCCTCTAGGCTGACAGTTGCTGGAGGTGGTGCTGTGGAAGGCCCAGGCACATCTTCAATAGTAAAGGGCATCCCAGAGAATTGAGCCCTAGCATAGGACCAATCATAGTATTGTGTTGATGCCACATTATTACACTTTCCCAGGATGGTTACCCCCTTAGTCTGCACATTATCCCAGGCCCAGGCTGCCTGCCTAACAACAGTCAGACTAATCTTGTTCTCACAGTAAAGAGTCTCAACCAAATCCTGTGCCTTAGGAGTGTGGACCAGTGCATAGCCCAGTTGTCTTTTAAACAGCAGAGGGTTGTAGTTAATACTTCCCTTAACTCCTACTAAGGGCACATTGGGAAAATGCCCACAGCTGGTGATGATATCCCTGCCTTTTGTGCTTTGAGTGCACCACCTGATGTCAGCTGAAGCAAGAGTGGTAAGTCTTCCAGCCCAGTTTCTCTGCTGATGAGGATTCAAAAATGTATCTGTCCTGGGTAGGTGCCTGAGAAGCCAAGTATGGAATAATGGAGCACAACACCTTACTAGTCTTCCCCTCTGCTTTTCATTCCTCTGATGCACTGAATAGTAGAGGTCACCCAATAAAGTTGGCACTGGGTTCTTCAGAATGAACAGGTGGATTGCATTCTTACTAATGAATCGAGGCTCATCTGCAAATAACACAATCCCATATATACTCAGGGCCAATAAAGCACAAACTGCTTTCCAATCTCTTAAAGAAGCCTTCAAAGCAGCTTGAGAAATCAGGAAATCCAGATGCAGGCCAGGGATTCCTGCCTTAGAAGTCATATGCTGCCCAATCAAGACTGGTTCCAGATGTAATGCTTTTGCTACCTCTTCATTACTTGGGAAAACCATCTCAGGGTTGAAAGGGATTTCTCTCCTGATAGGTATACCAACTAATGATGAGTATTCTTCCAATAGAGGGCCCAACTGAAAGTCCTGAAAAGTGAAGCATCTCAGTGGGGGATCATAAAACTGAAGGCAGGTGTGGATCAGGCTTCTCTGTGAAGGGTCTAGATCCATAACCATATCAAGTATATCTCCATGGTGTTCCCTGAACAATGGTATGTGGTCTGGAGTGATCAGGGTCTGAATCCTCCTGATGTCAGATAGCTCTGGCTGAAAGAAGTGGTAGGTGATGTTGCTTTTCTTTGGAGCCATGATGTTGAGACTGAGCAGAGACAAATGCTGATGAGGATACTGAAGAATGGGCCACTGATTGGCTGGTGCAAGTGACTGGAGTGAATAGCTGATGGCTGAAGCAGGTGCTGATGAGGACAGGTCAATACTGAAGATGGGGTCAAAACCAAAACCAAATGATGATAGATACCCTGAAACACAAATAAGCAAATGTCAATATGATGCAATGATTATGTATGCAAATGATATGCAAGGGTTTGTGACTGAGCTGGATCTGATCAAGAGCTCTGATATAAGTCCATGTAAGAAATCCAGATGGAGGTCTATAAGTCCAGTAACCAAGGTGGGGGACTCAAATAAAGAGCCACATGCCCAGGGTTTTAGAATCACAAGAACTGTTCCAAGATGGAGTATTCTTAATCATACCAAAAATAACAGGGTATTCTGAGGTCAAGGTACCTGCAAACCTGTAAACAGCCCAACCCCCTCACAGGTGGTGTTCTAAAACAAGGATCCTCAGACTTGGATCAGTTATGAGAAGTGTAAACACTTCTAACCCGGAGGTACAGTGTTTACAATAACCATAAAAGTTCCTCCTCTAATTCACCTCAGTTTCTGAAGGTCAATACTAAAAGGTCATCCAGACTTAGCAGGCTTCCCAGATAGCCCTAGCATTGCAGGAAATCTGCAACAAAGAGTTTTCAAGAAGAAACCCACATCTGAACCGTGTTTCATATTCCCGCACCAGACCGAAATGGAATGGGAAAGAATATGATTCACTCTAGCCTAGGTGTCACTCAGGTCCCAGGTATAGGGCCTTAACCCTCAATGAATCACCCACCCACCAAAACAAAACCAGATCCAGCCAGCAGCATGACAGTATGATATATGAAAAACTGTAAAGAAAGTAATAAATAAAGCTGTACAGAAGGCAATAAATAAGGCAAATATACAAACACAAATAAACACATAACACCCCAGTAAACACAAATCAAACAAACGCTAGGAGGAACCCACAAAAAGAACCAGAAGCCCTGGTTGCAGTATAAGGTTCCCCAGCAGAGTCGCCAAGCTGTCGCTCCCGCTAAATGAAGCCAGGTCAAATAGGGTACAGACGCGAACGGTCGGCGAGAGGGACAATGAGAACACACAGGAGTGAACTCACTGGAGATGAATAGAGTCGCCAGCTAGGCATTTTTATCCCGGAGGAAAGGCAATGCTGCATAGACCTAGAAAGAGATGGATAAGACGGTTGCGAACCAGAGAGACTGAGAAAGGGGGTTGGTTACAACCTGGGAAGGTATTAGCACCCAGATTGTCCGCCGTACTCGACGGGATCCACGCTTAAAAGATTTGTGTTTTAAAGGGGTAGTGTCAGTGCAATTTGTGTATACAATAGCTGGAAAAGAATGTACAGGTGTCAGTGTATGAGGAGTGTGAAGTGTATAAATGGAGTGTCAGTGTAAGAGAATGAATAAGATGCTCAAGATCATGAGGCTGAAGAATGATACTAGAAGGAGGGGGAATATACAGAGACTTTTGTTCGATAACTGTTGAGTTATGCCTACGTATCCTCTCGTGCAATGAGGAAGTCAGAACACCGTAGTTCGACCCAAAGAGACTGAAAGATGAATTGACTGATGAACTGCTTGCTTGCCTATGCTCAAGTGTATGATCTGTCTGGCACAGATGCAAACTGTCTTGCATTAGACGGAAGAAGCAAGTTCTCGTTTGTGAGTGAAGGTGATGAGAAAAGAATCCCGGAGGAGACGATTATTGTTTGTTTTTGTGTTTTCAGTCTTTTATTGCTTTTGGAAATGTGTCATAAGTTAATGAGCTTAAGCCTAAACCAATGGGTTAGTAAACTCATCACATCCTCCCTCTGATTAGGGGTAATGAGAATACCTTAAGTGTGAAGTCAGATTCTCACACTTAATTACCTTTGGTGTAGGATTAAGATCATTAACCTACTTGTGGTTATTTAGATGTTTTTAGTGTTTTTGTTTAGTGTTGAGTAATGAGGTTAAGCCATAATCAAGGATTAAACAGACCCATTACACCATCCTAATAGAAGGATAATAGATGAGAATGTTTAAGCTGAGGAAAACTCCTCAACTTAATCCATGATTAGGGATTAAACTCATGACAAAACAAAGCCTTTATTAAGTGGATTTTATTTAATGATATGATGATGAAGTGAATTTTATGATTTGTAAGACAACTTGAGGGGGACTTGTCCATTAACACTAGGGTTAGTCCTTCTTAACCATTTAAGGAAGAATTAGAACCCTAATGCAAGGCCCAAGTTACAAGTATGATGTATTGATGATTATTATGTGAATTTATTAAAGGAGTTAAACACATTAAGGGTTTAACACTTAGGATTAAAGTTATACACTCCATCCTAATAGAAGGATGCAGGCATAAGCTCAATCACAAAGCCTTAAAACCTTTAGGGTTTAGTCCTTGATTATGAGATGAGAAGAGAAGACTCAATGAGACACAAAGGTAAAAACTAAGTGGGGGACTAATCAAAACCCTAATTATTGTCATGCTTGGTTGTTCCTAGGGTTTGTGAGGTTAAACAAGAACAATCTTCAGAGGAGCCACTAGGAAGCAGATGAAAGGATCAAGAGAAGCAAAGCAACTTGCTTCATTCAAGAAGTCAAGTCACTTGAAGAAAGAAAGTGGGAAGAAGAAGAATGAGCAAGCTCAAACTCAAACACATATAAAAATGCAGCAATGGATGCAAGAGATATGAAAAGAAAAGTTATGAGAAGTGAAGGCAAATTCACTTCTCAACATTACTTACCACCTGAAATGTTAGAAAAGAAATGCAATGCAATGCCAAATGGGATGAGATGTCATGATGATAAACAAAACCAGAAGCAATTACATGATGCTAATGATGTTATGAGATGCTACAAACATGAGGCAGCACATGGAAATGATCATACAAGTTTATGGATGCAAATGAGGCAAGTTTAGAAGCATGGATGCACATGAAAAGTTATGAAGTAAACATGGCAAACAACATGGCAAATGCAAGATGCAATGATCACACATGCTTTCTATATGTCTTATGATGTCAAATGAATCACATGGATGCTTAAAATGTCATGGCAAGTCATGTTATGCAAGAGAATGCAAGAAGGATGCAAATGAAAGCCCAAATTAGGGTTTATGGATCAAACAACAAACAAAAACCAAAAACAGAAGCAAACCCTAAGATAAAAAATGGAAAATGCCACACAAAGAATCCCTAAACCTATAATAAACCAATGTCCAAAGGGGAGGTCTCAACTCTCAACCAATCTCAAGTTATGATTTTTATAAGTTATTAGGGTTTTTAGGGTTTCCAAACAAGAAAATTGACAAACAAATTGAAAATTAGGAATCAAATCATGGCCATTTTATCTCAAAAACTACATGTCAAACACAATGCAATGCAAGAAGAATCAATGTCCAACTCTTCATGGATAGGCAGAAATGATTTTTTGAACTTAGGATCAAATTAATGCATAAAAATGATTTTTATTCAATGGAAAATTCTTAAAATGCATCAAGATCAAAAAAGAAATTTGGTTTGAAGGTTGGACAATGTTTCTAAATGTCCTAGAACATTTCATGAATTTTTTGGTGATTTTTAAATACCTAAAAGTATTTTTAATAAATTAATTTCCATTAATCAATTAAAAATAATCTTTTAAATATTTAAAAATACTTTTTTAATGATAAAAATAAAAAAAAAAATATTTTTGTGTTATAAAAATTAATAAAACTTATGAGAAAAAGTTTCATAATTTTTAAACCTTTTTTACTATTTTAAATTAATTGTGCAAGTTAAATGAAAAAGAAATGAAAATAAATTAAAATAAAAGGAAAGTAAGCAGATCCAAGGGTGGAGATTTGAACTGGGTTTGGGACAGTTGACTGGCGCGCAGATCCAAGGGCCCTGGTTGACTCTGATTTTAATTAAGATTTATGAAATAATTAAATGAGTTAATGGTGATTAGGGCTAATTGGGTGAATCCAGGCCACACACACACGCGGGAGGTCAATGTTTTCAACGCATCCAACGTCCAAGATTCAAACAAACATTAATGACTGTAATTAGGGCTAAGCAGACTCAGGTGACCGGAGAGAAGCTCCGGTCATCTTCTCCGACACCCCAAAAACCCTAAAGCATGATTCAGACCACCCCAAGCCAAATTAAACGCCCAGAAACAAACCTCACACTCCTAGCAACTCAAATCAACAATCAATCATTATTTAACTAGCAAGAACAAGCTGAATCGAAACAAAACAAAAATGGGGCCAAACTTTCAGACACTCATAAAATGCTCATTTTTCCACCATTTTCAATTCTAAACATATCACAATGATCCTTGGAGCATGCACTTCCAGTTTATAACAAAAAATCAAAGCTTTATGAGAATGTGTTCTTGGCCATACATGAGCTGGAAAGCTTCAATACTGAGCTTCCAGAGCTTCCTTTGCGTGCAAATGGACTCCCTTGACTCCCCTGATGCTAGTGGAAGGCTTGAAAGCTCTTGTGGATGGCTGATTTGTGAGGAACAGTTCTGGTGTAGCAGATGGCACAGTCAGGAATGAGGAGGTTTCAGGCCATTCCAATGGTGGATTCCTGCTCCTTTAAGTGTGCTTGACTTGTTGGTGAAGAAAGATGATGTGTTTGATGGTTGTGGAGGTTGATTCGAAGGAAAATGCAGACTGGGGTGGAAAATGGTGAAGCTCAGTTCAGGCTGGTTTCAGGCTTGAACCTTGGTGGTTTCTACTCAGCAAGGCAAGGTGAGATGATTGGAGGAATTTGTTTGAGTGTTTGTAGTTTGTGGAGGCAGATTCGAAGAAATTTTGCAAAAGGGAGTGTTTTTGTGTATGTGATGCTTGAGAGTGTTTCAGCCTTGCCTCTTCTATGAAATGTCTTGCAAATGGATAGTATATTTTAATCCTATAGGTCAGATGATTTGACATGGCCTATATTGATTGGTAAGTTTGCTTTTGCTCAAAGTCCACCTTTTGTGTAAGAGAAGTATGGCTTGGTTCTAGGCTTAGTACAAGGCATGGGCTGTGCAGCAAGGGTGAGGGGAAGGGCTAGCAAAGTGCAGTAACCAATGTAGCAAGTGGTGGAAAGAATGATCATGAGTTTTTGCAAGTTGCTACTTTTTGGTTCACATGTGACTACTTTGCTACACAAGCCATGAACATGAGGGATTCTTGGTCCAAATCTGATTTCCATGTCACATAGAATGTTTGTGTACTGGTTTGAAGTCAACTAGAGGTTACAAAAGGCCTTGGTTCATGATTTTGCAAAATTCACATTTGAGGCATGTCTTGAAAATCAATGATTTTAACCAACTTTGTCACACCATAACTTTTGATCCAAGAAGAATTTGATCATGTTCTTGTACTTTTTGAAAAGGGAAAAATGTGATCTACAACTTTCATGACCAAAGTTTTTCCATTTGAAGCTTTTTTTGGATCAAGAATCAAGGCTTGAAAAATGACCTAAAATGAAGCATTCTTGAAAAGTCAACTATGCCCAAAAAGTCAACATTTGCAAAAACTCCAAATTCTTGACTTTTGTGAACTTCAACCTTCTTCTATGATCAAATGAAGATCATATACACTCAAAATGATGAAGATCACCCATTGGTTGGGTCATTGGGGGCCTCAGATGCCCTGATTTTGCACTGACTTGTCTAGAAAGTCAACTCTTGATCAGATGACTTCCCCATGGAATTTCTTCATGAAAATTGATATGCATACTCCCTATACCATATAGAGACCAATGGAAACAAGAATTACCAAAAAATTTGGAGTTATGGCCTCTGAAACCAAAACCCTAATTTTCAGTCAACTGTGTAGTCAAACCTGGCTCTGCATCCATTCCAAACCCAGTTCTTGTGATTCTTTTGAAATCTTGACTTTGAGAGGATGTGATATGATATATGAACACATATGGATCCCTTTGAAGTGATTGGTAGCCTTTGGAGTGGCTTAAGAAACTCTTGGGTTGCTCAGATCACAAACCCTAGGTGCAGATGACTTGGAAACTATGCAGTGAATCAAAAATGGGATATGAGATGTTATGATTGTGTTTATGCATATGAAATGATCACAAGCCATGGTGTGAATGGGTGAGGGCAAATTTGGGGTGTTTACAGCCCCGAGCCATCACAATAAATGATTAGGGTTTTAGTCAACTAAGCCCTCCAGATGAAATTTTTCATGGGAAAAGGAGTCAATGCCTCCAAATATCATCAAGAATGTTGATATGACCATGACACTCTGTCGCTCTAGGGATTTTCATCCTAGTACAAACGCGAAAGTGGCGTGGAAAAGGTAGAGTTGCCAGCCAGGCATTTTTATCCTGATGGAACGGTAAAGGTAATGATGCACAAACCCGAGGAAGAAAGAAAGGACAAGGTCCTGTGAACCAAAGATCTGGGTCCAGGAGTCGGTTACGACCTGGAAAGGTATTAGCACCCCAGATCGGCCGTCGTACCCGACGGGATCCACACTTGTTTGTATGTTTCAAAGGGTGCAAATAAGATGCTGCTGAACAAAAGAACCGCTACTGGAACTGGAATGAAAAAGGGAACTAGAAAAGAGAACGAAAAGGGCAAATGTAGGGAAAATAAAGAGTGTGCTCGAACGAGCCCTACCCCGCTGCCTACGTACCTTATCGGGAAAATGAGGATCAAAGTCAACATAGTTCGCCTAACTGAAGGCGAAAACTTTGTTTGAATTTTTTTATGCGTTGGAACTGCGTATGTCTATGCTCAGGTGTTGCAGGCTCGCCTTGAACGAGTGCTTTTATCGTCTTGCATGCGAGACGAGTCGTTGCAAGTTCACGTTAAGAGTGAGTGAGGTGAGAGAAGAATTTCTCGAAGGGAACGACGATTCTTCTTTATTGTTTTGTCTTTTAGAGAAGTGTTTTTATTTATTGTTTGTGAACCTTCTCGCACTAAGACTTGTTTATTGTGGTAGATGACTTACACCTTACCCCAAGACAGGACGTGCATGAGTAACCCACGACAAAGTCTCGTGTCGTACGAGAAAGATCGACCATTATTAGGTGTTTTTTTTACTTTTCTTCATGAGATGAGAAAGAGAAAGCAAGACGAACAAAAGGCAAAAAGTCTAAGGGGAAGACTAAGATCCTAGTGTTATCATGTATAGATGAACCTAGGTTAGTACAGTTTCTATCCTAATGAGAAGGAAAGGAGAAACAAAGCAAATAGAATACAACTTACTTCTTAATGAAGTTAAGTTGACTCTAAAGGGATTAACATGAAGTTATGAGAAAACAAACCTAACAAACACAAGTATGAAAGGTAAGACGAAATGAAAATTAAATGTATAAAGAAGTAAAAGGAATAAGTTGTAAGGAACTTACCTTATCCTCCCTACAAAACAAAGGTTAGTGTTGCATATTATTAAAAATAATAAAGCAAACAAAGTACCAATTAAATCCTAATTCTCATAGGACCTAAACTAGACTCATTCCTAAGTCTAAAGGGTATAAAAAATGATGTGATGCAAAATCCAACAACTTACTACAGCTACTAAATGCACAAACAACAATGAAATGCAATGCACAATGCACATAACTTTCTACAGCTCACAATCAGCATGCAAAACAGGTGTAAAAAGTGTGGAAATGCAACAATCAACATACATTTTACAGCTTCTGCATCAAAAACAATTATGAATGCAAAATTCAGATTTTGATTATTTTCATTTTTTTATACATAAAATCAATGGACAATGCACAATTAACACAATAAATGCAATGTGAACATGATTCAACATGTATAATTGAATGAACATGTTTATTTTCAATGGATTATGAAAGAATGCAACAATGATCAATTATGCAACAAATATGCAAAGTATGACACATAAACATGATGAACATGAACACTCATCAACATGGATCGACAAGAATAACATGCATCTTGATGCAAAAATATAATTTAACATGATATGCAAACATGATCAAGCATGCAACAAAATGCAACAACATGCACATACATAGTTATGATTACGTGAAATGCAACATACGATATGTGATGCGATGATGCGTATGAGTTAACGAAACATGTAAGGGATGCAAAAACAGAATATAACATGATGCTTTACATGCTAAATGATGCGTTAAACATAGCAACGATTATGCACTAAATCACTTCATGCACAAATGAAGAAATAAGCACAAAAATGCAAAAGTGAACAGAAACGCGTTGAAACGACTCGAAGTGGTTTTGGATCACCAACCTACGAAGTGGAGGATTGCCTCGGTGAGTGTTGCGATGAATCAGATTGCAAATGAAGAAGAAAACCGAAGATCAGCAAATGCAAAATAAATGTGATTCGTTCTTGATGCTTCTAGATTAATCACTTCCAATGCTCTGAATCAATTCAAAAACTAGTAGTTACTTCTTCCACAATTCACAAATCAATGGAGGATAAAGGTTAAGCTTCAAGATCTTCAAGTTTCAGTGTGAAACTTAAAGAGCTTTTCTTTGAAGAAGCTTTGGTGAGTTTTGAGGAAATGGGAGAATTGAGAGAAAAATGAGAAGATTGAAGATGAAAATGGTGAAAATGAATTGCCAACCCTTTGCTTTGGTGGATTAAGGTTTATATAATGAGCAGTCATGTAGCTAGGTTTAGGAATGGAACTAGGCTTTGGTTTGGAGTTTGATTAGGAGTTAGTTAAGATTAGGGTTGGAGTTCTAGAATATTCCTTGGAATATTCCTTGGAATAAACTAGAAGGTGGTAGAAGATGGTAGAACAATCCAAATGAATGGAGGGAAAATGAAAGTGAAGAAAGGGAAGGAGAATATGGAGGGAAATGAAGAAATCCAACTAATTTTCAAACATTTTTCCAAAATCCGCACCCGTTAACCGGTTAACTAAATGAGTTAACCGGTTAACGGTCTCGGAATTTCAATTTTTTGTTGTTGTTTCTCATGGAATTTCCTTTGAATATTTTTGTAGTGATTTTCCCTTATTTGAGCTCCAAGATTGACAAGCCTAGCCCAATCACATGCCTTATGCACATGCCAATGCTCATCATGATTTATTCATATTTTTATTATTTTTTTGAATGTGATGTTATGTTTGGATGATCATGCGAAATGACGAAGCATAAACCACTTGAGGTTGGTGATAAGTTAAGAGGGCAAATTTTAGGGTATTACACAATCCATTTACAAGTACAAAAGCTGCAAAGATCAAGGACTTTAAGATTAGGGTTTCACTATGCCCAAATTAGGGTTTCTAACTAACCAGGGAACCAAAAGTCAGGATTTTCATCTGGACAAGAGCCTATACCATAGTGATTAGTTTAAATAGCTCATATATATCATATAAGTCCATTCATAAGGTCAAAATACCTCAGAGGATGTCCAGTCAAATAATCATAAATCCAGGGGGTATCTAGTGTAATTTTCATCTGGACCAAAAAGTCAAAGTTTGAATTTTTCACCTAAAATGATCCACATGACCTATATTTCAAGAATATATGGTCTAAGGATGCATTTGATCATAACAAATCTGATATTTGAAGATAACTTATAAAAGGGGCAACCTTTGAAACTTAGAAAATTTTCTAAGTTATGGAAAAAAGTGTTCAAGTACCCTACTTCCAAGCATCATAACTTATGATCCAAGCATCAGATTTTGGTGAACCAAAGCTCAAATGAAAGATCTTGCTAGAAACTACAAATGATTCAAATAGGAGAAACTCCAATTCATTATGGATTTCAAGTTGAAGATGGATCAAAATCAAGAAAAATACTGATTTTCAACACTTAGAAAAAAGCTGCCTAAGTGTAAAATCAACAAAACATCAAAACTTGGAGGGATTTTACACCAAGTTCCAAGCTGATTCAAATCCTTTTCAAAACACCAATGTTGTTGCAAATGTTACCAACAATTTAAATAACTAATTGGCATGGAAAGATCTTACTTGTACATGAAGAAATCATGAATCAAAGTGAGCATCTCAAGCTGTTTTGCAAAAACTGATTTTCACAAACTTGTGAAATCTGATTTTTTTATAATTAAAGTACATTGTAAAGTGGATTTAAGCATCTAAACAATGATTACAAGTCTGATCAAACCTGCAAATTCATGATTGCACCATGGAATTCACCAAAATGACATTCATAGAATTCAACATTTTGCGTTTTTATCCAAGGGACACAAAGCTTCAAAAATGCATATTCTTGGATATCTTGTTCAACAAGCAATAAGTGGGCACAATCCAAGCATAAAACTTTTGAGGAATGTGAATTTTGTTCCTATATAGCTGAGCTATTTCACAAAATTATCATTTCATATGTAAGAGATATTTTCATAAAACCATGACTCACAATTGTGACCTCATGACTTCAAATCTTGGAGGCCAAGTTTGTTCAACATGTTTACCTATAAATAGAGACCTCATTCCATCATAAACATTACACCAAAGCCTCTTGTAATACCCCGTATTTAATAAAATACTCTAGATGATATTAATTAAGCTTAATAGGGTTCTGGTGTGCTCCGAGAGTTTTCAATTAAAAATAATTAGAGCAACCGACGAACTTAAATTAATTAATTAGTATTATCTGACTCAGAGGTTTTATTAAATATCCGACTCAGAGAAATTTTCGGATACTCCTAATTCGGACCAGTTAGTGTTACTAACTGATAAATATAATTGTTTTGTTTTAAATAAAGAAAAGAAGGGTTTATAAGAAGAAAGAAAAGAAAGTTAGTAAGAAAAAGAGAAAGAAGGAAAAAGGAAAGAAAGAAAGGGAAGAGAAGAGAAAGAGGAGGAAGAAACCCTAGAAGAGGGAAAGCTTGGATCATCACCATTTCTTTATCAAATCTTCATCTTCACCAACTTCCTCTTCATTGTCAAGGTGGGTTCATAGTTAGAAACTTTACTTTTGAGTTTTGGTTGAGTTAATGAGTTTTAGGGTTTTTGTAGAAATCTTAGAAATTGAAAGATTAAACGGTTAAAACTCGATTAAACTTAAGTATGATGCTTAAAATATGGCTATATTCATGTTTAGTGTTTGATTCCTCTGTTGGGTGATGATTTGGGATGAGTTTGGTATGGAAGGAAGTGTTTCCCGTAAGCAATTTTTCTGGAAATCGCAGAACTTGCTCAGCGAGCAGGCTCGCTTAGCGAGCAGTTTGATTCTGCTGAAAAACCTGAGTTCTGGTATAGCTCGCTTAGCGAGTGAGTTAATCTTCTGGAAAGGCTCAATGCAGGAGCTTTCTCTCTCAGTGAGTAGACCCTTCGCTCAACGAGATCTGGGAGTGTTGTTTTTGTGATTTAATTCATAACTTGTGATCCGGGTATCCGTTTTTAGTGTTCCACATGTCATTTTGAAGCTAATAATATGTTCTATCTTTTGAGACCGAGAAATATTATTTTGAGCCAACTTTTACCCGACTTTTATGATTAAACGTAATTATGTTAGTTAAGGAATTGTGGTATTAATCCAATTGTGGAAAACATATTAAATCATGAGAATTAACTGAGAATAGAGACAATGATATCATTGTGAGATTAGTTTAATGGTGATAATTAAACTAAAATGTTAAGAATTATATGTTTGAAACTATATCATTAAAAGTATCAAGAAAGGAGAAAGAGTTAGGAAATCTTACCATAAACCAATAGTGTGGCCTAGCTTTGTGACTAGAAATTGTTAGATGGTATGACTTGTGAGACACTTAGGTTCATCCTAGGTTGTTGCGAATCATTGAAGCGTAATACACGGTGTCCTCCGAAAAGTCTTGACTAAGCCTTGTGGTGGGTATTACATTGAGTCCCACGGGAAGCATTCTAAAGGCTTGAGGTACCGTCGGTATGGTTTAGACTTGTGGTGGGTATTACACTGAGTCCCACGAGAAGCATGGTTTAGGCTTGTGGTAGGTATTACATTGAGTCCCACAAGAAGCATTGAGTAAGTCTTGTGGTGGGTATTACACTGAGTCCCATAGGAAGCATGGTTTAGGCTTGTGGTGGGTATTATACTGAGTCCCACGGGAAGCATGGTTTAGGCTTGTGGCGGGTATTACACTGAGTTCCAAAGGATGAATGGTTTATACTTATGTTGGGTATTACACGGAGTCCCACGTGAAGCATTGAGTAAGTCTTATGGTGGGTATTACACGGAGTCCCACGGGAAGCATCAAACTTGTTTTAGGCTTGTGGTGGATATTGCACTAAGTCCCACAAGAAGCATGGTAGTCGCTTGAGATGGGTGTTATATCGAGTCCCATGAGAAGTATAAAGGTAAGATCCTAGCTAGTGATAGTAGGATTTGTAGAACTCTTGGACGTGGTTCCAATGAGTGCGAGACGTGTGAACTCAAGGTCGTTTTCCTTTTCCAAAGACTTGAGTTAGGTTTGATAGAACCTTTAGAGCCGAGAGAACTCTAAGATAGGGAACCCACTGAGATGTTATTATCTCACCCCACTATTGTTGTTTCTTTTCAAGTTTCTTTTGCAGGTTTGATTTACAAGTGGAGCTATGCTCGGGATGTTTCAAGTGAAGCATAGTTTTAGTTTTCCGCTGTGTATTTCTGTATCTTTGTACAATAATGGATATTGTATTTGATCTTAGTATTGTTGTGTTAGCATAATTTCCATGTCTTGTATATTTGTTGTATAGAATTTTTATAGTTGGTCAAGAATGTGAATTATGCTATTAGGCACTTATGATGGTTTCAATACCAAAAATAACACTTGTATGATATTATTCTAGATATATATTATATAGGCATTACAGTTGGTATCAGATCAGGTCGTATCCTCGACCTAGCCTTGAAACATCATAAGTAAATCTTTCCTGCCTCTTAAGTGTGTCTGACCGACATGGTTCTTAATATCATATTATGTAATATTGGGCATGATCAACCTAATGCTATGTATGTGATAGGTAGAATCATGGTTATGTGACCATGAGGACTCTGAAGTGTTGTTGTAACTTGTGCTGTGAATGTAGACTCCATCCAAGAGTTAGCAGAAGGAGCTTTTGTCAGCTCAGTTGGAGTCTTCATAAGAGTTTTACTTCCTATAACATGGAGTTGCAGAGCGGTGTGTTTTTCGAGAAACCCTTTAGAATGGATAGGGTCTGAAGGGTAAAGACCTCTACAGGATGAGTGGTCAGTGTATCAATGAATACATAAAGTCACTGGTGGATCAGTATTGGTCACTAGTATGACGAGAATGTTGAGAAATCTCATTCCACGAAAAGAGAGGATGCTTCGTGGAAAAGGTGACGTAGAGTTCAGGAATGAGTAAATTGTTAAGTGTTTCAGCTCTAAGATGGAGGTGGCATCGTAGGTGACCGAGAGTAATTCAAGAAGTGTATTCAGACAATACCTTACAGATGGATAGAAGTTACGAGTTACGAATGCTCTTTTTTTTAGAACCTAAAGTCGTGGTGAAGCGTGAAGAGAGACACAAGGATGTGATTACACATTTCAAGTGAGACAAGTAAATCCCAGACGTAGGATAAAGGACTAGAGTTGTATGTCTGATTGTGACCGAAGAGACAAAGTTTAGAGTAATGCATCAGGGTGTTATATTTTAGTAAGAGATTAATTCAGAATGGTTGAGTGACCTAAGGAATCGTATAAGGTATAATGTCGGAGGAATAATAAGCTTTATTTAGTAATATGAAGTGTGTGAAGTGCGGACTTGATAAAGTGGTTATATATGATAGAATAACCACATTGGATTTGGAAGAATTTCTAGTAAGATGGATTATGTTTGGGTGTGAGAAGATTACCGCAGAGCATGAAGTTGATACGGTATGGGAACAACATTAACAATACGATATGAGAAGGCATTGGATGGGTCTATTCTCAAACTGAAGCGAAAGCGTGCTTCTCGATATGCTATATGTCCAAATGGAACTCTGCAATCAATGTTACCTCAATGGACATCACTCATATCACCAAGAACAAGATTGTCAACGAATAAGATTAAACAAGTACAAAGCAAGCCTACAGACTCAGAGACTTGTTTTGAGCAGTCGTTAATTCGATATTATATGAAATTTAAGAAGAGTGGACGTCCTGAACGTTTGATGGTCTACGAATATGGTGTACGAAAGGACTTTCATGGGGATGTTGTTGACTTGGTTAGGAAAGATTTTGATGTAAAGAAAGCAGTTGTGGAGGTCGAGTTAAATGGTCATCACATTGCGTTGAATTTTTCCACATGTATCAGATGAATTTGAAATCTGGGATGCAACAAACTATTGCTTGGATTAATGAGAACAAGTCCTCTAACCACAACTCATCCGCTAATTTTTCAACATTAGTCAGTTCAGATCGTCTGTGGGTGAAGGTTCTGAGTTTTAGTTGCGATTGGAATGAGTTGGGAGGTTGTGGAGACTTTCTATGCAATGATTTGTAGAGGATAAGGGAACCCCGACTAATACGTAAGTATAGATATCAAAGGTTCTTCATAGGAGTACATTACCTCAGTTTTTAAGTGGAAGGAATAATCGAAGTATTTGGAGTATACCCCTAGTGAGATTGAGAATGTTGTTGTTGATGCTAATTCTCGCAAGGAATTAGAGAGAGAGAGGACAAAGTTGTATACTAGAGATGAGATGTTCATCATTTTGTTTTACCCAATAAGGATTATGTGTTGGTTTTGTTTGTGGATGAATCGAGTTTTAGCTTGCAACTAAAACCCATTTGATAACGTCATTGTGCGAGTGGAATCGAGCCATTCTGTTGAGTATTCGTGTTGTGACCGTGACAAAATGGTAGTTCTACTTCGTCGCTTGTTGGAGTTTATGATATGCATGTTGTGCCTGTTCTGTGTTATCTCGAGTTGTGAACAGCAAGCGTTTGTGCCCATGTCTGGAAATCGAGAGTGAGAATCATCTTGCAAGTTAGCGTGGTTTGGATTGGTAATCTTGAGTAGGGTTATTTGTTAGAAAAAAGGAACAAGTTTAGTTGTGTTCGATCGTTTAGCCTTGGATAGATAATCGATTGACACATGACTTTTATGGAAAACTTTAAAGAATCGTACTTTCTGAATTGAAAGTCTATTTTAGCTCCGTTCAAGTGTCAGTGGATAAAGTGTTGAACTTTCCTTTGAGCATGTTCTAGTAGGCGGTAAATGATCTGGATAATTGGTGTGTCGTTGTTGCGACTATTGAAGAATAAAATTGCAAAGTTATACAAGGATCATGAAGTGTTGATCTTTCCAGAATTTTTTTGGTATTTGAATTATTGGGTGGATAAGAGATGAGCAATTGGTCAATTCTAGTATCGTCAAAATTCTTAACATCAAGTTATGGAACCCGTAAGAGTAATACCGGTTGTGTGAAGCTGAACCTTATTCAGAGATAAGAATTTTAAAGTCACCCTTCCAGGTAAGAGTGAGAAATGAATGTCTCGAAGTTAAGCATGTAATTTGGATCGTTAAGATACAAGACCCTTGAGAGAAGTGAATTTGAATGATAAGCTTTATGTGATCCTAAGAGGTGAGTAAGTGGAATATTGTATGCAAAAGGCAAGTGTTATGGAAATCCGCAAGTGCACTAAGGATGATTTGAATTTGGTATTGGTGACTCACTGGTTATTGTAAGTTCTATGACATTACTATGTTATTATTGTATGGTTGGTAAGTGAGTTATCCTATCCCAGAATGTCTTCAAGTTCTTTTTCTATTGGTTGATGAGAGCTCCGATGGATAAGTGTTTTCTCCACAGATTATCAACTACTTGGTATTGCTTGAGAATTCATAGTATCTCCACTATTAGGCTTTGGAAACATAGTGGATGGAGACATATAAAAGATTTTTGTAATATTATGAGAATTTGAAGAAGATTTATTTATAAGTGTCGAACTAAGAGAATCTTGTTATAAGTGGGTTGTCTATGGTAAGATATCGAAAGCATGAAGTGTCTGATGTAAATAGTTACAATTTTGATATAAGATCAAGTGGAATTGGTATTGAAGCCATTTAACAACGTTTGAAATGGCTTTAGTGATTGAAGGATTGTAATAATAGTTTCGTTGGAAAATTGTATGTGGTTAAGATTTCGCCAAGATACCTTGTGGAACCTTGTTGAGTGTTGAATGTTCCGAAATCAAGCCGGAGTGTTACGTTTTGTGTTTGTAAACACCCCAAATTTGCCCTCACCCATTCACACCATGGCTTGTGATATCTTCATATGCATAAATTCAATCATAGCATCTAATACCACACTGCATTGCTTCTAAGTCATCTGCATCTAGGGTTTGTGATCTGAGAAATCCAAGAGCTATTTGAGCCACTCCAAAGGTCATCAATCACTTAAAAGGGGTCCATGTATGTTCAAGCATCATATTATATCTCCATAAAGTCAAGAAGGTCAAAGAATCACAAGAACTGGGAAAGGCATGGATGCAGAGCCAGGTTTAATTGCACAGATGACCTAGAATTAGGGTTTTGGTTTCAGAGGCCATAACTCCAAATTTTTTGGTCATTCTTGTTTCTATTGGACTCTATATGTTATAAGGATCATGCATATCAATTTTCATGAAGAAATTCCATGGGGAAGGCATCTAATCAAGAGTTGACTTCTTGAGCAAGTCAGTGTAAAATCAGGGCATCTGAGGCCCCCAATGACCCAACCAAAGGGTGTTCTTCATCATTTTGATTGTTTATGATCTTTATTTGATCATAGAAGATGTTAGAAGTTCACAAAATTGAAGAATTTCAAGCCATTTGCAAAGTTGCCTTTTTGGGAAAATGACTTGTAATGGAAACTTGCCATTTTGGGAAACTTTTTCAACCCTTGCTTTTTGATTCAAAAATGCTTCAAATGAGAAAACTTTGGTCATTAAAGTTGTAGAATGGATCATTCCCTTTTCAAAAAGTACAAGAACTTGTCCTAATTCATTTTGGATCAAAAGTTATGGCTTGTTAAAGTTGGGAAAAATCACATAATTTCAAGTTTTCCACCAAAGAGGCATTTTGCAAAATGGTATGATCAAGCATTCTAAAGACTTAAAATGTGCACAAACTCATTACAACATGATCATGTGACTTCTAAAAATCAGAATTGGCCCAAGAATTATGCCTTTTGATGCTTTGAACCTCATGAATTTCAAAAGGGGCCAAACTTTGTGAAAATTGCAAAAACATCTCATAAGCTTTGATCCACTTGCTGATTTGTCTCATAACCAATTCCATGGACATCCTTAATCTCAGCTGAGCCAAGACAAGCCAAAAGGCTAGCTATACCATTGCCCATACCTCAAGTACAAGTCAAGTTGACATTTTGGCAACTTGCCCATACCAATCACAGCAGGCCACCAACAACTTTCTGCCCAATCCAAACTTTACAAACACACTCCAAGGCTTCATTTTCATGAGACACACAAGCCTGAAACAGATCATAAGCCATAGTTCCAAGTTTATGCCTCATATGCATTTTCATTCGAAACACACTCCACAAGCATCAAACATTCAAACAAACTTCACAAAACATCTCAGCATACTCCCCTGATCATTTCCCTGCCCTCATTCATCCCTGAAACATCCTCAAACTGAAACACGATTTCTCTCCCTCACTAAACAGAACTCAAGCAATCTCACAAACCAGCCAAAAGAAACTCCAACCAAGCATTGCAAGCTTCTTAGGAGGTCCATTAGAGGCGTTTTGGATCAAAGGGGCAGCCAGAAAGTTCCAAGGATCAAAGCTCCAGTTCAGGTGAGCTCAAGAACTTTTTTCCAGAAACATGTTTTTAAGTTCCTAAATGATTCTCTATGCTTCACTGATCATGTTGATATGTTTTGTTTCGAAAATGATTGAGTATTGAGTATGTATGAAGCTTCAGAAACTCTTTTGACCTAAATGCATTTTGTTTCGATTCAGCTTTGATATGAAAAATAAATGTGTTTTGATCATTGATTCTTGCTCTATGATGATTGGGGATGGATTCTAGGCAGAGAGATTAGGTTTTAGTGACCTGGGGAGTGAGCTAGCAATTTTCAGGGAGACATGTGGCCGGAGAAGATGACCGGAGGTCATTTCCGGCCACCTGAGAGTCATTAAGCCCTAATTGTGTCATTAATTGTAGTTTGAATGTGGAGCGTAGATCAGGCTGACTTTGTTTGACCCGCACGTGTTTTGATGGCCAGGATGCATCATTAAAACCCTAATCTCTGATTATTTAATTTTAATTTTGTTTAATTAATTCATAAAACAAATTAGCCAGGTTTGAATCTGGACCCTTGGATCTGGCGCGCAGTCAACCAGTCCAAGCCCAGATCAAATCCTGGCCTTCCCTTTTAATTACTTTCATTTATTTTCATTTTTAATTCATTTTCTTTTCCTTTTATTTATACATTTTAATTAAAATAGTAAAAATCATTTTAAAATTATGAAACTTTTTGTCAAGGTTTTCATTATTTTTCAGAACACAAAATTATTTTTATTTTCATTTTTTGCATTAAAAATTATTTTTAAATCATTTAAAAGATTATTTTTAATTAGTTAATGAAAATTAATTAATTAAAAATACTTTTAGGTATTTAAAAATCACCAAAAAATTCATGTTGCATTTAGGAACATTTAGAAACATTGTCCAACTCTCAAACCAAATTTTTTTTTTGTTCTTGATGCCTTTTGATCATTTTCATTGGATTTAATTCCATTTCAAGGCAATATTTTATGTCAAATTTCAAAAATTTCTTTCTGCCTAACCATTCAGAGTTGGATAATGATTCTTTTTGCATTGCATCTTGTATAGCATGTAGTTTATAGGATAAATTTGATTTGAATTGATCTTGCATTTTCAATTTGTTTAGCATTTTTCTTGACAAGGTACCCCAAAACCCTAGCAATCTTAGGAAATTCATAACTTTCATTAGGTTAAGAGTTGGATCCTCTCCTTTGGGCAGTGAGTTTGTATAGGTTTAGGGTATCTTTGATTGCATTTTCAAATTTTTATCATGTTGTTTGCTTCTGGTTTTGGATTTTTGCTTTGCATGATGCATGAAACCCTAATTTGTGCATTCTTTTGCATCCATTTCTCATTTGCTTGCATCCATTGACTTGCCATGACATTTTGTGAATTCATTTGATTCATGATACATCTTAGGACATATTAGAATCATGTTTGATCATGCATCTTTCATTTGCCATGTTGTATGTCCATAACATTTCATAACTTTTCATGTACATTCATGGTTCAATACATGCCTCATTTGCATCCTTATGCTTGTTTGATCATTCTCATGCCTTGCCTCATGTTTGTATCATCTCTTAGCATCATTAACATCATACTCATGCTTCTGGTTTTGGTTTGCATCATGACATTGCATCTCATTTGCATTACATTTCATTCTCTTATGCTAACATTTCAGGTGGTAAGTTGTTTGAGAAGTGAATTTGCCTTCACTTCTCACAATCTCTTCTCATCCCTCTCTCTCATCATTGCTGCATTTTATCTTGTGTATTAGAGTGAGCTTGCTCATTCATGCTCTCTCCCACTTTCTTCCTTCAAGCAACTTGCCTTATTAAGTGAAGCAAGTTGTTTTGCTTCTCTCTGCTTCTTCCTCCTTTCATCTGCTTCCTTCCTGATGGTTTCTCTGAAGACTTTCTTGCAAGCCTCATAAACCTTAGGAGCAACTAAGCATGATAACAATTAGGGTTTGATTAGTCCCCCTATTTAGCTTTTACCTTTGTGTCATCATTGAGTCTTCTCTTCTCATCTCATAATCAAGGACTAAACCCTAAAGGTTTTAAGGCTTTGTGATTAAGCTTATGCCTGCATCCTTCTATTAGGATGGAGTGTATAACTTTAATCCTAAGTGTTAAACCCTTAATGTGTTTAAATCCTTTAATCAATCCATCTTAATAATCACTAATACAATAGCTTGTAACTTGGGCCTTGCATTAGGGTTCTAATTCTTCCTTTATTGGTTAAGAAGGACTAACCCTAGTGTTAATGGACAAGTCCTCCTCAAGTTGTCTTACAAACCATAAAATCCACTTCTTAATCTCACCCTTAATTAAAATCCACTTTAATAAAGGCTTGTTTTGTCATGAGGTTAATCCCTAATCATGGATTAAGTTGAGGTATCCTCCTCAGCTTAAATGTTCTCATCTATTATCCTTCTATTAGGATGGTGTAATGAGTCCATTAGATCCTTGATTATGGCTTAATATCATTACTCAACACTAAACAAAAACAACAAAAACATCTAAATAATCTTAAGTAGGTTAATGATCTTAATCCTACTTCAGGGTGATTAAGTGTGAGATGCTGACTTCACACTTAAGGTATTCTCATTACCCCTAATCAGAGGGATGATGTGATGAGTTTACTAACCCTTGGTTTAGGCTTAAGCTCATTAACTTATGACAAACTTCAAAAAGCAATAAAAGACTGAAAACACAAAAACAAACAATAATCGTCTCCTACGGGATTCTTTTCTCATCTCATTCACTCACAAACGAGAACTCGCTTCTTCCGTCTAATGCAAGACAGTTAGCACCTGAGCCAGACAGGTCATACACTTGAGCATAGACAAGTGAGCAGTTCACAAGTCAATTTATCATTCAGTCTCTTTGGGTCGAACTACGGTGTTCTGACTTCCTCATTGCACGAGAGGATACGTAGGCATAACTTAACAGTTATCGAACAAAAGTCTCTATATATTCCCCCCTCTTCCAGCATTATTCTTTAAGCCTCATAGTCTTGAGCTTTACACTCCTGTTCTTACACTGACACTTCTCTTACACACCTCACACTTCTTTGCACTGACACTTGCATTCTTTCCAGCTTTGATACACAGTTTGCACTGACACTACCCCTTTAAAACACAAATCTTTTAAGCGTGGATCCCGTCGAGTACAACGGACAATCTGGGTGCTAATACCTTCCCAGGTTGTAACCAACCCCCTTTCTCAGTTTCTCTGGTTCGCAACCGTCTTATCCATATCTTTTCCTAGGTTTATGCATCATTACCTTTCCTTCGGGATAAAAATGCCTAGCTGGCGACTCTTTCTTTCTCTTGAGTTCACTCCTGTGTGTTCTCATCCCCCTTTCGCCGAACGTTCGCGTCTGTACCCCTTCTGACCTGAGGTGTCATTTGGTGGGAGCGACAGCTTGGCGACTCTGCTGGGGACCCTTATACTGTAACCAGGGCATCTGGTTCTTTTTGTGGGTTCCTCCTAGCGCTTGTTTGATTTGTGTTTACTGGGGTATTATGTGCTATTTGTGTTTGTATATTTGCATTTATTTTTGCTTTATGTACAGTTATTTATTGCTTTCTTTACAGCTTTATATACATCATACTGTCATACTGTTATCTGGCTGGATCTGGTTTTTTGTTTTGATGGGTGGGGTTCTTCTGAGAGTTTAATGTCCTATACCTGGGACCTGAGTGACACCTAGGCTAGAGTGGTTCATGTTCTTTCCCATTCCATTTCGGTCTGGTGCGGGAATATGAAACACAGTTCAGATGTGGGTTTCTTCTTGAGAACTCTGTGCTACAGATATCCTGTAGTGCTATGACTATCTGGGAAGCCTGCTAAGTCTGGATGACTTTTACTATGACCTTCAGAAACTGAGGTGAGTTAGAGGAGGATCTTTTATGGTTATTGTAAACACTGTACCTCCGGGTTAGAAGTGTTTACACTTCTCATAACTGATCCAAGTATGAGGATCCTTGTTTTAGAACACTACCTGTGAGGGGGTTGGGCTGTTTACAGGTTTGCAGGTACCCTTGGCCACATCATACCCTGATAGTTGTTTTGTTTAAGAATGCTCCACTTTGGACAGTTCTTGTGATTTAACCCAGGACATGTGACTCTTTACTTGAGTCCCCCACCTTGGTTACTGGATTTCTGTACCTCCATCTGGACTTCTTGAACATACATGGACTTATACCAAGGCAGTTAATCAGATCCAGCTTGATCACAAACCCTTGCATATCATTTGCATACTCATCATTGCATCATTTAACATTTGTTTATTTGTTTTACAGGGTATCCATATTGCATCTGGCTTGGTTTTGACCCCTTCATCTGCAGAGACCTCTGTTTCATCAGTTATCTACTTCAGCTACTTTCATCACCAGCCTCAGCCTATCAGTGGCTCATCACCAGTATCAGTCTTCATCATCAGCATTTGTTTCAGCTCTTCATCAGCAGTCATGGCACCCAAGAAGAGAAACATTTCATACCATTTCTTTGAGCCTGTGTTGACTGGCATCAGACAGGTTCAGGCACTTATCACTCCAGACCACATCCCATTATTCAGAGAGCATTATGGAGGCATCCTTGATATGGTTATGGACCTAGACCCTTCTCAGAGGAGTTTGATCCACACTTGCCTACAGTTCTATGACCCTCATTTGAGATGCTTCACTTTCCAGAACTTTCAGCTAGGACCTTTACTGGAGGAGTTCTCATCATTGATTGGAGTACCTGTCAGGGGTGGTATCCCCTTCAACCCAGAGATGGATTTTCCCAGCAATGAAGAAGTGGCAAAAGCACTGTACCTGGAGCCTATTTTGATTGAGCAGAACATGACTACAAAGGCTGGAATCCCTGGTCTGCACTTAGACTTTTTGACTTCTCAGGCCATCTTGAAGGCCTCCTTAGGAGAATGGAGGGCAGTTTGTGCATTGTTAGCCCTCAGTATATATGGGGCTATACTATTTGCAGACGAGCCCAAATTTATCAGCAAGAATGCCATTCATCTCTTCCTTTTGAGGAACCCAGTGCCCACATTACTGGGAGATTTCTATTATTCTGTTCACCAAAGAAATGAGAAGCAAAGAGGGAAGTTGGTGAGATGCTGTGCTCCCCTGTTTCATACCTGGCTGCTTAAACACTTACCCAAGACTGATGCCTTCCTGAATCCTCACCAACAGAAGAATTGGGCTAAGAGACTTATTGCTTTGACTTCAGATGACATCAGATGGTGCACCCAAAGCACCAAAGGCAGGGACATAATTACTAGCTGTGGACAGTTCCCCAATGTACCTCTAATAGGAGTGAAGGGTTGCATCAACTACAATCCTTTGCTGTTTAAAAGACAGTTGGGCTATGCTTTGGTTCACCCTCCTAGAGTGCAAGACTTGGCTGAAACCCTGTATTGTGAGATAAAGCCCAATCTAGCTGTTGTCAGGAAAACATCCTGGGCTTGGGAAAACATCCAAACCAAAGGGATGGCCATTCTTGGGAGGTGCAATAATGTAGCTTCAGCTCATTATTATGAATGGTCTCATGCTAGGGCTCAGCTTTCTGGGATGCCTTTCACCATTGAGGATACACCTGGACCATCCACAGCATCACCTCCAGCCACTGTCAGCCTGGAAGAATTTGAGAAGCTGAAGGAGAGGAATGAGAATCTATCTCAAGCTCTAAAGAAGACCCTCTGGGAGAGGACTGATGGTCGTCTAGACATTGAGAGGTTGGAAAAGCTTAAAGTGGGGCATCTAGCCAGGATTGAGAAAGCAGAGGACTACATCAAGAAATCACGAGCTGGGGAGCAAATTTTGAAGAATGCCTGTAAAGAGGCCCAGTTTCAGAAGGCTAGGACTGATCTCTATCTGAAAGAAAGTCAAGCTAGGTGGGTCAGAATCACTGAAGCTCGCACTCAAGAAGATAAGAGAACTCAGGACAGGATTGAGCAGTTGGAGGCCAATGAAAAGAAACAACAGGAGGCTCTGCTAGCAGCCCAGAAGGAGATCTCGGAGTTGAAGCTTAGGGCTGGTGTGAAGAGGTCAAAGGACCAAAACCGGCACAAGAAGCTGACCACTGCTATTGCCACCAGAAACCTTCTTATCAGAAACATTACAGAGCATCCGACTGGTCCTGTAACTGAAGCACTTCTGAAGGAAGTTAAGGAGGATGAGTTTGGATTAGATGTTTGACTTCTTTGCTTGTTGTTATTTCCATTGCATGTACTTTTCTTTTTATGTTGTATTTTGACCCCTCAGGGGCATGTGTTGTAAAAAACAAACTATGTATGATCCACCATTTGTAATGTATTTGTCAGTTTGTTTCATTTGAGTTTCTTTTCTCAAAGCAACATCAAAGCATCTTCCTCAAGGTCTGGAAAGGTCAAAACCAAGAGCCAAGCCGGATACCTTGGAAAATAAATAAGCATACTGCATCGCATACTAACTCTTGTTTTGTTTTATAGGATTTTGTTTTGTTTATTACTAACTCTGTTGTGATTCAGGAATTATTGCTCGCCGTCGGGTGTTCCCTCTCAACCGTCCGCACCGGTATCCTACTCGCAACAATCTTCCTGGTATCCAAATGGACCAAGTACAGCAAGATCTGACAGAAGTCAGAACTCAGATGGCTAATGAAAGGCTGGAGATGAGAAACCAAATGGCCCAATTCATGGAAGTAATGAATGGCTTGGCCCAAAGTCAAGAAAGGTTGAGGGCATTGGTAGAAAGACAAACCCCGGAAGAACCCCATATGGGAACTGGAGGAACAAGTAATAATGAGAGGGGTCAGCCTCATGTTAATCCACCAGTATATGGGCCTCATCTACATCCGGAAGTCAATATCCCGGGTAATGTGCAAGGAAATACTACTGCAGGCAGGATCTTACAAGAAGACCCCTAAGAGGAGCAGTTCACTGTAATGGGAGCTGGGGATGAAGTTTAGGATAGAAGGTTTGATGAAATTGCTGAGAAGTTGAGATCTCTGGAGTCTCAAAATTCCCTAGGTTTTGATGTCATGGATATGGGGCTAGTGGATGGGGTAAGGATTCCCCATAAGTTTAAACCACCGTGATTCGAGAAGTACAATGGAACTTCCTGTCCACGAACTCACTTGCAATCCTTTCTGGGGAGACTTAAAGCGTACACCATGGATGAAAAACTGTGGATGTTTTACTTTGAAGACAGTTTGATTGGGGCTTCAAGGGAGTGGTATTCACACTTGACCAGAGCTACTATCAGGTGCTGGAAGGACCTAGCTGAATCCTTCATCAGACAATACCAATACAATCTGGACATGGATCCTAACAGGACCCTTTTGATGGGAATGTCTCAGTCCTCCAGAGAAAGCTTCAGGGAATATGCCCAGAGGTGGAGACAGCTTGCTGCTGCTGTCCAGCCATCCATGTCGGAAAGGGAAATGGCCGACATGTTTATGAATACTCTGCAAGGAACATATATTGATAGGCTAGCTGCCTTTTCTTCCACCAGCTTCGCTGACGTAGTTATAGCTGGAGAAAGAATTGAGAGCCTTCTGAAGATGGGTAAGATTACTGATAATGGTGCAAGTTCGTCTAGTAACCCCAGGAAGCCTTTTGTGGGACCTAGAAGAACTGGTGAGACAAATGCCATTCATGCCAGCAGGGGTAGACCTCAGTATGTCCACAGGTCAGTAGCAGCTGTCACAATTCCAGCTCCGATTCCTCAGCAACCAGCATATCAACCACCACAACAACCCCACTATCAACAACAAATTCAGTATCCGCCACAAAGGACCTACAACAACAATAACAACAATCAGCAGCAAAGACCCTTTCAGCAAAGGCCATCACAGGCAAATAGGGTGATTGATCCAATCCCTATGCCTTATGCCGCTTTATTGCCACAACTCTTGAAACTCAACTTGGTTGAATTAAGGACATTGGCACCACCAGATCCCTCTAATCTCCCAAGAAATTATGATGTCAACGCCAGATGTGCTTTCCATTCTAATGCACCTGGCCACAATACGGAGAAGTGCAGGGCTTTACAAATGAAGGTACAAGACCTGGTGGACTCTAAAGCCCTCAACTTTGCACCCCCTCCAAGTGTCACCAAGAATCCCATGCCCAATCATGGAGGACCAAGAATTAATGCCATTGAGGAAGACAAGCCATCTTTCTTAATCACCAGTGTTGGACAGATTTGGATACCTCTGGTAGAAATTAAAGCTCAGCTTCTAGAGTGCCAGATGTTCCCCGGGTGTGAGCTCGGTTGTGGGTATTGCAACATTTCGGTCAACGGGTGTGATAATTTGAGAAGTGGCATAGATGGTCTTATCAAAAGTGGTATACTTCAGATCACAACAACGGCGCCTACAAATCCAGCAATCCCTTTGACAACAATTCCTGACTCTTCTACAACTGCAACAACAATCATTCCAACTAATTCATCAATTTCATCAACAATGGCTTCCTCTATCACTTCAACAAATCAGATGTCAACAACCATTTCTTCTACAACATCAGCATCCATTTATTCAGCAGGATCTTCTACAACACCAACAGACATTAATGAAGATATGTCAGTAGTCACTATCTACTATGAACCATCAGATGTTCCTCCAAACAACAACTTCCAGCAACAAACAGTGGCACTTCCTGCCAGGTCACCAGTCACCATCTACTACGATCCGCACACTATCTCTGTACCCTCCTCTGCAGCAGTCAGTCCAGTTACCATCACGGTGCCTGGACCAGTTCCATATGAAAGCAGTAATGCCATACCTTGGCATTATGGCTCTGACCTCTACTGCAACGGGGAGAAAATCACTTTTGATTCTTCAACCTCTTCTCCACAGATTGATAATGTTGGGGGAGGCGGAGGCTTCACCAGAAGCGGACGCCTTTTTGCCTCACAATTGCAAAGACCTAATGCCGAAGCAGAAGCAGCTGCCAAAGCGAAGGGAAAGAGTGTGATATCTGAAGAACCAATCATCAAAGAAACTCAGAAGACATCTTTTGAACAAGATGTAGACGAGTTTATGAGGATTATAAAGAAAAGTGATTACAAAGTGGTGGATCAGCTTCACCAAACTCCCTCAAAAATCTCCATACTATCCCTGCTGATGTAATCTGAAGCTCACATGAATGCATTATTGAAAGTCCTGCACGCAGCATACGTGCCAGAAGAGATCACTGTTAATCAGCTAGAAACCGTGGTGGCAAATGTCAACACCAGTCATGGACTGGGCTTTACCAATGCTGACTTAACAACTGAGGGACGTAACCACAACAAGGCTTTACACATCACTCTAGAATGCAAGGGTGCTGTTCTATCCCTTGTACTGGTGGACACTGGGTCTTCACTCAATGTTCTACCAAAGAAAGCCTTAGTGAAGCTGGAGTATGATGGCTTGGCACTGCGTCCAAGTAATTTGGTGGTAAGAGCATTTGATGGATCAAAGAGATCAGTGCTTGGGGAGATTGATCTGCCTGTGATGATTGGCCCGCAGACTTTTAAAATTACCTTCTATGTGATGGACATTCAGCCGGCCTACAGCTGTTTGTTGGGTAGACCTTGGATCCATGCCGCTGGCGCTGTTACGTCTACCCTTCACCAGAAGCTGAAATTCGAGTGGGAAGGCCAGATCATCACCATCTGTGGTGAAGAAGATATCTTTGTTAGTCATCTGGCTACGTATAAGTATATTGAGATGGATGGAGAAATCCATGAAACTATGAGCCAAGGGTTTGAGGACCTGAACATAAATGAAGCATCTGCTATACTTGGAACCTCCATGACATCTTATCAGCAAGCCAGGAAGGTTGTTGAAGAGGGTACTGCCCAAGGCTGGGGCAAGTTGCTGCCTGTGGAGAAGAAGGAGGACAGATTTGGGTTGGGTTATAAACCAACTCAACAAGATCAATCAGAGGCTGCCAAGAAGCCCAATTTTGTTAGCGGGGGAATGCTCACCCCAGATACAGTGAACAACTTGGAAGACGAGGATGAAAGCGACCGCAACCTGGAGAGCTGGATACGTCCAAGGATCCCGGGGAGCCAAGTCCTTAACTGGTCTTCCCAGGAAATTATAAGGGTAACTCCTGCAGAGTAATTATTATTTCCTGTATTTTTAAGCATGCATCAAGTCTTGCATCTTGCCCAAGATGACAAGACTCATTTTGTAATCGGGCCATCTTGTAATTTTGTGCAAACAGATCAATCAATGAATATCGGACATCTTTTGCAAATGAGTCTTTTTTCTTTCCCGCTCACTGTTTTTCATTTTTCTTTTTGTACAAAAATAAAATGGCAGTGTTTTCCAAAATGATAAACTTCATTTCACTTTTTTCTAAACAAGATTAAAATCAATCACTAAAATGAACAATCTAAACCCTTGCAGAGAGTGCCTTTCAGACTGCACCGACAACAACACTGCTATGACTTCGTATGACTTTGACAATCCAATCAATCAAGCTGATGAGGGGGTTGAAGAAGATTATGAGCTTCCTGAAGAGCTAGCCAGGTTGTTAAGGCAAGAGGAGAAGGTTATCACTTCTCATCAGGAGGAGGTCGAAACAGTTAATCTTGGTATGGAAGAAGATGTGAAAGAAGTTAAGATCGGGGCCTGCCTACAAGACTCAGTGAAAGAGCAATTGATTGACATGCTTCGAGAGTATGTGGATGTTTTCGCTTGGTCTTATCAGGACATGTCAGGGTTGGACACCGATATTGTCATGCACAAGCTGCCTTTAAAAGAAGACTGCCCGCCAGTGAAACAGAAGTTGCGCCGTACTCGCCCAGATATGGCAATGAAGATAAAAGAAGAGGTGCAAAAGCAGTGGGACGCCGGTTTCCTTGCTGTAACTAGCTATCTGCCGTGGGTTGCTAATATTGTACCTGTGCCTAAGAAAGACGACAAGGTGAGAATGTGTGTGGACTACCGAGACCTGAACAGAGCCAGCCCAAAGGATGACTTCCCATTACCTCACATTGATGTATTGGTTGATAATACGGCTCAGTTCTCGGTGTTCTCCTTCATGGACGGATTTTCAAGATACAATCAGATCAAGATGTCACCTGAAGACATGGAGAAAACAACTTTCATCACACCCTGGGGCACGTTCTGTTATAAGGTGATGCCATTCGGACTGAAGAATGCTGGTGCAACCTATCAACGGGCTATGGTAACATTATTCCACGACATGATCCATAAAGAAATTGAATGTTATGTGGATGACATGATGCCAAGTCCCTCATAGAAGAAGACCACCTGGTGAATCTGTTGAAATTATTCAAGCGTCTGAGGAAGTATCAACTGAAGTTAAACCCCAACAAATGCACATTCGGGGTGCGATCTGGTAAGCTGTTGGGATTTATTGTGAGCGAGAAATGGATTGAAGTTGACCCTGACAAAGTCAAAGCCATTAAGGAAATGCCTGCACCGAAGTCAGAAAAAGAAGTTCGGGGGTTTCTAGGTAGATTGAACTACATTTCAAGGTTCATATCTCACCTTACAGCAACCTGTGAACCCTTATTCAAGCTGTTAAGAAAGGAGCAAACGGTCAGGTGGAATGAAGACTGCCAGAGGGCTTTTGACAAAATCAAGGAATATTTGCAAGAGCCTCAAATCCTTATGCCTCCAGTTGAAGGAAGACCTCTGATAATGTACTTGACAATATTAGAAGAATCAATGGGGTGTGTGCTGGGCCAGCATGACGAGTCTGGTCGAAAAGAGTATGCAATTTACTACCTAAGCAAAAAGTTTACCGACTGTGAACAACGATATTCACTGCTCGAGAAAACTTGTTGTGCTTTAGCGTGGGCTGCTCGCCGACTGAGACAGTATATGCTGACCCACACTACTTTATTGATATCAAAGATGGACCCAGTTAAGTACATTTTTGAGAAGCCAGCACTCACCGGACGGGTTGCAAGATGGCAAATGATCCTCACAGAATACGACATCCAGTACACATCTCAGAAAGCCATCAAGGGTAGTGTACTGTGTGATTATCTTGCCGAGAAGCCCATTGATGATTACCAGCCTATGAGATTTGACTTCCCTGATGAAGACATCATGTTCATAAAAGCAAAAGATCATGAAGAGCCAATTCAAACTGAAGGGCCTGACCTGGAAGAAGAATGGACTATGATGTTTGATGGGGCTGTTAATATGAATGGTCGTGGTGTTGGTGCAGTACTCATTACACCAAAGGGGGTTCACATGCCTTTCTCGGCAAAGCTCACCTTTAACTGCACTAACAACGAAGCTGAATACGAAGCTTGCATTATGGGTCTTGAGGAAGCCATTGACCTCAGGATCAAGACTTTGATTGTGTTCGGAGATTCAGCTCTGGTAGTTAATCAAACCAACGACAAATGGTACACCCACCAGGACCATCTGATACCTTATAGGGATTATACAAGGAGGTTATTGACTTTCTTTACAATGGTCAAGCTTGAGTATATCCCTCGGGACGAGAATCAGTTTGTAGATGCTCTGGCTACCATTTCATCCATGATCAAAGTTCAAGCTGCCAACTTTGTGCCTCGGATTTCAGTGTCCAGACTTGACAGACCAGCATATGTATTTGCAGCAGACGCTGTAAAAGATGATAAGCCTTGGTTCCATGACATTAAGTGCTTCTTGGAAGATCAAACATACCTACCTGGGGCATCTTCCAATGATAAGAAGACTCTAAGAAGGCTTGCTGGTAGTTTCTTTCTGAATGCTGATGGTTCCCTGTACAAGAGAAACTTTGATATGGTACTCCTCAGATGCGTTGATAGAACAGAAGCAGACTTGTTGATGCGCGAAGTGCACGAAGGATCCTTTGGTACCCATGTTGGAGGACATGCCATGGCCAAGAAGTTGCTAAGATCAGGTTATTACTGGATCACAATGGATGCTAACTGTTGTGCCTATGCCAGGAAATGCCATAAATGCCAGATTTATGCGGATAAGGTGCATGTGCCTCCCAATCCTCTGAATGTGATGTCTTCACCTTGGCCCTTTGCTATGTGGGGCATTGATATGATTGGCAAGATTGAACCGACTGCTTCAAATGGCCACAGATTCATCCTGGTTGCCATTGACTATTTTACCAAGTGGGTTGAAGCAGCTTCGTATGCAAATGTTACAAGACAAGTGGTAGCCCGATTTCTAAAGAGAGACATCATCTGTCGGTATGGAGTTCCCGAGCGAATCATTACTGATAATGGTTCCAATTTAAACAACAAAATGATGGCAGAGCTATGCCGGGACTTCAAGATCCAACACCACAATTCTTCTCCTTACAGGCCAAAGATGAATGGCGCTGTTGAGGCAACTAACAAGAATATCAAGAAGATTGTACAGAAGATGGTAGTTACCTACAAAGACTGGCATGAAATGCTACCATTTGCCTTGCATAGGTACCGTCCACTAGGGCAACACCGTATCAACTTGTGTATGGTATGGAGGCAGTCCTACCTGTTGAAGTGGAATTACCCTCCCTGCGGGTACTGATGGATGTTAAGCTGAATGAAGCAGAATGGGTCCGGTCCCGATACGAACAACTGAGTCTGATTGAAGAAAAGAGATTGGCTGCAATCTGTCATGGGCAGTTGTATCAGAAAAGAATGAAGAAAGCCTTCGATCAGAAAGTCAGGCTTCGGGAGTACCAAGTAGGAGATCTGGTGTTGAAAAGACTCCTCCCTCCTCATACAGACCACAGGGGCAAGTGGACTCCGAACTATGAAGGGCCATTTGTGGTAAAGAAGGTTTTATCCGGTGGAGCACTGATGCTCAGTACTATGGATGGTGAAGACTTCCTGTCCCCTGTGAATTCAGATGCAGTTAAAAAATACTTCGCATAAAATGACCCGCTGGACATAAAAACAGAATGTAAGTCCAGGCAAAAATAGGGCATCCCGGCGAGTCAAAAACAGAATAAAAGACTCGAGCAAAAATAAGGGAAAATAAACAAAAAATGTACACCCGCTGAGTTGAAAAGCCGCATTGGACAGCTCAGGCAAAAATGGGTATCCCGGTGGATTGAAAACCTGAAAGGGCGATCCACGCAAAATAAGGGAATAAGCGAACAACTGCATTCTGAATTCGTCTATATCACTTACAACTTGGTAAGCTTCGAAAGGATCAAGCTTCTTTCAGAATCAGCCTTCTTTGGAAAGCAAGACAAGAAGAACGTCAAATGTCATACGAGTCATAGCAAAAGGGAAGCTCCTTGAAGCGTCGTCAACATTGCCAAACGTCTTTTGTTTCTCAATTTGTAACGATCTCCTCATTTTAGGGGACTTGTTTCTTTGACTGTATCTTGCATATTCAGGGCACATGAATTAATAAAATCAGATTCTCAGTCATGTTTCGTCTCGTACATTTTATTTTTGTTTGCAAAAATGTCCGATATCCCTAAGATACTGATTGCATAAATACAAATGCTCTTTCTACTAAGAATACGTGCTTACAGGAATATGCTTACTCCCGGGGGTGTCTGAACCCTTATGATGGAAT
This sequence comes from Lathyrus aphaca, assembly GCA_963966055.1. Taxonomy (NCBI): domain Eukaryota; kingdom Viridiplantae; phylum Streptophyta; class Magnoliopsida; order Fabales; family Fabaceae; genus Lathyrus; species Lathyrus aphaca. The sequence goes on along the minus strand of OZ014519.1, from coordinate 319,463,092 downwards.
CCGGTAAGGAATACCTCGGGATTACTTGTGCGTTTCTCTGTCTTTTCAGGATTGCAGGTATTCAAAGCACGGCCTGGGGCATGAAAGCTTCACCCCAGCAAGCTGGCAAATCATTATCTACTCAGTCTTAGCACCGGGGGTGTTTTCTCCCCAGCTGCGTTGCCATCCATTATTCCTCCTCAGCCAAGTACAAAAGCCAGGGAACCATCTCCCCACATAGTGTCAACCTCTACCCAGAAGAGCAACGCGCGAAGGAATCACAACAGAGTGAAGAAAGCTTCTACAAACCCCAGCTGGGTCCCTCATTAATGAGATAGGTTTGTCAATGACTTATTCCCCAAGCAAAGTCATACATGACAGATCCACCAGTGATCTCCTCCCCAGCTGGGATGTCCATTTCAAGCAGATCAGCCAGAGATCTTCGCAGCTATGGGATCCGAATCCCGGATCGGTATCTTTGCATAAACATAGCATTCGCATCATATTTTCCCTGCAGAGCGTAGCATTCCGTCTAATACGGAGCATTACGGCAAAAATCAAATATTGCATAATCATAAGCCACAATCTGAATCAAACACTTGTGAAAACTGACAATCCATCAACGGTATACAGAAAACTCCCCAAAATTCCCCCGGCAGAGAGCCCAGACATTTCTCTTACAAATACAGATACTTCCTGACACCCGTCCGTGTCATATCCCCAGTAGAAAGCCAAAGTGTCCCCTTTGCACTCACAGATACACATATATATACAACTTTCTTGACATCCGTCCGTGTCACTTTCCCCAGCATAATTACCTAGATTCTTTGTAAACCATACACCTGTTTATAATACACTTTTCTCTTTCTTGACACTCGTCCGTGTCACTCTCCCCAGCAAGTTAAACACTCATCCGTACACCACTCATACTTATTACTCCTGTTCCACTCATATAGATACTCGTCTGTATCTTGTATACACCACTTATATCCTCTCAGATTCGACACTCATCCGTGTTCTTTGTTAACCAGTTGGTACTCGTCTGTATCATCATCTCAGAACATGCGTCAAGCGTTTGTTTCTACCTGATACTCGTCCGTATCACAATCTTAGGGATGCTCGTCCGCATCTTTAATCCATACACATGTCAAACACTTATGTCTTCTTGAATTTAGACACTCGTCTGTGTCTACTTTTCCCCAGAAGAGTCCCCACAGAATCAACACTCGTCTGTGTTCTTTGTTAACCGATTGATACTCGTCCGTATCATCATCTCTGAACATGTGTCCGTGTTTACTTCTACTTGATACTCGTCCGTATCTCGGTCTTAAGGATGCTCGTCCGCATCTTTAATCCATACACAGTGCCAAAACACTTATACCTTTCATTTCCTTGGATATAGACACTCGTCCGTGTTTACTATTCCCCAGCAAAGTCCTCAACAAAACTTGTTAAACTTTTTCTTTTCTATCTGACATCCGTCCTATGTCATGATACTTGTGGCAACCGTACCTTGCCAGGTGATCGTCCTTCACCTTTGGAAGACCATCCCTCATCCTTTCCCCAGCGGAGTCTCTATTATTGGAACCCTTTTCTATCCGGCATTCGTCCTATGTCGTGATATTCTCAGCAGCCGTCCCCTGCTAGGTGATCGTCCTTCACCTCTTAATGATCGTCCTTCATTATTTTACCCGATGGTCGTCCCCATCATTGATCTTGTTATCTGACATTCGTCCTATGTCATGATAAACCCTGAGAGCAGCCGTACCCTGCTAGGTGATCGTCCTTCACCTCTTGATGATCGTCCTTCATCATGCTTATCCGATGGCCGTCCCCATCGTCGACCTTTTTATCCGACATTCGTCCTATGTCGTGATACTTTCAGCAGCCGTACCCTGCCTGATGATCGTCCTTCACCTTAGATGACCGTCCCTCATCTTATCCCCAACAGAGCAGCTGTCCCCTGCTAGGTGATCGTCCTTCACCTTCTGATGACCGTACCTCATCATTTATTTCATAATCCCCAAAAAGTCTTATAGCTTTGCTTGATGGCCGTCCCCATCATAATCTCTTAGATCCCCAGCGTGTCGGCCGTCCCCGTCATTACTCTTTCCCTAGCAGTCGTCCTCTGCTCGACGGTCATCCTCCATCGCCTGCACTTTATAATATACTTTGTTTTCTTTTACAATCTATATCCCTTTTCTCCTTCATTCTGTGAGTGCAAATTTTGGACTGTCTTTGGTATTCAACCACAAGTTATCTTGTTTGTCTGTTAAGCCGTTGCTTACATTCTACACAGCTAACTCATGTTTGAATAGGGGTAGCTGTAAACACCCCAAATTTTCCCTCACCCATTCACACCATGTATTGTGATATCTTCATATGCATAAATTCAATCATAGCATCTCATACCACACTGCATTGCTTCTAAGTCATATGCATCTAGGGTTTGTGATCTGAGCAATCCAAGAGCTATTTGAGCCACTCCAAAGGTCATCAATCACTTCAAAGGGGTCCATGTATGTTCAAGCATCATATTATATCTCCATAAAGTCAAGAAGGTCAAAGAATCACAAGAACTGGGAAAGGCATGGATGCAGAGCCAGGTTTAACTGCACAGATGACCTAGAATTAGGGTTTTGGTTTCTGAGGCCATAACTCCAAATTTTTTGGTCATTCTTGTTTCTATTGGCCTCTATATGTTATAAGGATCATGCATATCAATTTTCATTAAGAAATTCCATGGGGAAGGCATCTAATCAAGAGTTGACTTCTTGAGCAAGTCAGTGTAAAATCAGGGCATCTGAGGCCCCCAATGACCCAACCAAAGGGTGTTCTTCATCATTTTGATTGTGTATGATCTTTATTTGATCATAGAAGATGTTAGAAGTTCACAAAATTGAAGAATTTCAAGCCATTTGCAAAGTTGCCTTTTTGGGAAAATGACTTGTAATGGAAACTTGCCATTTTGGGAAACTTTTTCAACCCTTGCTTTTTGATTCAAAAATGCTTCAAATGAGAAAACTTTGGTCATGAAAGTTGTAGAATGGATCATTCCCTTTTCAAAAAGTACAAGAACTTGTCCTAATTCGTTTTGGATCAAAAGTTATGGCTTGTTAAAGTTGGAAAAAATCACATAATTTCAAGTTTTCCACCAAAGAGGCATTTTGCAAAATGGTATGATCAAGCATTCTAAAGACTTCAAATGTGCACAAACTCATTACAACATGATCATGTGACTTCTAAAAATCAGAATTGGCCCAAGAATTATGCCTTTTGATGCTTTGAACCTCATGAATTTCAAAAGGGGCCAAACTTTGTGAAAATTGCAAAAACATCTCATAAGCTTTGATCCACTTGCTGATTTGTCTCATAACCAATTCCATGGACATCCTTAATCTCAGCTGAGCCAAGACAAGCCAAAAGGCTAGCTATACCATTGCCCATACCTCAAGTACAAGTCAAGTTGACATTTTGGCAACTTGCCCATACCAATCACAGCAGGCCACCAACAACTTTCTGCCCAATCCAAACTTTACAAACACACTCCAAGGCTTCATTTTCATGACACACACAAGCCTGAAACAGATCATAAGCCATAGTTCCAAGTTTATGCCTCATATGCATTTTCATTCGAAACACACTCCACAAGCATCAAACATTCAAACAAACTTCACAAAACATCTCAGCATACTCCCCTGATCATTTCCCTGCCCTCATTCATCCCTGAAACATCCTCAAAATGAAACACGATTTCTCTCCCTCACTGAACAGAACTCAAGCAATCTCACAAACCAGCCAAAAGAAACTCCAACCAAGCATTGCAAGCTTCTCAAGAGGTCCATTAGAGGCGTTTTGGATCAAAGGGGCAGCCAAAAAGTTCCAAGGATCAAAGCTCCAGTTCAGGTGAGCTCAAGAAATGTTTTTCCAGAAACATGTTTTTAAGTTCCTAAATGATTCTCTATGCTTCACTGATCATGTTGATATGTTTTGTTTCGAAAATGATTGAGTATTGAGTATGTATGAAGCTTCTGAAACTCTTTTGACCTAAATGCATTTTGTTTCGATTCAGCTTTGATATGAAAAATAAATGTGTTTTGATCATTGATTCTTGCTCTATGATGATTGGGGATGGATTCTGGGCAGAGAGATTAGGTTTTAGTGACCTGGGGAGTGAGCTAGCAATTTTCAGGGAGACATGTGGCCGGAGAAGATGACCGGAGGTCATTTCCGACCACCTGAGAGTCATTAAGCCCTAATTGTGTCATTAATTGTAGTTTGAATGTGGAGCGTAGATCAGGCTGACTTTGTTTGACCCGCGCGCGTTTTGATGGCCAGGATGCATCATTAAAACCCTAATCTCTGATTATTTAATTTTAATTTTGTTTAATTAATTCATAAAACAAATTAGCTAGGTTTGAATCTGGGCCCTTGGATCTGGCGCGCAGTCAACCAGTCCAAGCCCAGATCAAATCCTGGCCTTCCCTTTTAATTACTTTCATTTATTTTCATTTTTAATTCATTTTCTTTTCCTTTTATTTATACATTTTAATTAAAATAGTAAAAATCATTTTAAAATTATGAAAATTTTTGTCAAGGTTTCAATTATTTTTCAGAACACAAAAATATTTTTATTTTCATTTTTTGCATTAAAAATTATTTTTAAATCATTTAAAAGATTATTTTTAATTAGTTAATGAAAATTAATTAATTAAAAATACTTTTAGGTATTTAAAAATCACCAAAAAATTCATATTGCATTTAGGAACATTTAGAAACATTGTCCAACTCTCAAACCAAATTTCTTTTTTGTTCTTGATGCCTTTTGATCATTTTCATTGGATTTAATTCCATTTCAAGGCAATATTTTATGTCAAATTTCAAAAATTTCTTTCTGCCTAACCATTGAGAGTTGGATAATGATTCTTTTTGCATTGCATCTTGTATAGCATGTAGTTTATAGGATAAATTTGATTTGAATTGATCTTGCATTTTCAATTTGTTTATCATTTTTCTTGACACGGTACCCCAAAACCCTAACAATCTTAGGAAATTCATAACTTTCATTAGGTTAAGAGTTGGATCCTCTCCTTTGGGCAGTAAGTTTGTATAGGTTTAGGGTATCTTTGATTGCATTTTCAAATTTTTATCATGTTGTTTGCTTCTGGTTTTGGATTTTTTCTTTGCATGATGCATGAAACCCTAATTCGTGCCTTCTTTTGCATCCATTTCTCATTTGCTTGCATCCATTGACTTGCCATGACATTTTGTGCATTCATTTGATTCATGATACATCTTAGGACATATTATAATCATGTTTGATCATTGCATCTTTCATTTTCCATGTTGTATGTCCATAACATTTCATAACTTTTCATGTACATTCATGGTTCAATACATGCCTCATTTGCATCCTTATGCTTGTTTGATCATTCTCATGCCTTGCCTCATGTTTGTATCATCTCTTAGCATCATTAACATCATACTCATGCTTCTGTTTTTGGTTTGCATCATGACATTGCATCTCATTTGCATTACATTTCATTCTCTTATGCTAACATTTCAGGTGGTAAGTTGTTTGAGAAGTGAATTTGCCTTCACTTCTCACAATCTATTCTCATCCCTCTCTCTCATCATTGCTGAATTTTATCTTGTGTATTAGAGTGAGCTTGCTCATTCATGCTATCTCCCACTTTCTTCCTTCAAGCAACTTGCCTTCTTAAGTGAAGCAAGTTGTTTTGCTTCTCTCTGCTTCTTCCTCCTTTCATCTGCTTCCTTCCTGATGGTTTCTCTGAAGACTTTCTTGCAAGCCTCATAAACCTTAGGAGCAACTAAGCATGATAACAATTAGGGTTTTATTAGTACCCCTATTTAGCTTTTACCTTTGTGTCATCATTAAGTCTTCTCTTCTCATCTCATAATCAAGGACTAAACCCTAAAGGTTTTAAGGCTTTGTGATTAAGCTTATGCCTGCATCCTTCTATTAGGATGGAGTGTATAACTTTAATTCTAAGTGTTAAACCCTTAATGTGTTTAAATCCTTTAATCAATCCATCTTAATAATCACTAAGACAATAGCTTGTAACTTGGGCCTTGCATTAGGGTTCTAATTCTTCCTTTATTGGTTAAGAAGGACTAACCCTAGTGTTAATGGACAAGTCCTCCTCAAGTTGTCTTACAAACCATAAAATCCACTTCTTAATCTCACCCTTAATTAAAATCCACTTTAATAAAGGCTTGTTTTGTCATGAGGTTAATCCCTAATCATGGATTAAGTTGAGGTATCCTCCTCAGCTTAAATGTTCTCATATATTATCCTTCTATTAGGATGGTGTAATGAGTCCATTAGATCCTTGATTATGGCTTAATCTCATTACTCAACACTAAACAAAAACAACAAAAAAATCTAAATAATCACAAGTAGGTTAATGATCTTAATCCTACTTCAGGGTGATTAAGTGTGAGATGCTGACTTCACACTTAAGGTATTCTCATTACCCCTAATCAGAGGGATGATGTGATGAGTTTACTAACCCTTGGTTTAGGCTTAAGCTCATTAACTTATGACAAACTTCAAAAAGCAATAAAAGACTGAAAACACAAAAACAAACAATAATCGTCTCCTACGGGATTCTTTTCTCATCTCATTCACTCACAAACGAGAACTCGCTTCTTCCGTCTAATGCAAGACAGTTAGCACCTGAGCCAGACAGGTCATACACTTGAGCATAGACAAGTGAGCAGTTCACAAGTCAATTTATCTTTCAGTCTCTTTGGGTCGAACTACGGTGTTCTGACTTCCTCATTGCACGAGAGGATACGTAGGCATAACTTAACAGTTATCGAACAAAAGTCTCTGTATATTCCCCCCTCTTCCAGCATTATTCTTTAAGCCTCATAGTCTTGAGCTTTACACTCCTGTTCTTACACTGACACTTCTCTTACACACCTCACACTTCTTTGCACTGACACTTGCATTCTTTCCAGCTTTGATACACAGTTTGCACTGACACTACCCCTTTAAAACACAAATCTTTTAAGCGTGGATCCTGTCGAGTACGGCGGACAATCTGGGTGCTAATACCTTCCCAGGTTGTAACCAACCCCCTTTCTCAGTTTCTCTGGTTCGCAACCGTCTTATCCATATCTTTTCCTAGGTTTATGCAGCATTACCTTTCCTTCGGGAGAAAAATGCCTAGATGGCGACTCTTTCTTTCTCTTGAGTTCACTCCTGTGTGTTCTCATCCCCCTTTCGCCGACCGTTCGCGTCTGTACCCCTTTTGACCTGAGGTGTCATTTGGTGGGAGCGACAGTGTTGTGATTCAATGAAAGAATTAGAGTGGTATGTTTTCTCCGAGGGAGGAATGAGACTAAGTGTTTCTGTATGAAGCAACAAATGAATTACAGAAATAGTAAGTTGGAAGTTAACCCAATATTGGAAACGAACGTATGAGTAAGGACACGAGGTTTGATTTGTTATGAAACGAAGATTTTGAGTCGTGAAGTCAAATTAGAATTAGAGTATGTCAGGATATGTAAGAGAATTAAGGATAAGTGTGGATCTAAGACATTGTGGTAAGTTGTCGTTGTGGACGAGTAAAGGAAATCCGATGACGAATTTCAATTTAAGGGGGGAGAATGTAATACCCCGTATTTAATAAAATACTCTGAATGATATTAATTAAGCTGAATAGGGTTAATAGGGTTCTAGTGTCCTCTGAGAGTTTTCAATTAAAAATAATTAGAGCAACCGACGAACTTAAATTAATTAATTAGTATTATCTGACTCAGAGGTTTTATTAAATATCCGACTCAGAGACATTTTTGGATATTCCTAATTCAGACCAGTTAGTGTTACTAACTGATAAATATAATTGTTTTGTTTTAAAGAAAGAAAAGAAGGGTTTATAAGAAGAAAGAAAATAAAGTTAGTAAGAAAAAAGAGAAAGAAGGAAAAAGGAAAGAAAGAAAGGGAAGAGAAGAGAAAGAGGAGGAAGAAACCCTAGAAGAGGGAAAGCTTGGATCATCACCATTTCTTCATCAAATCTTCATCTTCACCAACCACCTCTTCATTGGAAAGGTGGGTTCATAGTTAGAAACTTTTATTTTGAGTTTTGGCCGAGTTAATGAGTTTTAGGGTTTTCGTAGAAATCTTAGAAATTGAAAGATTAAACGGTTAAAACTCGATTAAACTTAAGTATGATGCTTAAAATATGGCTATATTCATGTTTAGTGTTTGATTTCTTTGTTGGATGATGATTTGGGATGAGTTTGGTATGGAAAGAAGTGTTTCCCATAAGCCATTTTTCTGGAAATCATAGAGCTCGCTCAGCGAGAAGGCTCGCTTAGCGAGCAGTTTGATTCTGCTGAAAAACCTGAGTTCAAGTATAGCTCGCTTAGCGAGCAAGTTAATCTTCTGAAAAGGCTCAATACAGGAGTTTGCTCGCTCGACTAGCAGACCCCTCGCTCAGCGAGACCTGGGATTGTTGGTTTTGTGATTTAATTCATAACTTGTGATCCGGGTATCCATTTTTAGTGTTTCACATATCGTTTTGAAGCTAACAATATGTTCTATATTTTGAGACCGAGAAATATTATTTTGAGCATACTTTTACCCGAATTTTCCGATTAACCGTAATTATGTTAGTTATGGAATTGTGGTATTAATCCAATTGTGGAAAACATATTAAATCATGAGAATTGATTGAGAATAGAGACAATGAGATCATTGTGGGATTAGTTTAATGGGGATAATTAAACTAAAATGTTAAGAATTATATGTTTGAAACTATATAATTAAAAGTATCAAGAATGGAAAAGAGTTAGGAAATCATACCATAAACCAATAGTGTGGCCTATCTTTGTGACTAGAAATTGTTAGATGGTATGACTTGTGAGATGCTTAGGTTCATCCTAGGTTGTTGCGAATCATTGACACGTAATACGCGATGTCCTCCTAAGAGTCTTGAGTAAGCCTTGTGGTGGATATTACATTGAGTCCCACGGGAAGCATCCGTAAAGGCTTGAGGTACCATCAGTATGGTTTAGGCTTGTGGTGGGTATTACAATGAGTCCCACGGGAAGCATAGTTTAATCTTGTGGTGGGTATTACATTGAGTCCCACGGGAAGCATGGTTAGGCTTGTGGTGGGTATTACGTTGAGTCCCACGGGAAGAACTAAGTAAGTCTTGTGGTGGGTATTACACTGAGTCCCACAAGAAGTATGGTTTAGGCTTGTGGTGGGTATTACACTGAGTCCCACGGGAAGCATGGTTTAGGCATGTGGTGGGTATTACACTGAGTCCCATGGGAAGCATGGTTTAGGCTTGTGGTGGGTATTATATTGAGTCCCACGGGAAGCATTGCATAAGTCTTGTGGTGGGTATTACACTGAGTCCCACGGGAAGCATCAAACTTATTTTTGGCTTGTGGTGGTATTGCACTGAGTCCCACGGGAAGCATGGTAGTCTCTTGAGATGGGTGTTATATCGAGTCCCATGAGAACTATAAAGGTAAGATCCTAGCTAGTGATAGTAGGATTTATAGAACTCTTGGACGTGGTTCCAATGAGTGCTAGATGTGTGAACTCAAGGTCATTTTCCTTTCCAAAGACTTGAGTTAGGTTTGCTAGAACCTTTAGAGCTGAGATAACTCTAAGATAGGGCACCCACTGAGATGTTGTTATCTCACCCCACTATTGTTGTTGCTTTTCATGTTTCTTTTGTAGGTTTAATTTACAAGTAAAGCTATGCTCATGATGTTTCAAGTGAAGCATAGTTTTAATCTTCCGCTATGTATTTCTGTATCTTTGTATGATAATGGATATTGTATTTGATCTTAGTATTGTTGTGTTATCATAATTTCCATGTCTTGTACCTTTTTTGTATAGAATTTTTATAGTTGGTCAAGAATGTGAATTATGCTATTAGGCACTTATGATGGTGTCAATACCAAAAATAACACTTGTATGATATTATTCTATATATATATATATATATATATATATATATATATTATATGGGCGTTACACCTCTAATCTTCAAGCTTTCTCTTCTTTGCTCTCAAAGACTCAAAACTAAATATTTTGAGCAATCACCATCAATTTTTGAGTTTGAGCTAGCACAAGCTCAAACCAATTGCTAAAACACACCACATATGATGTTTATGAGGTGTTCAAACACTTAGATTACCTCTGAAGCACTTCCAACCCAGAATCACACTTCAAAACCACAAAGAAGCCTTGTTTCTACAACTTGAAGATCAAAAGTTGATCCAACCATTTGCAATCAAGTCGAAGTGATCAAACACACTGCATATGGTGTAGGGAAGCTGTCCAGATCATCACAACATCTCTATAACACCTCCAGCTCGAAATCACAACTCCAACTGCAAGCTCAAGTTCAAGTAAGCCTCAAACTTGGCTAAATCATGATCCATGCATATTTCCTTGCACTATCTTTTTGCCATATGTGCGTAATAATATTTTAAGTGATCCCCCTCAATCAATTTCGTATAACAATCATCATGTAGAATTTCATGAGGCTCATGCCAAATTAGGGTTCTTCTGTGTTCATCACTGATTTCTCACTCCACACTTAAAATAAATGAAATTAATTGGTACCATTGGATTCATGGGATCTAAACGAGTGATTTTGATGTTTATTTCATCTCAAATGGATGCCTATTCCATGAGATACGATGTCTTTTGCAAATTCTGGGCAAGAACACCTTCGAGCGTGTTCTTCAGCCATGTTCTTAGCGCCCTTTTTAAAAATTCAAAAATTTGAATTTTATGATTTTTGTTAATTGATTCAAAACTTAATTTCTCTCTGATTATTTTGAGTTTTTGAATGATTCTTTTTTTTATTAATTCTCAAAAAATGTTTAATTATTTTATTCAATAAAAAGTTTCCAAAAAAATATATATTTTAAAATATATTTTGTATTTTTTTTAAGAATTAATTTTTAATTGGTTTTACACATTTTAAATTGATTCTTTCTCTTGATTATCCAAACACAAATGAATCTCAAGATATTCTATGTATAAAATATGATTTTTCAAACCTTGATCCAAGAATTCTTCTTGTTTTCCCTTAGTGTTTGAAATTTATCAAATATTTTAATATTTTATTTCAAAATAAATATTCAAAATATCCAAAATTAGGGTTTTGACTTTCATACCCTTAAATTGACTTTTATCACACTCTTGGGCCTCTATTAGAGTGTAAGACCCACCCCTTCTTGAAAAATGAACCATTAGGGTTCATCTGATCCATTTTCAAAATCTCGGTGCAATAATCTTTTTCATCGTATTACGTTTTCATATGTAAATATTTTTCTGTGAATATCTTTACACGTAACCATTTATTTTCTAAAATGAATTGTCAAAATATGTCATAAGGAATCATTTGTGTTTAGGACTCATTCTTTACTGTTTTAAACTTTCTCCGGTCTGTTTTAAAACTCCGTCAGGCTTCTATATAAGTCCTGAACCCACAAACTGTTTTTTAAACTGTTTTTAATCTCCTAAATAGAGATTCACGAGCATTTTTTACAAATCTCATCTCCATTTCTTTTTTCATCTTTATGACTAAAGATCTAATTGTAACACAGTGGGAGAACTGACTTTCTATAAATGTTGTGGATAGCAAGAGTCGCCATCGACTTTTATTTTATCCATAAGGAAAGGACATAAAAGTAAAGGAAAGACCTATTTTAAAAGACTTGAGTTTGGGGGGTAGGTTATATAAAGGGAAGGTGTTAGCACCATTTATATCCATGGTTATCCATGGGCTCTTAGTTACTTAGCTCACTTAAATTGTTTTTGAAATGTGTAGTGTGTGATTAGAAACATTTCTTTAAGCACTTTGTAATGACCCTCGTATGGGTGTATACAAAGCCTAGTTTAGAAATTGTGAGGTGTAAAAGTAATTTTGAAGAGTGTGAGCAAGTAACTATGAGATACCTACCCTAGATTAAGTCTTTCATGTTCTCGTAGGTTCTTTCAATGCTAAGACTATCCCTATTATTAAGGAATAGGTAGTCATTACCTTGGATGTGTTAAGGGGCAAGCATAGGGTCATCGTATGGTGATAGAAGGCAACTTAAGGGATGTCTTTAGCAATTCATAGGGACCATCATCATTTATTCGAAGGGACAAGATCTTTATCGTAGGCATACTCGAAGGGACTTGATCTTTTAAACTGTAGGGACTTGATGATTTATACTTGAAGGGACTTTGCTTAAGACACCCCTATATTCGAGGGACTTGACCATTTGTTTTAAGGCAACTGAGAGGGGTAACCTAGGAAGTGCAAGATGGCGATCAAAGATCGACTTACGTGTGTGAGTGTTTATTTTCAAATATTTATCTTTTTTAAATTAATTATCTAAATTAAATTAATTACAATTATGTTTGCACTCCCTATTTACTAACCACACAATTTATATTAAAAAAATAAGAAAATAAAGACGGAAAATAAATCTACAAATTATTACACGGCTTTAGCAGATACATAATAATCAAATAAAAATAATAATAATAATAATAAGAATAATAAATAAACAATAATCAAATATTAGCAATAACAAAATAATAACAATAATAATAATGATAATAATAGTGAATAAAGAAATCAAAATTAAAATTTAAAAAGAGAAATTATTTTTAGGTTAAATAAATATTAGAAATTTTTTAAAGGTTAATTAAGAAAATATAACAAATTTAATAATCATAAGAAAAATATTAAATTATTTACATATTAATAAAAATAAAGATTAATATATTACTTAGGGTTTAGAAAAATAAATTAATTTTTTAGGGTTAATAGAAAAATTAGGGTTAGTACTTTAATTAAGAAAGTTAGGTTTTTTGATTACAATTAAAATACATTATTTATTTATTTACAAAAATATATATAATAATTATATACAAATATATTATAAAATTAATACAAATAATTAACATTAAGAAAATAATGATAAGATTTATAAAAACATTATTGGTTATTAATTAGAAAACATTTTAATTATATTAATTTAAATCAAAATGAAGAAAATATGAAAAAAAAACTAAGAAAATATGAAAAATGCTTAAAAAGATAGGACCTGGGATTTGAACCCAGGTCCATTACCTCAACAACAACATACAAAACCAACTGAGCCAGCACGCGCTGGTGCTATCTATGTGCAACGCATCCATTATATTTTAAACCTGCAGCCAAAAATAAATATGTGAAAAAAAATTTGGAACCAAGGATTCGAACCCCAACCCTTCTGCCTCCAAGCGCGTATCACCAACAAACTGAGCTACGCAACACACCTGAAATACAAACGCAAACACAATCTAATAAAATAAGTAAAGATTTGAAAACCCAATTTCGCGCCAGACTTCATTTCCTTTCTCTAGCTGTCGTCTTAGGCTATACCTACAGACGTTCGTCACTAAATGTTTTAGTGACAGATTATTTCCATCACTAAAGGTCCTGCATATTCAAATATCACAAACAACAAAAATAAATCACTTTTAATGGTTCAAACAAGTTAATATGATGTCCCTAAGTCCAATTGATTCATCAATTTCAACTGAAATTGCTCTTAGTCGTGGTTCCCAATTTCAAGTTTATGAAACCCTAATAATGGTCGTTTGAGTTTCAGGCTATGGTTCATCATGAAAACTATCCAGAAAGCTTGTAAACTTCATTCTAAACATAAAACAACAATCAAAATTAGTGTGTGATACATAAATCATAAGAATTGAAAATTTCAAAAGTAAGAACAAGAGTGAATCGGTTTATGAATTTGAGCATGATTTGGATGCGAATGAGGGTTGAGATATGTTCAATGATGTTCAAGGATCATGTTTAAACCTTCAAATTGCCTGAAAAACAACACAAAGTGAGAATCCGAATTTGAAATTTCTTTGAAAAAATTGAAGTTTGTTCTTGATCCTTGGAGGCAGCAAATTCGTCCCCTAGTATTGTGTTATGTTCATGTACATATCGTGAATGTAATTAGGTCAAAAAACGTGTCCCTTCTTTGGGCTTTTGGATAACTTGATGGTGAAGAAAGATATGATCTTAAAAGTGATAAAAATCAAATATTTTCATACTCTTAAAGCCTTTCACGAATTTGGAGTGTATCCAATCAAGTTAAATGGTGTTTATGATCTTCTAGAACAAGAATCAAATCTAAATATTGAGTTTTCATATTTTATTTTGATTTAAATTGATTTTTAATGAATAAAATCAAAATAAATAAAAAATAAATTATAAAAATCTGAATAAATGAGAATTGAGTCGTGCATGATGTCATGGTAAAGATTGGATCATAAAATTGCAAGCCCATGTGGAAAGAATTGGTTTTAAGACCCCATTTGCTCAATATACCTCTAAACAATTTCCCAACTTTGCAAATGCACAAATCCCTCAATTTTAAGGCTATGAAGGTTTTCTTGGATATTTTGGAAAGCTTAGAGAGTCCTATAACCAACCTCTTTGGTCTCATGTCCATATCCTTTACCATTTTCAAATTATGCCCTTTGGAAGATGTTGACTTTTTGTTGACTTTTAAAATGACCTATAATGTTTTAGCTCATACCTTCCAAATGAAGAATTTTTGGGCTTGGCTTGTGAGACACAAAGTTGTAGAGAATTCAATTTCCTTCAAAATGAGCTTTGAATGGAAATTGTTTGATGAAGCATGTGAAAGTTATGGTTGGTCAAAGTTAAGTTGACTTTTCCTATGAAAACCCTAATTTAGAAACTCCTGATTCTTGATGATCTGAAATCTCCTTGATGAATCATGATCTACCCTTGATAAAATGATGAATTTTACTTCATAAAATTGATGTTGGCAAAAAATCATGAAGTTTGACTTTGGTTTGACCACAATTGACCTTAGTTTGACTTTTTAACTTCTTTGACTGATTTTTGCATATCTGATCATCTGACTGAGCAAATCTTTTGGGAAAGCCTTGAAACTTGACATAGGGATTCTTAAAGACATATAGGATGCTATGAAGCTCACTTGAGGCCTTGGAAGTTCATTTAGCCTGATGAAATCCAAAACCCTAGTTTAGGGTGCATTGCTTAGGAGGAGGCTTTGTCTGAGAGAACTTCCAAGCTTTCTGACTAATTGTGAACCTTGTGAACCTCTTGGTATACCTTGTGAACCTTTTTAACCTCTTGGGACACCTTGGTATACAATGCCTTGATTAGGGGAGGGAAAATTTTGGGGTGCAACAGCTGCCCCTGTTCAATTTTCTGAAACCTGAGGAGTTAGATTGGCCTGTATGCCATTCGTGACTTGGAAGGTTGAAGGGTATTGAACACAAAAACCCAAAAATTTGCACTCACCGGCGCGTAAAGTATCACTGCTGATTGGTTGTATATGCTGGAGTGGGCTTAAAGATGCCACTCAGAGGAATTGGAGATGGGCTTATAGATGCCATCCATAATATCAGAAGGTGATAGTATCTTTATGTTGTCACTGGATATCAATACTAGGTCTTCGTATAGGCCGTCTCTGAATCATTCCTGTAACATGGTTTGAGTTGAATGTCAGCACTAGATCTTCGTATTTATCGTCTCTGCATTATCTCTGGGGGAAAATAATATTCTTCATTAGGTGTCAGTACTTAGATCTTCGTATAAATCGGCTCTGAACCATCTTTAGGAACATACTTTAATTTAAGCATCATAATCAAATCTTTGTGATGATCTTTTTTGAATTGCTTTTGGTAATATCTTGAGCTAAGTACAAGATCTTCGTATCGATCACTTATGTACCATCCCACAGATAAATTGTTGCATAGACCATTAGAAATAAATCTTCGCAGCGATTATCTCTTCTGGAAATATCCCGGATTAGGTAATAGATCTTCGTATAAACCATTTACATACTTTCCCAAGGACAAAACGAATATCAGGATTAATTCTTCGTGGCGATTATCCCTAAACTTCTTCTAAAAGAATCTCTTGGATTAAGTGCTAGATCTTTGTATAGATCATTTACACACTATCCCAAAGATAACTGACCATCAGAAATAAATCTTCGTAACGATTATCTCCTCTGGAAATATCCTGGATTAAGCACTAGATCTTCGTATAGATCATTTACGTACCCTTCCAAGGACAACTTGTATTGATCATCAGAAATGAACCTTCGTAGCGATTATCTCTGAATCAAGTATCAGCACTAGATCTTCGTATAGATCGTCTCTGAACTGTTTCAAGGAGTTGATAGTGTTTATATGTCTGCAACTATCCTAAAAAGAAAAGGTTAGTTTATGCAAGATTGTTTGATGTAAGCATGTATGGCATGATTCACTTAAGTAAAATGTTATATGCATTATGGATGCGTATGCTGTGATATGGTGTAAATGATGTATGTATGAATCATGTAGCCTGAAGTGTCTGGGTATCTTCGTATAACACCTGATGGCTGGGAAAATAAATTCTGGTTCGTTGCTGAGGAATATGAGGACTTCGTTCCCGTCTTGTTTAATAATATGGTACTCATAACCTCCCGCCTTCGTTCGTCGTGCTTTTATTGAAGGAATAAGTTCCTGAATATCATGACTGAGGATAAAAGAGATGGACATAGATCCGGGAGACTTAATTCTTCGGAGGATATGGAACTGCTTGAAGACTTCGTCGAGTGGGAAGTATAAGATATTACTGTATGGATATCCGTAAAGATTACAGCTATGTGAAAAATAATCCTATTGAGTTTCAATTCCACTATTGCCATTATCTTCAAGTATCTCATCCTTTGCTGTCGAGATAGAAATGATTGAATTGATCTTTATATGTTTGAACTTGATTCAGGTAGCACAAATAGTTGGAGTTACGTGAGTGATCCAACGAGACATAGTCATACGCTTTAATCCCTAACTTTTGCCTGGGTTGCCTTTTCAGGTTTTCGACTTGCCGGGTGTACAATCTTTTATATATATATCCCTAATTTTTGCCCGAACCTTTTTGGTTCTCCGGGATGCCCTTATTTTTTCCTAGGCCAGTCAACCTTGCGGGTCTCTTTTTATGCGTAGTATTTTTTAACTATGTTTGCGTTCACAGGTTGTGGGAAATCTTCACCATCCATAGTAGTACACATCATGGCACCTCCTGAAAATACCCTTTTGACTACAAATGGTCCTTCATATTTAGGAGTCCACTTGCCCCTAGGATCACCCTGTGGTAATATGATACGCTTGATTACCAAGTCTCCAGTCTGATATACCTTTTGCTTAACCTTCTTATTAAAAGCGTTGATCATCCGTTTCTGGTACATCTGACCATGACAAACAACTGCCAGCCTTTTCTCATCAATCAAATTTATCTGGTCAAGTCGAGTCTGAATCCACTCATCTTCATCCAAACCCGCCTCCTTCATGATTCTTAAGGAGGGGATCTGAACTTCAATGGGTAGAACTGCTTCCATACCATATACTAAGGAGAATGGGGTTGCCCCTGTTGAAGTACGTATTGTAGTACGATAACCATGAAGAGCAAATGGTAACATCTCATGCCAATCCTTATACGTAACAATCATCTTTTGTAGAATCTTCTTGATGTTCTTATTAGCAGCTTTTACTGCACCATTCATCTTTGGACGATACGAAGATGAATTATGATGCTTAATCTTGAAATGCGTGCAGAGGTCAGTAATCATAGTGTTGTTCATATTAGAGCCATTATCTGTGATAATCCTTTCAGGGATGCCGTACCTACATATGAGATTATTCTTAATGAATCGAGCCACAACATTCTTAGTAACAGATGCAAATGAGGCTGCCTCCACCCACTTTGTAAAGTAATCAATGGCAAAAAGGATGAAATGGTGCCCATTGGAAGCAGTAGGCTTGATCTCACCAATCATATCAATGCCCCACATGGCAAAAGGCCAAGGAGCAGTCAACACATTCAACGGAACTGGAGGTACATGCACCTTATCAACATAAATCTGACACTTGTGACATGTTTTGGAATGTTGATAGCAGTCAGCTTCCATGGTAGACCAATAGTAACCTGCTCTCAATATCTTCTTTGCCATGGTATGACCACTAGAATGAGTTCCAAAGATCCCATCATGCATGTCTTCCATGATCTCTGTTGCTTCCTTCTTATCCACATAACGAAGCAGAGTCGAATCATGATTGCGCTTGTACAAAATTCCATTACTCAAGAAGAACTTAGCAGAAAATCTCCTCCAAAACTTCTTATCATTGACAGATGCCCTTTCAGGGAACTCCTGAGCTTCAAGATACCTTTTCACTTCATAGAACCAAGGTTTTCCCTCTACTCCTTCAGTGTCAATCTCATTACAATGCAGGCTTATCAAATCTATCAATAGTGATTCTGGGAGCTTCATCATCCCAACTAATCTCAAACATAGATGCCATGGTGGCTAATGCGTCTGCCAACTGATTCTCTCCTCGTGGAATATGTCCAAAGGTAATCTCTTCAAAATATGGGATCAAAGACAACACATGCTCTCTGTAAGGAATGAGATTTGGGTGCTTGGTATCCCAATCTCCTTTAATCTGACTAACTACTAGGGCTGAATCTCCATATATGTCCAAAAACTGAATCTTCATCTCAATGGCAGCTTTGATACCCATGATACATGCTTCATATTCAACCATGTTATTGGTACAATAGAAACAAAGTCTAGCAGTAATTGGGGTATGACAACCTTCAGGGGAAATGATCACAACACCAACACCATTACCAAGCGCATTAGAAGCTCCATCAAAAACCATAGTCCATCGGGATCCCTGTTCAGGTCCGTCATATTATCCAGGTTCTTTAGTAACAATCATAATATCTTCATCCGGGAACTCAAAATTCATAGACTGATAATCATCCACTGCCTGACGAGCCAAATGATCAGCTACCACACTGCCCTGAATTGCCTTCTGAGTGGTGTACTGTATATCGTATTCTGTTAAAATCATTTGCCATCTCGCTATTCGTCCGGAGAGAGCAGGTTTCTCGAATATGTACTTGATTGGATCCATCTTTGAAATCAACAAGGTAGTATGAGTCAATATATACTGTCTTAGTCGGCGAGTAGCCCATGCCAAAGCGCAACAAGTTTTCTCGAGCAGTGAGTATCTTGTTTCACAGTCGGTAAACCTTTTGCTAAGGTAGTATATTGCCTGCTCTTTTCGACCAGACTCGTCATGTTTACCCAACACACACCCCATTGAATTGTCTAATACTGTTAAGTACATAATCAAGGGTCTTCCATCAACTGGTGGCATCAATATTAGAGGTTCTTGGAGGTATTTCTTGATCTCATCAAAGGCCACCTGGCACTCGTCATTCCATTCCATTACCTGATCTTTCTTCAACAACTTGAAGATCGGCTCACAGGTAGCAATTAACTAGAAAATAAATCTTACAATGTAATTCAGTCATCCCAAGAAACCTCTGACTTCCTTCTCAGTACGTGGAGCAGGCATCTCTTGTATAGCTTTTACTTTTTCAGGATCTACTTCAATACCTTTTCCACTGACAATGAAACCCAGGAGTTTACCAGACCTAACTCCAAAAGTACACTTGTTTGGATTCAATCTCAGTTTATACTTCTTTAACCTCTCAAACAACTTGTGCAAATGATCAAGGTGTAGTTCCTCATTCTGAGACCTGGCTATCATATCATCCACATATACCTCTATCTCATGGTGAATCATATCATGAAACAAAGCCACCATAGCACGCTGATATGTTGCCCAGCATTCTTCAAACCAAATGGCATCACCTTATAACAAAAGGTGCCCCATTGTGTAACAAATGTAGTCTTCTCCATATCTTCAGGCGCCATCTTAATCTGATTATAACCAGAGAAACTATCCATGAAAGAGAATACCTTATGCTGAGCAGTGTTGTCTACCAAAACATCAATATGTGGAAGTGGAAAGTCATCTTTAGGACTAGCCTTATTCAAATCCCTGTAATCCACACACATGCGTACCTTACCATCCTTCTTAGGTACTGGTACCACGTTTGCAACCCATTGAGGATAAGAAGTCACAGCTAAGAACCCTGCATCAAATTGTTTCATCACCTCTGCTTTAATCTTTTCTGACATTTCAGGACGCATGCGATGAACCTTTTGCTTCTTTGGACGACAATATTCTTTTACCGGATTCTCAAAGTCATAATTGGCAATAGTAGAACTATTATCAACAGGATCCAGAGTGGATGAGGATCTACATTTTAGTGACGTGGGTATGTGTAAGAACACATAGCTGATAAAACAGAAATAATAATAAAAGAAAGACAAGGAGCACAATATTTACGAAAACGAAACGTCCATTGATTTTATTGAATGAAGTATGCAAATGAAATGACATCCCGAAACAAGCATACCATTGTGCCCCGGGTAAGAGACAAGGCTTAAAAGGTTTTATTGTTCGAAATTACAAACTTAAAACAAAACACAGTAATAATATTTACTCCTGACTAAAGGAGATAGGAATAACATCTTCAGCCTTCCAATTGTTGAGCCCATCACCCATGGTAGGAAAGATCCAATCATCCAGGTTGTAGTCTTCATCATGGTCACCCACAACATTGATTTGATCTCTTATGACCCCTTGATTAGTGATATGAACAACACGAGCACGACAAACAGTCCTCTGATATTCTGCAGTGAAACCCAAACTAAACTTGTCAGACTTGTAAGGGATGTTAGGAAGCTGACCCCAAATAGCAGAACCACCTTTTTCAACCACATCCTTAGCATCTTTGAGGGAGGACATTGCAGGAGGTATTCTAGTAACCACAAGAGCTCTTTCAGAAGCAGGGACAGACGGAGGAACAAGAGCAGAGCAAGGAACAACTTCAAATGTTTGGCACGGAGTTTCAACCATTTCACCCTCCATTTCTACATATTTGAAAGTATTCACATGGCTAACCAAGTACTCTTCTTCACCATAGACAGTGACAATTTTGTTTTTCACTAGATATTTCAACTTCTGATGCAAGGTGGAAGTCACAACACTTGCCCCATGGATCTAGGGGCGCCCAAGCAAACAAGAATACGCAGGACGAATATCCATCACATAGAAAGTAGAGTTAAAGACTTGAGAGCCTACTTTGATTGGGAGGTCTACTTCTCCATGTACCACTCTTCTTGAACCATCAAAGACCCTCACCACCACATCACTTGGTCTTAACACAACATCCTCAGGACTGAGCTTGTCCAGAACCTCTTTAGGGAGTACATTTAATGAAGAACCATTGTCCACCAGTACATGAGACAAAGTAGTGCCCTACATTCAATGGAGATATGTAGAGCTCTGTTATGGTTTCTCTTGGCAGGAGTCAGATCAGCATCAGAAAAACCCAGACCATTATCACTAGTCAGATGTGCAACATAATTCTCAAATTAATCTACAAAAATTTCATTTGGCACATGAGCAGTCTTTAAGAACTTAATTAAGGCTTTAGCATGGGCCTCAGAACACAGAAACAACGATAATATGGAGATTTTGGAGGGAGTATGCCCCAACTGGTCAACAATATCATAATCACTTTTGCGAATGATCTTCAGTACTTCTTCCATCTGTTTAGAAAGATTTTCAACAGTTGGTGCCTCAGCTTGCACAGATTCAATCACAGGACCTTTGCCCCGGGCATCAGTACTTGGCCCAGAATTAGAGGTATGAGTTGGAGTAACTGCACTTTTAGAGGTATCTTGAGGGGAGAAGATTCTTCCACTTCTGATGATCTTACTAGATCCAGCAATGTTGTCCACATCAAGACTAACATCAGTAACAGGTGAATCAGTCAAAGGTTCTTGTTTGACACCATGGATATAAACATCAGAACCATAATTCCAGGGTATAGCTTTATCAGAAGTATAAGGAACAGGGCCAGGAGTGGTAATGATCATGGGGGCCACTCTAGCTTCAGCAACAGTCTTCACAGGGCCTTCAACAGTAATCCTGACAGGACCTTTAGAGGTGATCCTGACAGGACCTTTGGAAGTAATCTTCACTGGTACTTTATCAACCATAGCTACATCTTCAAGCTTCGTGTTTCGAGTCAGATGTTCACACATACTTTCCACAGAAGGAGTCCTCTCAAACAATATAGTGTAAATTGTCCATGAGGCGTTGAATACCATCTTTCAACTTCTAGCAACTATCAGGTTTATAGGCACAATAAAAACAGTCTTCCTTGCAACCTGGAAAGAACCCAGCCTGCACAAGCTTCTTCTTGATAATGGATAGAGGAGTAGTCATATCTGTTACTGAGGAAACATAAGAAACTTCATCAATAACATTAACAGTCTTCTCATGATTGGGCATAGGAGCAGTGATCACATTTGGGGTCCCAGGAGGTTCAAATTCAATTTCCCCAGCTTCGATCATGTCTTGAATCTTGTTTTTCAACACCCAGCAGTTGTTGGTGTCATGTCCCGGACTATTAGAATGATATGCACATCTTGCATTAGGATTGTACCGAGGAGAGGATGTATTAGGATTCTGAGGACGATCCCTTAAAGTAATTAGCTCCCCTTTCAACATGTGTTGCAAGGCTTGGGCTAGTGACATGTTGATCTTGGTGAACTGCCTTCTAGGCTTCTGTTGATTGTTTTGTTGTTGCTCTGGTGCTGTAGGGGCAGGATTGGAGATGTGAATTGCTCCCACAGATTGGTGACTCCTGTTACGACTATGTTGACCATACACAACATTAGACTCCTTCTTTCCACTAGGGGGCTTCTTAGTAGTGCTTGATGAAGAGGCAACCACCTGTATCTTACCACTTCTTATCCCACTTTCCACACGTTCTCCAGTCATTATCAGCTCAGTGAAACCAGATGATGAGCTTCCAATGAGGTGACTATAAAAAGGACCATTCAGCGTACTCATAAACATATCCACCAGCTCCCTGTCAGTCAGAGGAGGTTGAACTCTGCCAGCCAGGTCTCTCCATTTCTGGGCATACTCTTTGAAACTCTCCTTAGCACCCATAGACATGCTTTGGAGCTGCATGCGAGTTGGTGCTAAATCAACATTATATTGGTATTGCCTATAGAAGGCCTTAGCAAGATCATTCCAATCACGAATATTAACACTTTCAAATTGATAATACCATTCCAATTGAGCTCCAGATAAACTTTCTTGGAAGAAATGAATCCACAACTTCTTGTCAGCAGTATGTGGTTGAATCCTCCGGACATAGGACTTCAAATGCAGTTTAGGACATGAAACACCATCATACACCACAAAAACAGGAACCTTGAAGCCAATAGGTATAACTACCCCAGAAACTGAACTCAAATCTTCAAAATCAAGCCCAGAAGATTTTTGTAGTTCCATAGCGTTCATTCTGTCTACCAACATCTTGTACTTCTCCTCACTAGCAGGATCATGATAATAGTTCGCCTCAGAATCAGAATCTTCCACAGTATCATGGAGACTACCTCCTTCCTTCTCAGAATTTTCAGACTCAAAATCCTCAACCTCTTATTTTATCTTGATAGGACCTCTGAATCTTCTACCCAGGTTGATGAGGCCCCCTGATTTTCTAGTCTTCTTATTCTTCTTAGTCAAAAGTACCTTCAGCTCATCTTGTCCCTTGGACAAGTTCAAGATCAGTTCTTGGAATTGTGCATTCTGAGCCTAGAGATCCTTAACGGTTTGTTCGAGAGCCATTTCTGTTGAAATAAACAGCGAGACGATAAGATACCTGTTCATAAGAAACCTGTGATGCAATGATATGGTATGTAGATGCATATGCAATGTTTTCAAGGACCGCAGGATTTAAATTTGTTTAAACAACCAGAAATGAAACTTTTATTAGTAAGCAATAAACTTGTTTGCCTCTTGGGCTTACAACAAAATGAAAGAAATACAAAGATTGGGTTTTAAGTGTCCCATGGACGCTTCCTCTTTGTATGGAGGTATGTGTTGAGATTCCGTTCTTCGTGAAGTTGTTTTGTCAGCTCCAGGATTCTTTCTTGACTAGCTTGGAAATAAGTCTCAAAAGTATCCCTTTGTTCCTTCAACTGGATCCAGGACCTCTGCAACTCTTCCATGTCAGTGGGCATGTCTGGATGAAGGATGATATAAGGAGTATCTCCTTCAGCATCAGGCTCCATGGTAACTGGCAGGATAACAGGATATGGCATCATACGAGTCTGAGCACGTGCTCGTACCCATCTAAGATAAGGTTCCATAGGAATGGAGTACTTTGGTTCCAGAGTCTTGCTGTCAACCTTATTCACTTTACCCCAAGCTCGTATGAACCTTTGACGGTAACCTTGCAGATCGTTGTCGTAGTCGAACACAATACCCTGAATAAGCATGTCATGAGGACCATTACTCTGAGCATAACCAAACTGGCGTAGGGCTAAAGAAGGATTGTAAGTAATGCCCCCTCTTATGCCAAGGAGTGGCACATTAGGGAACTCCCCACAACGGTCGATGATAGTAACATTCTCCATAAATCGAGAGCACCAATGAATATCTGAATGAGAAAGTGACATGATCCTCTTAGACCATCTGAACCCTTGTTCATTCTTCATCACTGATCGAGGAAGGTGAGAAACAAACTACCTAGATAGTAAAGGTATGCAGCACATCAGAGTTCCTCTCGCCTTCATAGTACGAGTGTGAAGAGAATGTAAGATGTCTCCAAGTAATGTAGGCACTGGGTTGCGAGTCAGAAATATGTTGATGGCGTGTACGTCTATGAACTGGTCTGGATTAGGGAACAACACTAAGCCATAGATCAATAGGGCTAGTATCTCTTCAAAATCATCATAACTCATAGCCTTCAGGAACACTTGAGCTTTCTCCATCAATACCTTAGCAAGAATACCCTTAACTCCACTTCTCGTTTCTAGAACAATGTCTGATTTCTTCAAATGTAGGGCTGCAGCAATGACTTCAGGTTTAGGCTCTTTTTCTAAACCTGTGAAGAGTCTCTGATCAAGGATAGGTATACCCAATAGTTCAGAGAATTCATCCATTTTAGGAACCAACTGATAATCGGGGAATGTGAAGCAATGATGTTTAGGATGAAAGAACTAGAATAGGACACTCATCATGTCTTCATTGAACCCTAAAGTGACTAGATCCAGTAGGTGACCATGCCTCTTGAGGAACTGGGAGTTTTCAGAAACTTGAGAGACCAATTCCTTAAGCTTAGGAGGTATTCCTACAAAGTTTATCTAGATAGTATTCCTACGAGCAGAAGCCATGACCTGCAACTGTCACTCCTGCTAAAAGACACAGGGTCAGATAGGGTACAGACGCGAACAGTCGGCGAAAGAGGAAATGAAGATGAAGTGAAAAGAGTCGCCAACTAGGCATTTTTATCCCGAAGGAAAGGTAATGCTGCATAAACCTAGAAAAAGATATGGATAAGACGGTCGCGAACTAGAGAAACTGAGAAAGGGGGTTGGTTACAACCTGGGAAGGTATTAACACCCAGATTGTCTGTCGTACTCGACGGGATCAATGCTTAAAATATTTGTGTTTAAAAGGGGTAGTGTCAGTGCTATCTGTGTGCAAAGTGCTGGAAAAGGATGTACAGGTGTCAGTGTAAAAGAAATGTGAAGTGAAATTGCTCAGGAATGAGGCTTAAAAGAATAATGCTGGAAGAGGGGGGAATATACAGAGACTTTTGTTCGATAACAGTTAAGTTATGCCTACGTATCCTCTCGTGCAATGAGGAAGTCAGAACACCGTAGTTCGACTCAAAGAGACTGAAAGATGAATTGACTGATGAACTGCTTACTTGTCTATGATCAAGTGTATGACCTGTCTGGCTCAGGTGCAAACTATCTTGCATTAGACGGAAGAAGCAAGTTCTCGTTTATGAGTGAGTATGATGAGAAAAGAATCCCGAAGGAGACGATTATTGTTTGTTTTTGGTATTTTCAATCTTTTATTGCTTTTTGGAGTTTGTCATAAGAAAATGAGCTTAAGCCTAAACCAAGGGTTAGTAAACTCATCACATCCTCCCTCTGATTAGGGGTAATGAGAATACCTTAAGTATGAAGTAAACACCTCACACTTAATCACCATGGTGTAGGATTAAGTTCATTAACCTACTTGCAATTATTCAGATGTTTTTGGTATTTTTTTTTAGTGTTAAGTAATGAGTTTAAGCCATAATCAAAGATTTAATGAACTCATTACACCATCCTAATAGAAGGATAATAGATGAGAACATTTAAGCTGAGGAAGGTACCTCAACTTAATCCATGATTAGGGATTAACCTCATGACAAAACAAAGCCTTTATTAAAATGGATTTTAGTTAATGATAATATTAAGAAGTGAATTTTATGGTTTGTAAGACAACTTGAGGGGGACTTGTCCATTAACTCTAGTGTTAGTCCTTCTTAACCAATTAAGGAAGAATTAGAACCCTAATGCAAGGCCCAAGTTACAAGCTTGATGTCTTAGTGATTATTAGATGAATTGATTAATAGATTTAAACACATCAAGGGTTTAACACTTAGGATTAAAGATATACACTCCATCCTAAGAGAAGGATGCAGGCATAATCTTAATCACAAAGCCTTAAAACCTTGAGGGTTTAGTCCCTGATTATGAGATGAGAGGAGAGACACAAAAGATGACACAAAGGTAAAACTAATGGGGGACTAATAAAACCCTAATTGTTAACATGCTTGGGTATTCCTAGGGTTTATGAGATTTGCAAGAGATCTTCAAGAAGAGCCACCAAGGAAGAAGCAGATGAAAGGAGGAGAAGCAGAAGAAATAAGCTAACTTACTTCACTTAGGAAGATAAGTTACTTGAAGAAGGAAAGTGAAGAAGAATCATGAATGAGCAAGATCACTCTAAAACAAAAGTAAAATGCAGCAATGAATGCATAAAATAAGGGATGAGAAGTGAAGTGAGAAGTGAAGGCAAATTCACTTCTCAAAGTACTTACCACCTGAAAAGTTAGCATAAAGAAAATAAATGAAATGAAAATGAAATGAATGCAAGGATGCAAACCAAAACCAGAAGCATGTTTATGATTTAAATTATGCTAAGAGATGATGCAAATGTATGTCAAGAGTTGTGAATGATCATACAAGTGATGAGAATGCAAATGAAACATGAAAGAAACATGAAAGTTCATGAATGCTCATGGAATGTAATGAATGCATAACATGGCAAATGGATGAGGAAATGATCAAGCATGAGTCTAATGTTTCCTATGATGTCTTAGAAGTCATGTGAATGCATAAAATGTCATGGCAAGTTCATGAAAGCAAGCATATGCAAGGTGTATGCAAAGGAGGATGCGAAATTAGGGTTTCCATGCAACATGAGATGCAAAACTCAAAAACAGAAGCAAATGACAAGATAAAAAATTGAAAATTCAATTAAAAGAACCCTAACCCCATATGACATCACATCCCAAAGGAGAAGACCTAACTTTTAACCTAATGAAATATATGTTTTTTCTAAGTTTTCTAGGGTTTTAAGGCACCTAAAGGGAAAAAATGCAAATCAAATAAAAAAGGCAGAAGAAATTTGTGACAAACTTATGCTAGAAACTACATGTCATATGAAGATCAATGCAAAAAGAATCATTGTCATACAATTCTTGGTTAGGCAGAAAATAATTCTTGAAGTTAGGGTTCTAAAATGTGAATTTTATGAACCCTAAATTCAAGAAAATTATCAAAGATGGTTCAAAACCAAAAAGAAATTTGTGTGGATGGTATGACAATATCTCTAAATGTTTAAAGATGCAATATGATTTTTTTTGGGATTTTTTAGAAACCTAAATGATATTTTAATTAATTAATTTTCATTAATTAATTAAAATAAACATTTAAATGTTTAAAAAATGATTTTTTAATGTGAAAAATAAAAATAGAAATATTTTTGGGTTGAGAAAATTATTTGAAATAAAAATGCAGAATAAAAATATATTATGGAAATTTTTAGCTATTTTAAATAAATCATGCAAAATAAATGAGAAAAATTGAATTAAAATTAAATAAAACAGAAGTATGCAAAGTGAATGGTTGGGATTGAATCTGGGAAATGCTTGGTTGACTGCGCGCCAGATCCTGTGGCCAGTATTCAAACCTCACTAAACCTAATTTATTAATTATTTAATCCCTAATTAAAACTAATGAAAGGATCTCAGCCACACAACACGCGCGGGAGATGACAATCCAAGGGTCCAAATTTAAACAAAAGCCCTAACCCTAATTACACAATTAATGACTTTCAGGTCACCGGAGAAGTGCTCCGGTCGTCTTCTTCGGTGACACCCTCACCTGAAAATCTCCAACTTCTTCCCTAGGTAATTTCTGGAGCTCTAAAGCTCCAGATCAACTCCCCTCACTCCCCTAAACTCAAATCCACCCTCAAATCACATTTATTCATGCTCAAACTCAAGATTCGAAAGGAAGAACAAAAATGGCAGAAATTTCAGAACAATCATACAAACTTATTTCTCAACCATTTTCAAAAATTCAAAGTTCAGTGTGATCAGTGGAGCATGCTTTATCATATTGTTACATGAAAAGAGAGTTCTGGAAAAATGAATTCAGATGGCTACCTGAGATGAAGCTTTTCACCCTTGAGCTTTCTGGCCACTTCCTTGGTGCAAAAAGACTCCTTTGAACCTCCTGAGGCAGTTGCAATGCTTGGAAAGCTTTGAGGATGGCTGGTTTGAGTAGTAGCAATCCAACTGGTCAGAAATCGTGTTTGGTGTATGGTGTGTTCTTGGCTGATTTGAGGGTTGCTTTTGGGTTAGTGAGTGATTTAGAGATGAATGGTGGAATTGGTTTTGAGTTTGAGTAAGTGAGCTGGGAGATTCGAAGAAAAATGCAAGAGGGAGAGATTTTGGGAACTTGAGGATTCTTAGGTTTCAGCTTGTGTTCTTGTGTGTTATGATCAACATTTGGTCCACATATCAAGTTGTGATAGGTTAGAGAAGTGGTTGTGCCCTATGGTGATTGGTATGAGCTTCTTGCAAAAAGTCACCAACTTGTGTACTTGAGGTATGGGCAAGGATGCAGCTGTCCTTTGGGCATGTCCATGCGCACCTGACCTCAAGGATGTCCATATAATCAATCTTTAGGCAATTCAGCAAGTGGGAGCAAAGTTATGGGACCTTTTGCAAATATATGAAGTTTTGGCCCCTTTGAGAAATCTTGATGTTCAAGGCATGTAATCTTGCAATTCTTTGGGCAATTCTGATCTAGAGGCAATGCACTATGATGTTATGATACTTTGAAGTGTGTTTGAAGTCACAAAAAGCCTTGGCAATTGGTTTTGCAAAGAATCCCTTTTGGTGCATTTTTGAAAATTATGGGATTTTTGCCAACTTTGACAAGCCATATCTTGAGTTCAATAATGAATTAGATCTTGTTCTCGTACTTTTTGAAAAGGGAATGATCCAATCTACAACTTTCATGACCAACAATTTTTCATTTGAAGCATTTTTGGTTGAGAAAGAGGAGGTTGAAAAACTTTCCCAAAATGGAAAGTTTACATTACAAGTCATTTCCATTTTTGGCAACTTTTGGTTTAGCTCACTTTTCTTCAATTTTGTGAACTTCTAAGAACTTCAATGATCAAATAAAGATCATATAACCTCAATTTGATGAAAAATCCACTTTGGTTCCATGTTGGGGGCCTCAGATGCCCTGATTTTGCTCTGACTTGCTCCAGAAGTTACCCAATGATCAGATGACTTCCATAATGAATTTCTTCATCAAAATTGGTACACATGATCCTTATAACATATTGAGACTAATAGAAACAAGAATGACCAAAAAATTTGGAGTTATGGCCTCTGAAACCAAAACCCTAATTTCAGGTCATTTGTGCAGTTAAACCCTGGCTCTGGTTCCATGCTTTGCAAATTCTTGTGATTCTTTGACTTCCATTATCTTTGGGGGATGTAAAATGATGATTGAACATACATGGACCCTCTTGAGATGATCAATTGCCTTTGGAGTGGCTCAGATGGATCCTGGATTGCTCAGATCACAAACCCTAGATGCAGATGAATTTGAACTAATGCAGTGAAGCAAAAATGCAATATGGGATGATATGCTTAAACTAATGAAAATATGAAAGATCACAAGCCATTGTGTGAACTTAGTGAGGGAAAATTTGGGGTGTTTACAACTGCCCCTATTCAAGCATGAGTTAGCTGTGCAGGGTGTAAGCGACGGCTTAACAGACAAACAAGATAACTCGTGGTTGAATACCAAAGACAGTCCAAAATTTGCACTCACTGGGGTGAAGAAGAAAAGGGATATAAGTTCTAAAATATAGGTATAGTATGTTTGTAAAGTGCGGGCGATGGAGGACGACCATCGAGCAGAGGGTGACTACTGGGGATAAAGCAATGACGGGGACGACCGACATGCTGGGGAAATAAAGGGATCATGATGGGGACGGCCATCAAGTAAAGAAACAAGATTCTCTGGGGATTAAAGGTAAGGTCAATGATGGGGATGAACATCAGGTTCATAGAGTAATGAAGTAATGATGAGGGACAATCATCAATGGTGAAGCACGTTCACCTAGCAGGGGACGGCTGCTCTTTACCACGACATAAGACGAATGTCGGATAGAAAAGGTCAACGATGGGGACGGCCATCGGATAAGCATGATGAAGGACGATCATCAAGAAGGGAAGGACGATCACCTAGCAGGGTACGGCTGTTCTCGGGGTTTATCATGACATAGGACGAATGTCAGATAACAAGATCAACGATGGGGACGACCATCAGATAAGCATGATGAAGGACGATCATCAAGAGGTGAAGGACGATCACCTAGCAGGGTACGACTGCTCTCGGGGTTTATCATGACATAGGACGAATGTCAGATAACAAGATCAACGATGGGGAGGGCCATCGGATAAGCATGATGAAGGACGATCATCAAGAGGTGAAGGACGATCACCTAGCAGGGTACGGCTGCTCTCGGGGTTTATCATGACATAGGAAGAATGGCAGATAACAGAAGGATTAATTTACTGGGGAATGGTAAACACGGACGAGTGCTTACGCTCTTAAGAAGCAAAAGTATAAGTGTTTGACACTGTGTATAGATTAAAGATGTGGAAGAGCATCCTTAAGACTACGATACGGACGAGTACTGGTAGAAACAATGCTGACGCATGTTCAGAGATGATGATACAGACGAGTATCAACTGGTTAACAAAGAACACGGACGAGTGTCGACTCTGAGGGGAAATAAGTGTGTATACAAGATACGGACGAGTATCTGTATGAGTAAAAACAAGCATTGTAAAGTATGAGCAAGACACGGACGAGTGCTCGGCTTGCTGGGAAAAGCGACACAGACGAGTGTCAAAAGAGAAAGTGTATAAGTTATGAACTTATAAGTGTAAAAGGTGTTCAAGCAATTTGTGGGGATAGGGTGACACGGACGAGCGTCAATGAGAGTGTATTATAATAAGTGTTTGGGTAACCATGCTGGGGATAGGTGACACGGACGGGTGTCAAGAGAATGTACAAGAACTGGTTTGGTCTATATCTGCAGGGGATGATATGACACGGACGAGTGTCGAAAGTACATATGATCATGTGTTTGTGTTGGAGAGTGCAAAGGGGACGCTTTGGCTTTCTGTTGGGGAAATTGAGAGGTATTTTGTATATTACTGATGAAGTGCTGTTGGTATTCACAGGTGACAGGTTCGAACCTGACTTGTAATCATGCAATATGTTTGATTTTTGTCGTAATGCTCCGTATTATACGGAATGCTACGCTTTTGTGGTGATTTATGATGCGAATGCCATGATTATGCAAAGAAACCAGTTCGGGATCCGGATCCTGCTGCCGTGAAGATCTCTGGCTGATCTGTCTGAAGTGATATCCCAGCTGGGGATGGGATCAATGGAATATCTGATAGGATGTAAGGTTCTGCTTGGGGAACTAGATCACTGATAGATCTATCCGGTAATGAGATAACCTAGCTGGGGAAGGAAGCTTTCGTCACTTTGTTGTGAGGGAAATTTAGACATTGCTCTTCTGGGAAGAGGCTGGAGCTCTATGGGGAGATAGTCTTCTATCTTTGCTGATGATGAGAGATCTGGCGCTGTGTCGGGAGGATAAAATCACTGAACGATCTTCTTGGAGATTTCTGTGGGGATCCTCTTGAGGACGACGAGACTTGAAAACTCAGCTGGGGAAATGAGCATTTTCTGATGCTGCTCTGAAGAAAATGTGCTGGAGAAGTGATGCCTGGCAACTCTGATGGGGAGAAAGCATTTCCGGTGCTGTTTGATGGATGTGCTAAGGAAACAATGATTTGGCAACTTTGCTGGGGAAAACATTTCTGGATACTGTTGGGGGAGGAAACATGTTTGGCATTCCCCATGTTGCGCTTTGAATACCTGCAATCCTGTCAAAACAAAGGAATGTACAAGTATCCTGAGGTATCCCTTACCGGATTCCGTCATAGGAGTTTAGATAATCCTGGGAGTAAAATACATTTCCTGCAAGCATTTATTAGAAAGGCATATCTGTTTTATGCAAGTATCATATCATGAATATTTGACATTTTGCAAACGAAACAAAAGTGTACAAGACGAAATGGACTGAAAATTCTGGTTTTATTAATTTGTGTGCCCTGAATTGGCAAGTACAGTCAAAGAAACAAATCCCCTGAAATGAGGAGATTGTTACAAATTGAGAAAAATGAAGGTGCTGACAATGTTGATGACGCTTCAGTGAGCTTCCCTTTGCTATGACCCGTATGACCTTGACGTTCTTCTCATCTTGCTTTCTGAAGAAAGTTGATTCTGACCGATGCTTTAACCTTTTGAAGTTTGCCGTGTTGTAAGTGATACAGACGAATTCAGAATGCAGTTGTTCGCTTATTCCCTTATTTTGCGTGGATTGCCCTTTCGGGTTTTCAATCCACCGGGATACCCTTTTTTGCCTGAGCTATCCAACACGGCTTTTCAACTCAGCGGGTGTACATTTTTTTGATTTTCCCTTATTTTTTCCCGAGTCTTTTATTCTGTTTTTGACTCGCCGGGATGCCCTATTTTTTCCTGGACTTACATTT
This sequence comes from Lathyrus aphaca, assembly GCA_963966055.1. NCBI lineage: Eukaryota > Viridiplantae > Streptophyta > Magnoliopsida > Fabales > Fabaceae > Lathyrus > Lathyrus aphaca. Next base: position 319,430,051 of record OZ014519.1, on the reverse strand, counting down.
TGTTTTTTATGTCCAGTGGGTCATTTAATGCGAAGTATTTTTTAACTGCATCTGAATTCACAGGGGACAAGAAATCTTCGCCATCCATAGTAGTGAGCATCAGTGCTCCACCAGAGAAAACTTTCTTTATTATGAACGAACCATCGTAATTCGGAGTCCACTTGCCCCTCTGGTCTGTATGAGGAGGAAGGAGTCTTTTCACCACAAGATCTCCTACTTGGTATTCTCGAAGCCTGACTTTCTGATCGAAGGCTTTCTTCATTCTTTTCTGATATAGGTTCCCATGATAGATTGCGGCTAATCTCTTCTCTTCAATCAGATTCAGTTGATTGTACCGAGAACGAACCCATTCTTCTTCATTCAGTTTGACATCCATCAGTACCCGTAAGGAAGGCAATTCAACTTCAACATGCAGGACTGCCTCCATACCATACACAAGCTGATACGGTGTTGCCCCAGTGGATGTTCTGATTGAGGTACGGTACCCATGCAAGGCAAATGGTAGCATCTCATGCCAGTCTTTGTAGGTGACCACCATCTTTTGCACAATCTTCTTATTCTTGTTAGCTGCCTCAACAACGCCATTCATCTTTGGCCTGTAAGGAGAAGAGTTGTGGTGTTGAATTTTGAAGTCCCGTCACAGTTCTGCCATCATTTTGTTGTTCAAATTGGAACCATTATCAGTAATGATTCGCTTGGGTACTCCATACCGACAGATGATGTCTCTCTTCAAGAATCTGGCTACCACTTGTCTGGTGACATTTGCATACAAAGCTGCTTCAACCCATTTGGTGAAGTAATCAATGGCTACCAGGATGAATCTGTGGCCATTTGAAGCAGTCGACTCGATCTTTCCAATCATGTCAATGCCCCACATGGAAAAGGGCCAAGGAGAAGACATCACATTCAAAGGATTTGGAGGCACATGCACCTTATCTGCATAAATCTGGCATATGTGGCACTTTCTGGCGTAGGCACAACAGTCTGCATCCATTGTGATCCAGTAGTAATCTGATCTTAGAAATTTCTTAGCCATTGCATGCCCTCCAGGATGGGTACCAAAAGATCCTTCATGCACCTCGTGCATCAATAAGTCTGCCTCTTTTTTATCAACACATCTGAGAAGCACCATGTCAAAGTTTCTCTTGTACAAGGAACCATCAGTATTCAGGAAGAAACTACCAGCTAGCCTTCTTAATGTCTTCTTATCATTGGATGATGCCCCCGGTGGGTATGTTTGATCCTCTAAGAAGCATTTGATGTCATGGAACCAAGGCTTGTCATCTTTAGCAATGTCCACAGAGAATACGTATGCTGGTCTGTCAAGTCTGGACACTGAAATCCGAGGCACAAAGTTGGCAGCTTGAACTTTGATCATGGAGGAAATGGTAGCCAGAGCATCTGCAAACTGATTTTCATCTCGAGGGATATACTCAAGTTTGACTGTAGTGAAGAAAGTCAGTAATCTCCTCGTGTAGTCTCGGTATAGAATCAAATGCTCTTGGTGGGTGTACCATTTGTCGTTGGTCTGATTGATTACCAGAGCTGAATCTCCGAATACAGTTAAAGTCTTGATCCTGAGGTCAATGGCTTCCTCAAGTCCCATGATACAGGCTTCGTATTCAGCTTCGTTGTTAGTGCATGCAAATGTGAGTTTTGCCGAGAAAGGCATGTGGACTCCCTTAGGTGTAATGAGCACTGCACCAACTCCACGACCATTCATATTAACAACCCCATCAAACATCACTATCCATTCTTCTTCTGGGTCAGGCCCTTCAGTGTGAACAGGCTCTTCATGATCTTTTGCTTTTAAGAACATGATGTCTTCATCAGGGAAGTCAAATCTCATAGGTTGGTAATCATCAATGGGTTGCTCAGCAAGATAGTCAGACAGTACACTGCCTTTGATGGCTTTTTAAGATGTGTACTGAATGTCATATTCTGTCAGAATCATTTGCCATCTTGCAACCCTTCCAGTAAGTGCTGGCTTCTCAAATATGTACTTGACTGGATCCATCTTTGAGATTAATAAGGTAGTGTGGGTTAACATATACTGTCTTAGTCAGCGAGCAGCCCACGCTAAAGCACATCAAGTTTTCTTGAGCGGTGAATAACGTTGTTCACAGTCGTTAAACTTTTTGCTTAGGTAGTATATTGCATACTCTTTTCGACCAGACTCGTCATGCTGGCCCAACACACACCCCATTGATCCTTCTAATATTGTCAGGTACATTATTAGAGGTCTTCCTTTAACTGGAGGCATAAGGATTTGAGGTTCTTGTAAGTACTCCTTGATTTTGTCAAAAGCCTTCTGGCAGTCTTAATTCCACCTGACCGTTTGTTCTTTTCTTAACAATTTGAATAAAGGCTCACAGGTTGCAGTAAGATGAGATATGAACCTTGATATGTAGTTCAATCTACCTAAGAACCCCCGAACTTCCTTTTCTGTCTTTGGTGCTGTCGCTCCCGACAAATGACACCGGGTCAGATGAAGGTACAGACGCGAACGGTCGGCGAGAGGGACAATGAGAACACACAGCCGTGAACTCACTGGAGAATGAATAGAGTCGCCAGCTAGGCATTTTTATCCCGGAGGAAAGGCAATGCTGCATAAGCCTAGAAAGAGATGGATAAGACGGTTGCGAACCAGAGAGACTGAGAAAGGGGGTTGGTTACAACCTGGGAAGGTATTAGCACCCAGATTGTCCGCCGTACTCGACGGGATCCACGCTTAAAAGATTTGTGTTTTAAAGGGGTAGTGTCAGTGCAATCTGTGTGTAAATGAGCTAGAAAAGATGTACAGGTGTCAGTGTAAAGTGTATAAGTGATGTGAAGTATGAAAGTGTCAGTGTAAGGAAAGAGTATACTCATGATCATGAGGCTAAGAGAATAAAGCTGGAAAGAGGGGGAATATACAGAGACTTTTGTTCGATAACCGTTAAGTTATGCCTACGTATCCTCTCGTGCAATGAGGAAGTCAGAACACCGTAGTTCGACCCAAAGAGACTGAAAGATGAATTGACTTGTGAACTGCTTACTTGCCTATGCTCAAGTGTATGATCTGTCTGGCACAGATGCTAACTGTCTTGCATTAGACGGAAGAAGCGAGTTCTCGTTTGTGAGTGAGGATGATGAGAAAAGAATCCCGAAGGAGACGATTATTGTTTGTTTTTGAGTTTTCAGTTCTTTATTGCTTTTTGAAGTTTGTCATAAGATAATGAGCTTAAGTCTAAACCAATGGATTTAGTAAACTCATCACATCTTCCCTCTGTTTAGGGGTAATGAGAGTACCTTAAGTGTGAAGTCAGATTCTCACACTTAATCACCTTCGGTGTAGGATTAAGATCATTAACCTATTTGTGATTATTTAGATGTTTTTGGTGTTTTTGTTTAGTGTTGAGTAATGAGGTTAAGCCATAATCAAGGATTAAACAGACCCATTACACCATCCTAAAAGAAGGATAATAGATGAGAATGTTTAAGCTGAGGAAGACTCCTCAACTTAATCCATGATTAGGGATTAAACCCATGACAAAACAAACCTTTATTAAGTGGATTTTATTTAATGATATGATGATGAAGTGAATTTTAGGGTTTGTAAGACAACTTGAGGGGGACTTGTCCATTAACACTAGGGTTAGTCCTTCTTAACCAGTTAAGGAAGAATTAGAACCCTAATGCAAGGCCCAAGTTACAAGTGTGATGTCCTGATGATTATTAAGTGGATTGATTAAGAGATTTAAACACATTAAGGGTTTAACACTTAGGATTAAAGTTATACAATCCATCCTAATAGAAGGATGCAGGCATAAGCTTAATCACAAAGCCTTAAAACCTTTAGGGTTTAGTCCCTGGTTATGAGGTGAGAAGAGAAGACTCAAAGATGACACAAAGGTAAAATTAAGTGGGGGACTAATCAAACCCTACTTGTTATCATGCTTGGTCATTCCTAGGGTCTGTGAGGCTTAAGAGGGAAATCTTCAAGGAACCAACAAGGAGAGAAGCAGATGAGAGGAGGAAGAAACAGAAAGAGCGAGTCAACTTACTTCGTTTAAGAAGATAAGTTGCTTGAAGAAAGAAAGTGAGAATTTAGTTCATAAAAAAAACAAATTTAATTTACCTAATATAACAACAGATAAACCAAAACAAATTTTAGTGAATGATAATAAAATGAAAGAAGATTTTTTTTTTTAACAAAAAGAAAAAAAACTTGCGCATACAGTAAGGTTTAAAGTTAAGTTTCAAAGAAAGAAAAAAAAAATCAAAAAAACATGCTTCCAGGAATACTATTCGTTGTTATACAAGTCATGAATGTACAATAACAACAACATAAGAAAATGAAACTGCAAGCTAATAATTAACAAAATAATCACTTACTAACAATAAATCAAATAGAGATATCTATATATCAAATGAAGTTTATATTATTATTAAAAAAACTTAGTAAGAATAAACCTAATAGAAATATCTATATACAAATGAAGTTTATATTATTATTAAAAAAACACTTAGTAAGAATAAACCTAATAGAAATATCTATATACAAATGAAGTTTATATTATTATTAAAAAACTTAGTAAGAATAAACCTAATAGAAATATCTATATACAAATGAAGTTTATAGTAATTAGACAGAGCAGTAGGTCACAACATATCAGCAACTTCTCTCTCTCATTACCGGCGCACCAATTTTGAAAACTTCCCCCAACCAAACACATGAGAACGTTGCTTAATAAATAAATAAATAAACACTCCTCTTCTGCAACAGTAAAACATGAACAAGTGTGCACCGCATGAAACCAAAAAAAATCAACACCTCATCCGTAACAGTAAAACATGAGCAAGTGTGTACCGCATGAAACAAAAAAAAATCAACACCTCATCTTACTTTCAAAAACACAACATGAAAATGCATGAACTTCACACAAGAAACTAAAATTAAGTTAAGCAATATCAGATAAAGTTAAGTGTTCAATCAACACTCAAGGCAAAAACTGTGTAGCACTATTTTTCTGAAGACGGACTTGCAATGAATCAGTGGAAAATAAATGGAACCAATATAACAAAATTGCAACCAAAAATATTAATCCAAACAACAGCAAGTAACAGTATAGATACACTGGAGAGAGTTTGAAATCGTTACCGAACCGTCAAGGCAAGCTACGAATGGAGAAATGTGATAGCAGTCTGAGTTGTCGTTGTGCAGTGTTGGATTTCCGAATACGATCTGCTCCAAGAATGAGTCGAACTTATTGTTGTCGTCGATACTTCAAAACTCAACCAAATCTCTGCTCTTGAATGTCATTGGAGCTGAGTTTATCGACGTCGAGAACACGGATCAGAAGTGCTTCACAGATGGGTCCATGGATTGGAATCGGTGCTTAGTTCGCGAGGCTTTTGTGTGTTGCGGTTTTGTTTGGGTGGAGGAAGTGTATGTGCGGTTCTGAAGGGTGGAAATGGCGACAGAACAATGTGTTTATGGTTGTTCTTTCATGGAGATTTTAAGGTGTTGTTAAAGCAAGGAGGTACACGGTGGGAGTGTTATTGTTTCACAGTGGTGCGCAAAGATTTTTCTTGGAATAATGTGGCTTTGATATCGAATACTGAGTGTATTAAAAAGAAGGAAGAACATGGAGGTGGTGATGATAATAAAGATAGTAGCATGAGAATGAACAACTTTTTGTGGTAAGAAGAGAAAAAAAAAGATCAGAAAAATGAAATCCTCCCCGTAACAAAACGTCTAAGCGTCGCTTTCTCTCTTTTTATGGATTTTTTTTTCTCTCCCCCCTTTTCAATAGCCACTTCTTCAACTAGTTTAATGATACAAAATTCTATCTTAGTATTGTGTTACTGCTTTCAAATTGTGCAGGTACTGTTTTGCTAATTTTGTGAAAGTGGTGTTGTTTTTTTTTGGGGCAGACCTGTGATGCAGTATATGATATATTTGGAGTGTAGTGGGTGTTGAGCATGAATAGTCATATTTGGAGTTTTGTTTATGCAGGTATAAGAAGTATGGTCAAAGAGTGTAAAGTTGGTGAAGACAGATTGGTGCAAGGAAACCGGGTGTGGTACATTGGCGTGGTGTACAAGGACATGGTGGGGACCAAGTTTGAGTTTTTTTTTTTTAATGTAAAGATTAACTAAATATATATATTTTTTGAGTTATTCTAAAAGAGAAAGAAGATAAATAATGAAATAAAGTTTGAATTAATTAAAAATTAACTAATTAAACTAAAGATTAATTAAACTAAAACTAATTAAGATATTAAATTAAAATTAATTAAACTAAATAAAATAAACTATAAATGACTTGGCAAAAGGTTTTTTTTTTTTTTTTTTTGCTTGAAATTCTCCAATTTTGTGAACTTCTAAATTTTTATAAGATCAAATAAAGATCATGCACATTCAAAATGATGGAGAAAAACCCCTTTGGTTGGATGACTGGGGGCCTCAGATGCCCTAGATGCAGATGATTTTGAACCAAGGCAATGAGTCAAAAATGCGGTATGAGATGCCATGATTGAGATTATGTATATGAAATGATCACAAGCCATGGTGTGAATGGGTGAGGGCAAATTTGGGGTGTTTACAGCTGCCCCTATTCGAACATGAGTTAGCTGTGAGCGACGACTTGTCAGGCAAACAAGATAACTTGTGGTTGAATATCAAAGACAGTCCAAAATTTGCACTCACGGAATGAAGAAGAAAAGGGATATAGATTGTAAAAGGAAAATAAAGTATATTGTAAAGTGTGGGCGACGGAGGACGACCGTAGAGCAGAGGACGACTGCGGGGTAAAGAGAAATGACGGGGACGGCCGACATGCTGGGGATAAATGGTAAAGCTAAAACGGGGACGGCCGACTAGCTGGGGAAAATAAAATATTATGATGGGGACGGCCATCAAGATAAAGTTGTAAACTCTCTGGATATTAATGAAGCATGACGGGGACGGCCATCAAGTTCATAAAGCAAGGTAACCGACGATGGGGACGGCCATCGGGCTAAAAGAAAAGGAAAAGGGACCCCAACGGGGACGGCCATTGGGTTAAAGAATAAATGAAATAAACAGATGATGGGGTACGGCCATCAAAGGTGAAGGACGATCACCTAGCAGGGGACGGCTGCTCTGTTGGGTAATAAAGGAATTATGATGGGGACGGCCATCGGGTTAAAGAATAAATGAAATAAACAGATGATGGGGTACGGCCATCAAAGGTGAAGGACGATCACCTAGCAGGGGACGGCTGCTCTGTTGGATAATAAAGGAATTATGATGGGGACGGCCATCAAAGGTGGAGGACGACCACCTGGCAGGGTACGGCTGCCGAAAATATCAACGACGGGGACGACCATCGGATAGGAAAGGTCAACGATGGGGACGGCCATCGGACGAGCATGATGGAGGACGACCATCAAGAAGTGGAGGACGACCACTCAGCAGGGGACGGCTGCTCTCAAGGTTTATCATGACATAGGACGAATGTCAGATAACCAAAATCAACAATGGGGACGGCCATTGGATAAAATGATGAAGGACGATCATCAAGAGGGGTGGAGGACGACCACCTGGCAGGGGACGACTGCTAAAATCAACGATGGGGACGGCCATCGGATGAGCATGATGGAGGACGACCATCAAGAAGTGGAGGACGACCACTCAGCAGGGTACGGCTGCTCTCAAAGGTATCATAACACAGGACGAGTGTTAGATAAAAAAGAAAATTTGTTGGTGATCTACTGGGGATAATGTAAACACGGACGAGTGTTTATATCCAAGAAACAAAAGGTATAAGTGTTTAGACGCTGTGTATGGATTAAAGATGCGGACGAGCATCCCTAAGACTACGATACGGACGAGTATCGGGTAGAAACAAATACCGACACGTGTTCAGAGATGATGATACGGACGAGTATCAACTGGTTAACAGAGAACACGGACGAGTGTTGACTCTGAGGGGACTCTTCTGGGGAATATTAGACACAGACGAGTGTCTATATTCATGAAGACAAAAGTGTTTGACACCGTGTATGGATTAAAGATGCGGACGAGCATCCTTAAGACTATGATACGGACGAGTATCATGTAGAAACAAACACTAGACGCAATGTTCTGAGATGATGGTACGGACGAGTACCAACTGGTTAACAAAGAACAAGGACTACTGTCGAATCTGTGGGGATATAAATGATGTATAGCATGAGTGTTTAATCTGCTGGGGAGAGTGACACGGACGAGTGTCAAAAGAGAAAAGTATAATATTAACAAGTGTATGGGTTGATAAAAGTGTAAGCGACTGCGCTGGGGATATGACACGGACGGGTGTCAAGAAAGTGTATGTATAGGTATATGTGAGTGCAAGGCGGATGTCCTTGGCTTTTTGCTGGCGATTTGACACGGACGGGTGTCCAAAGGTGTATATATTGGTGTTTGTGATTGGAGAGGCAACTGCTTTTGCTGGGACCCTGGTGGGGATTTTCGTGTATATATTCTGTATGCCGACAGATTGTCAATATTTACAAGTGTTCAACTCACAACATGACTTATGATTATGCTATGTATTTGATTTTTGCCGTAATGCTCCGTATTAGACGGAATGCTACGCTCTGGGGGGTGAATATAATGCGAATGCCATGATTATGCAAAGGGGCAAAGATCCGGGATTCGGATCCCGTTGCTGCGTAGATCTCTGGTTGATCTGCTTGAAGTGAACATCCCAGCTGGGGATGAGATCATTGGTAGATCTAATGATGTATCTGTTTGGGGATATAGGTCACTGATTGACATATCCTTGTAATACGGGACCCAGCTGGGGTTTGCAGAAGCTTTCTCCCTCTCTGTTGTGACTTCTTCGTGCGTTGCTCTTCTGAATAGAGGCTGGGGGGTGTTTGGTCACTCAGCTGGGGAGAGTAATGAGAGGCAACTCGGCCGGGGGATAGAGCATTTTGGATGCTGAGATTATTTGTTGATCTGCCAGCTTGCTGGGACGTAACTTGCATGCCCCAAGCTGCGTTCTGGATACCTGCAATCCTGCAAAGATAAGGAAACGCACAAAAGGTCCCGAGGTATCCCTTACTGGATTCCGTCATAGGAGTTAAGTACTTTCGAGAATAATCACATTCCCTGTAAGCATGTGTTTTATTTAGAAAAAGGCATCTGTACTTATGCAATCGTATTTTTAGATATATCAGACAATTCTTTGCGAAACATAAATGTAAAAACGAGACATGACTGAAAATCTGATTTTATTAATTCCTGTGCCCTGAATTGGCAAGATACAGTCAAAGAAACATATCTCCTGAAATGAGGGGATTGTTACAAATTGAGAAATAAAGTGTTGGCGATGTTGACGACACTTTGAGGAGCTTCCTCTCCTGCTATGACTCGTATGACAATGACGTTCTTCTCGTCTTGCTTTCCGGAGAGAGTTGATTCTGATTGAAGCTTGATCCTTTGAAGCTTTCCAAGTTGTATATAATACAGACGAATTCAGAATGCAGTTGTTCGCTTATTCCCTTATTTTGCATGGATCGCCCTTTCGGGTTTTCAATCCATCGGGATACCCATTTTTGCCTGAGCCGTCCAATGCGGCTTTCCAACTCAGCGGGTGTACATTTTTTATTTCCCTTATTTTTGCCCGAGTCTTTTATTCTGTTTTTGACTCGTCGGGATGCCCTATTTTTGCCTGGACTTACATTCTGTTTTTATGTCCAGCGGGTCATTTTATGCGAAGTATTTTTTAACTGCATCTGAATTCACAGGGGACGGGAAATCTTCACCATCCATGGTGCTGAGCATCAGCGCTCCACCAGAGAAAACTTTCTTTACAACGAATGGTCCTTCATAATTTGGAGTCCATTTTCCCCTGTGGTCTGTATGAGGAGGGAGGATTCTTTTCAACACAAGATCCCCTACTTGGTACTCTCGGTGCCTGACTTTCTGATCGAAGGCCTTCTTCATTCTCTTCTGATATAACTGCCCATGACAGATTGCAGCTAATCTTTTCTCTTCGATCAGACTCAGTTGTTCAAATCGGGACCGAACCCATTCTGCTTCACTCAGTTTAACATCCATCAATACCCGTAGGGAGGGTAATTCAACTTCAACAGGTAGGACTGCTTCCATACCATATACGAGTTGATACGGTGTTGCCCCAGTGGATGTTCTGATTGACGTGCGGTACCCATGCAAGGAAAACGGTAGCATTTCATGCCAGTCTTTGTAAGTGACTACCATCTTCTGCACAATCTTCTTGATATTTTTATTTGCTGCCTCGACAGCGCCGTTCATCTTTGGCCTGTAAGGAGAAGAATTGTGATGTTGGATCTTGAAGTCCCGGCACAGCTCTGTCATCATTTTGTTGTTCAAGTTGGAACCATTATCAGTAATGATTCGCTCGGGCACTCCATACCGACAGATGATATCTCTCCTCAGAAATCGGGCTACCACTTGTCTTGTAACATTTGCATATGAGGCTGCTTCAACCCACTTGGTGAAATAGTCGATGGCGACCAGGATGAATCTGTGGCCGTTTGAAGCAGTTGGCTCAATCTTGCCAATCATATCAATGCCCCACATAGAAAAGGGCCATGGTGAAGACATGATGTTCAAAGGATTGGGAGGCACATGCACCTTATCTGCGTAAATCTGGCATTTGTGACACTTTCTGGCATACGCACAACAGTCTGCATCCATTGTGATCCAGTAATAGCCTGATCTTAACAACTTCTTAGCCATGGCATGCCCTCCAGCATGGGTACCAAAAGATCCCTCGTGTACTTCGTGCATCAACAAATCTGCTTCCGTCTTGTCAACACATCTGAGGAGTACCATGTCAAAGTTCCTTTTGTATAAAGACCCATCAGTGTTCAGAAAGAAACTACCAGCAAGCCTTCTTAAAGTCTTCTTATCATTGGAAGATGCCCCAGGTGGGTATGTTTGATCCTCCAAGAAGCACTTAATGTCATGAAACCAAGGCTTATCATCCTTGACAACATCTGCTGCAAATACATATGCCGGTCTGTCTAGTCTGGACACTGAAATCTGAGGTACAAAGTTAGCAGCTTGAACTTTGATCATGGATGAAATGGTAGCAAGAGCATCTGCAAACTGATTCTCGTCTCGAGGGATATACTCAAGCTTGACTGTTGTGAAGAAAGTCAATAACCTTCTTGTATAATCCCTGTAAGGTATCAGATGATCCTGGTGGGTGTACCATTTCCCGTTGGTTTGATTGACTACCAAAGCTGAATCTCCGAATACGGTTAATGTCTTGATCCTGAGGTCGATGGCTTCCTCAAGACCCATAATGCAAGCTTCGTATTCAGCTTCGTTGTTAGTGCAGTTGAAAGTGAGTTTTGCCGAGAAAGGCATGTGAACTCCTTTGGGTGAAATGAGTACTGCACCAACACCACGACCGTTCATGTTAACAGCCCCATCAAACATCATAGTCCATTCTTCCTCCGGGTCAGGCCCTTCGGTGTGAACAGGCTCTTCATGATCTTTTGCTTTCAGGAACATGATGTCTTCATCAGGGAAGTCAAATCTCATAGGCTGGTAGTCATCAATAGGTTGCTCAGCAAGATATTCAGATAGTACACTGCCCTTGATGGCTTTCTGAGATGTGTACTGAATGTCATATTCCGTGAGAATCATTTGCCATCTCGCAACCCGTCCGGTAAGAGCTGGCTTCTCGAAAATGTACTTAACTGGGTCCATCTTTGAGATTAATAAGGTAGTGTGGGTCAACATATACTGTCTTAGTCGGCGAGCAGCCCACGCTAAAGCACAACAAGTTTTCTCGAGCAGTGAATAACGTTGTTCACAGTCGGTAAACTTTTTGCTTAGGTAGTATATTGCATACTCTTTTCGACCAGACTCGTCATGCTGGCCCAGCACACACCCCATCGACTCTTCTAATACTGTCAAGTACATTATCAGAGGTCTTCCTTCAACTGGAGGCATAAGGATTGGAGGTTCTTGTAGGTATTCTTTGATCTTGTCAAAAGCTTTTTGGCAGTCTTCATTCCACCTGACCGTCTGTTCTTTTCTTAACAGCTTGAACAAGGGTTCACAAGTTGCCGTAAGGTGAGATATGAACCGTGAAATGTAATTCAATCGTCCTAAGAACCCTCGAACTTCTTTCTCAGTTTTCGGTGCAGGCATCTCTTGAATAGCTTTGACTTTATCTGGGTCAACTTCAATCCCTTTCTCGCTCACAATAAAACCCAGCAGCTTACCGGATCGCACCCCGAATGTGCACTTGTTGGGGTTCAGCTTCAGTTGGTACTTCCTCAGACGCTTGAACAACTTCAGTAGATTCACCAGGTGCTCTTCCTCTGTAAGGGACTTGGCGATCATGTCATCCACATAACACTCGATTTCCTTGTGGATCATATCGTGGAACAATGTCACCATAGCCCGTTGATATGTTGCACCAGCATTCTTCAGTCCGAATGGCATCACTTTGTAACAGAACGTGCCCCAAGGTGTGATGAATGTTGTCTTCTCCATGTCTTCAGGTGACATCTTGATCTGATTATATCCTGAAAATCCATCCATGAAGGAGAATACCGAGAATTGAGCCGTGTTATCAACCAATACGTCAATGTGAGGTAATGGGAAGTCATCTTTCGGGCTGGCTCTGTTCAGATCCCGGTAATCAACACACATTCTTACTTTGCCATCTTTCTTAGGCACTGGTACTATGTTAGCAACCCACGGCGGATAGCTAGTCACAGCAAGGAACCCGGCGTCCCATTGCTTTTGTACCTCTTCCTTGATTTTCATAGCCATGTCTGGGCGAGTTCGGCGCAACTTCTGTTTCACTGGTGGGCATTCTTCCCTCAAAGGCAGCTTGTGCACGACTATATCGGTGTCCAACCCCGGCATGTCTTGATACGACCAAGCAAACACATCAACATACTCTTGAAGCAGATCTATCAGTTGTCTCTTTACTGAGTCCTGTAGGCAGGCCCCGATTTTAACCTCTTTCACGCCTTCGTCAGTACCAAGGTTAATCACTTCAATCTCCTCCTGATGAGGAGTAATAACCTTTTCCTCCTGTCTCAACAACCTGGCTAGCTCTTCAGGAAGCTCATATTCTTCATCGACCCCTTCATCCGCTTGGTTGATTGGATTGTCAAGGTCATACGATGTCATAGCCGTGCTGTTGTCGGTGCTGTCTGGAGGGCACTCTCTGCGAGGGTTAAGTTTGTTCATTTTAGTGATTGATTTTAATCTTGCTTTAGAAAAAAGTGAAATGAAGCTATCATTTTGAAAACACCGCCATTTATTTTTGTACAAAAAGAAAAATGGAAAAACAGTGAGCAGAAAAGAAAAAGACTCGTTTGCAAAAAGATGTCTGATATTTCATTAATTTAATCTTGTTTGCACAAAAGTACAGATGGCCCTGATTACAAAATGAGTCTTGTCATCTTGGGCAAGATGCAAGACTTTGATGCATGCTATATAAAAATACAGGAAATAATAATTACTCTGCGTGAGTAACTCTTATAATTTCCTGGGAAGACCAGTTCGAGACACTGCTTCCCGGGATCTTCGGACGAATCCAATTCTCCAGATTGCGCTCCTCTTCCAGCTCGTCTTCCAGACAGTTGATAGCATCGGGGGTGAGCATCCCCCCACTGACAAAACCAGGCTCTGCAGCAGCCTTTGCTTGATGTTGAGTTGGTCTGTAACCCAACCCAAATTTGTCCTTCTTCTCCTCCACAGCTAAGACCTTGCCCCAGCCTAGGGCAGTTCCTTCTTCAACAACCTTCCGGGCTTGTTGATAAGATGACATGGAGATCCCCGACACAGCAGATGCTTCATTGACATTCAAGGCTTCGAAGCCTTGGCTCATTGTCTCATGGATCTCTCCATCCATCTCAATGTATTTATAAGTAGCCAGATGGCTAACAAAGATATCCTCTTCCCCACAGATTGTGACAACTTGACCTTCCCACTCAAATTTTAACTTTTGGTGAAGGGTAGACGTTATTGCGCCGGCGGCGTGAATCCAGGGTCTACCCAACAAACAGCTGTAGGCGGGCTGAATGTCCATCACATAAAAGATAGTTTTAAAGGTCTGTGGGCCAATTGTCACAGGCAGCTCAATCTCTCCCAGAACCGATCTCTTCGAACCATCAAAGGCTCTCACCACCAGGTTGCTGGGTCTCAATGTCAATCCATCATATTCAAGCTTCACCAGAGCCTTCTTTGGTAAGACATTCAGGGAAGAACCTGTGTCCACCAGCACATGAGAAAGGACAGCTCCTTTGCATTCCAGGGTTATGTGCAAGGCTTTGTTGTGGTTGTGGCCATCCGCTGTCAAGTCAGAATTGGTAAACCCTAGCCCATTGCTAGCAGTAACATTTCCAACCACGGTTTCCAATTGGTTGACAGTAATCTCTTCAGGCACGTAAGCTGCGTGCAGGACTTTAAGTAGTGCATTCCGATGGGCTTCGGAGCACATAAGCAGTGAGAGGATAGAGATTTTGGATGGCGTCTGGTGAAGCTGATCCACAATTTTATAATCACTCCTTTTGATGATTCGCATAAACTCATCAACTTCCTGATCAAATGGAGTTTTCAGGGCTTCTTTGGCAGCTGGATCTTCCCGCACCGGGCTCTTTCCTTTTGCCTTGGCAGCAGCTTCTGCTTCGGCAGTAGGTCTTTGAACTTGTGAAGCGAAGAGACGTCCGCTTCGAGTGAAGCCTCCGACTCCCCCCACATTATCTACTTGTGGTGCAGGTGCTGGTGTTTCAAGAGTGATTCTTTTCCCTTCACAGTACACGTCAGAGCCATAGTGCCAAGGGATGGCCCTATTGCTTTCATATGGTATTGGTCCAGGCACCGTGACAGTGACTGGACTGATTGCTGCTGCTGAAGGGACTGTTATTGTTTGTGGATCGTAAAAGATTGTAACTGGTGCTCTGGTGGGAGCAGCACCTTCTGAATGGTAGGCAGAATTACTTTCAGGATCGTAGAATATGGTGACGGTAGAGACATCTTCATGATTGATCGCTGGTGTTGTAGGAGGTTCTGTTGGAAGGACTGTTGTTGTTGCTGATGGAGAGTCGAAATGGAATGAAGCTGAAGTTGTAGCAGGAGAAACTGTTGAAAACTGATCATTTGGGAGGACAGGTGAAATACTTCTTGATGGTGCTGATGAATTGTTGGGAATAATAGTTGCTGCAGTTGTAGGAGGGTTTGAAACCGTTGTTGATGAAGTTGCCGGATTTGTCGGAAATGATGTAGTGATTTGTAGTAGGCCACTATGAATAAGGCTGTCAATGCCGTTCCTCAGGTCCTCGCACCCATTCCATGAGATATTGCAGTAGGGACACCCTAGTTCACACCCCAGAAATATTTGGTTTTCACGGAGTTGAGCTTTGATTTCCACCAATGGTGTCCTGATCTGATCCACACTGGTTATTAAATAAGACGGTTGGTCTTCTTCAATAGCATTAATTTGGGGACCACCATGGTTTGGCATTGGGTTTTTATTGACATTGGGCGGAGGTGCAAAATTCAGAGCCTTGGAGTCTACCAAGTCTTGTACCTTCATATGCAGAGCCCTGCATTTTTCTGTACTGTGACCAGGTGCGTTTGAGTGGAAAGCACACCTAGCATTGGAGTCATAGTTCCTTGGTAGACTGTTGGGATCCGGAGGTGCCAACATCCTTAGCTCAACCAAGTTGAGTTTCAGAAGTTGTGGCAGCAAGGCAGCATATGGCATTGGGATCGGGTCGATCACTCGGTTAGCTTGAGATGGCCTCTGTTGGAAAGGCCTTTGTTGACTATTGTTGTTGGAGTTGTTGTTGAAGTTCCTTGGAGGATACTGATTCTGATGATACTGAGGTTGTTGTTGGAAGTTTTGTTGAGGAGGTTGATAGACTGGCTGTGGATGAGCCGGAGCAGGGATAGTGACTGCTGCTATTGACCTCTGAGCATATTGGGGCCTACCCCTATCGGTGTGAATGGCATTGGTCTCGCCAGTTCTTCTCGGGCCTACAAAAGGCTTTCTTGTACCACTGGACGAGCTTGCACCGTTGTCTGAGATCTTTCCCATTTTCAACAGGCTTTCAATTCTCTCCCCAGCTATGACAACATCTGCGAAGCTGGTGGAAGAGAAAGCAGCCAACCTGTCAATATACGTTCCCTGAAGAGTGTTCATAAACATGTCTGCCATTTCTCTCTCAGACATAGGTTGTTGAACGGCAGCAGCCAATTGCCTCCATCTCTGGGCATATTCTCGAAAACTTTCCTTTGACGACTGTGACATGCCCATTAGGAGAGTCCTATTGGGTGCCATGTCCAGGTTATACTGATATTGTCTGATGAAGGCCTCTGCCAGGTCCTTCCAGCATCTAATTGTTGCCCTTGTCAAATGGGAATACCATTCCCTAGAGGCTCCAGTCAAGCTATCTTCGAAGTAGAACATCCAGAGCTTCTCATCCATTGTATAGGCCTTCAGCCTTCCCAGAAATGATTGCAAATGAGTCCGGGGGCATGAAGTCCCATTATACTTTTCGAAACAAGGAGGCTTGAACTTATGGGGGATCCTGACCCCGTCTACCAAGCCCATATCCATGACGTCGAACCCCAAAGAATTTTGAGATTCTAAGGACCTCAACTTCTCAGCTATTTCTTCCAATCGTCTATCATAAGTTTCCTCTCCAGCACCCATTACTGTATACTGGTCCTCCTGAGGATCTTCTTGAAGTACTCTGGCTGCTGTGGCAGTCCCTTGAATGTTTGCAGGAATATTAACCTCAGGATGGAGATGTGGGCCAAACACAGGGGGGTTAACATGGGGTTGCACTCTTTCATTATTACTGGTGCCTGCAGTTCCTACATGAGGCTCCTCTTGATTTTGCCTCTCCACCATGGCCCTCAGTCTCTCCTGGCTCTGAGCCATGTTGTTCATAACTTCCATGAACTGCGTCATCTGCGTTCTCATCTCTAACCTTTCGTTTGCCATCTGGTTTCTGACCTCTGTAAGGTCTTGTTGCATCTGATCCATCTGAATTCCCGGAAGGTTGTTTCTAGTTGGATACCTGTGAGGCCTATTGAGAGGAAATACCCGGCGGCGAGCAATAATTCCTGAATATCACAACAGAGGTTAGCAACAACAAAACAAAAACCTACAAAACAAACAAAAGGGTTAGCATGCAATGCAGTTATGCTTATTTGTTCTCAAGGTATCCGGTTTGGCCTTCAGTTTTGACCCTTCCAGACCCTTGAAGATGATGCTGTTGAAAGTGCTTTTGATGTGAACCCAGATAGAAACCAACACAACTATATTACAAAGGTGAAATAATACAATTTGTTCATTTTACAACACAAGCCCTCAAAGGGGTCAAAATACTTCACAAAAAGCAAAAGTACATGGAAAAGGAACAACAACAAGCAAATGATCAAACTCCAAGGCCAAACTCATCCTCACGAACTTCCTTGAGAAGTGCTTCGGTCACAGGATCAGCCGGACGCTCCGTGAGACCTCTGATGAGAAGGTTTCTTGTTGCAACAGCTGCAGTCAACTTCTTGTTCTGACTTTGGTCCTTAGACCTCTTCACTCCAGCTCTGATTTCTAACTCTGATATTTCCTTCTGGGCTGCTGCCAGGGCTTTTTCCATCTGCTCCATTTTGTCCTGAACTCTCTTGTCTTCTAGAGTACGGGCCTCGGTGATCCGGACCCATCTGGCCTGACTCTCCTTCAGATACAAGTCTGTCCTAGCTTTCTGGAGTTGGGCTTCCTTGCAAGCATTCTTCAGGATTTGTTCTCCGGCCCTAGACTTCTTAATATAATCTTCAGACTTCTCAATCTTAGCCAGATGCTCTTTCTTCAACTTCTCCAGCCTCTCAATATCCAGTCTTCCATCCTTCCTCTCATAAAGGGTCTTCTGCAAGGCTTGAGTCAACTTCTCATTTCTTTCTTTCAACTTCTCAAATTCTTCTAAGCTGACAGTTGCTGGAGGTGGTGCTGTGGAAGGCCTAGGCACATCTTCAATAGTAAAGGGCATCCCAGAAAATTGAGCCCTAGTGTAAGACCAATCGTAGTATTGTGCTGATGCCACATTGTTACATTTCCCCAAGATAGTGACCCCTTTAGTTTGAACATTATCCCAGGCCCAGGCTGCCTGCCTAACAGTAGTCAGACTAATCCTGTTCTCACAGTAAAGAGTCTCAACCCAGTCCTGTGCCTTAGGAGTATGGACCAGTGCATAGCCCAATTGCCTCTTGAACAGTAGAGGGTTGTAATTAATACTTCCCTTAACTCCTATTAAGGGCACATTGGGAAATTGCCCACAGCTGGTGAGGATATCTCTGCCCTTGGTGCTTTGAGTACACCATCTGATATCTGCTGAAGTTAAGACAGTGAGTCTCTTAGCCCAGTTGCTTTGCTGATGAGGATTTAGAAATGCATCTGTCCTGGGTAGATGCCTGAGAAGCCAAGCATGGAATAATGGAGCACAAATCCTCACTAATCTTCCCCTCTGCTTCTCATTTCTCTGATGTACTGAGTAATAGAGATCACCCAGTAAAGTTGGCACTGGGTTCTTCAGGATGAACAAGTGGATTGCATTTTTGCTAATGAATCGAGGCTCATCTGCAAACAATACAATTCCATACACACTTAAGGCCAACAGAGCACAAACAGCTTTCCACTCCCCCAAGGAGGTCTTCAAACTAGCTTGAGAAATCAGGAAGTCCAGATGAAATCCAGGGATCCCAGCTTTAGAGGTCATGTGTTGCTCAACCAAAACAGGCTCCAGGTGCAAAGCTTTTGCTATCTCTCCATTGCTGGGAAAGACCATTTCAGGGTTAAAAGGGATTTCTCTTTTGATAGGCAAACCAACTAAAGATGAGTATTCTTCCAAAAGAGGACCCAACTGAAAGTCTTGAAAGGTGAAACATCTCAATGGGGGGTCATAGAACTGAATGCAGGTGTGGATCAAACTCCTTTGAGATGGGTCCAGATCCATGACCAAGTCAAGTATATCCCCATAATGCTCCCTGAACAAAGGTATGTGCTCTGGAGTGATCAGGGTTTGGATCCTCCTGATGTCTGATAAGTCTGGTTGGAAGAAATGATAGGTGATGTTGCTTTTCTTTGGAGCCATGAGTACTGAAGACTGAGTTGAATAAGTGCTGATGAAGATGCTGAGAAGTGGGCCACTGATTGGCTGGTGCTGGTGACTGAAGTAGACAACTGATGGCTGAAGCAGATGCTGATGAAGACAGGTCAATACTGAAGATGGGGTCAAAACCAAAACCAAATGAAGATGGATACCCTGAAACACAAATAAGCAAATGTCAACATGATGCAATGATTATGTATGCAAATGATATGCAAGGGTTGTGACTGAGCTGGATCTGATTAACTGCCTTGGTATAGATCCATGTGTGTTCAAGAATTCCAGATGGAGGTCTATAAATCCAGTAACCAGGGTGGGGGACTCAAATAAAGAGCCACATGTCCAGGGTTTTAGAATCACAAGAACTATCCAACATGGAGTATTCTTAACAAAGTCAAAGTAACAGGGTATTCTGAGGTCAAGGTACCTGCAAACCTGTAAACAGCCCAACCCCCTCACAGGTGGTGATCTAGAACAAAGATCCTCAGACTTGGATCAGTTATGAGAAGTGTAAACACTTCTAACCCGGAGGTACAGTGTTTACAATAACCATAACAATTCCTCCTCTAACTCACCTCAGTTTCTGAAGGTCAGTACTAAAAGGTTATCCAGACTTAGCAGGCTTCCCAGATAGCCCTAGCATTGCAGGAAATCTGCAACACAGAGTTCTCAAGAAGAAACCCATATCTGAACCGTGTTTCATATTCCCGCACCAGACCGAAATGGAATGGGAAAGAATATGATTCACTCTAGCCTAGGTGTCACTCAGGTCCCAGGTATAGGACCTTAACTCTCAATGAAACACCCACCCACCAAAACAAGAAACCAGATCCAGCCAGCAGCACAGTATGACAACATGATAATATATGCATAAAGCTATAAAGAAAGCAATAAACAAAACTGTACAAAATAAAAACAAATACCCAAACACAAATAAGCACATAACACCCCAGTAAACACAAATCAAACAAGCGCTAGGAGGAACCCACAAAAAGAACCAGAAGCCCTGGTTGCAGTATAAGGGTCCCCAGCAGAGTCGCCAAGCTGTCGCTCCCGACAAATGACACCGGGTCAGATGAAGGTACAGACGCGAACGGTCGGCGAGAGGGACAATGAGAACACACAGCCGTGAACTCACTGGAGAATGAATAGAGTCGCCAGCTAGGCATTTTTATCCCGGAGGAAAGGCAATGCTGCATAAGCCTAGAAAGAGATGGATAAGACGGTTGCGAACCAGAGAGACTGAGAAAGGGGGTTGGTTACAACCTGGGAAGGTATTAGCACCCAGATTGTCCGCCGTACTCGACGGGATCCACGCTTAAAAGATTTGTGTTTTAAAGGGGTAGTGTCAGTGCAATCTGTGTGTAAATGAGCTAGAAAAGATGTACAGGTGTCAGTGTAAAGTGTATAAGTGATGTGAAGTATGAAAGTGTCAGTGTAAGGAAAGAGTATACTCATGATCATGAGGCTAAGAGAATAAAGCTGGAAAGAGGGGGAATATACAGAGACTTTTGTTCGATAACCGTTAAGTTATGCCTACGTATCCTCTCGTGCAATGAGGAAGTCAGAACACCGTAGTTCGACCCAAAGAGACTGAAAGATGAATTGACTTGTGAACTGCTTACTTGCCTATGCTCAAGTGTATGATCTGTCTGGCACAGATGCTAACTGTCTTGCATTAGACGGAAGAAGCGAGTTCTCGTTTGTGAGTGAGGATGATGAGAAAAGAATCCCGAAGGAGACGATTATTGTTTGTTTTTGAGTTTTCAGTTCTTTATTGCTTTTTGAAGTTTGTCATAAGATAATGAGCTTAAGTCTAAACCAATGGATTTAGTAAACTCATCACATCTTCCCTCTGTTTAGGGGTAATGAGAGTACCTTAAGTGTGAAGTCAGATTCTCACACTTAATCACCTTCGGTGTAGGATTAAGATCATTAACCTATTTGTGATTATTTAGATGTTTTTGGTGTTTTTGTTTAGTGTTGAGTAATGAGGTTAAGCCATAATCAAGGATTAAACAGACCCATTACACCATCCTAAAAGAAGGATAATAGATGAGAATGTTTAAGCTGAGGAAGACTCCTCAACTTAATCCATGATTAGGGATTAAACCCATGACAAAACAAACCTTTATTAAGTGGATTTTATTTAATGATATGATGATGAAGTGAATTTTAGGGTTTGTAAGACAACTTGAGGGGGACTTGTCCATTAACACTAGGGTTAGTCCTTCTTAACCAGTTAAGGAAGAATTAGAACCCTAATGCAAGGCCCAAGTTACAAGTGTGATGTCCTGATGATTATTAAGTGGATTGATTAAGAGATTTAAACACATTAAGGGTTTAACACTTAGGATTAAAGTTATACAATCCATCCTAATAGAAGGATGCAGGCATAAGCTTAATCACAAAGCCTTAAAACCTTTAGGGTTTAGTCCCTGGTTATGAGGTGAGAAGAGAAGACTCAAAGATGACACAAAGGTAAAATTAAGTGGGGGACTAATCAAACCCTACTTGTTATCATGCTTGGTCATTCCTAGGGTCTGTGAGGCTTAAGAGGGAAATCTTCAAGGAACCAACAAGGAGAGAAGCAGATGAGAGGAGGAAGAAACAGAAAGAGCGAGTCAACTTACTTCGTTTAAGAAGATAAGTTGCTTGAAGAAAGAAAGTGAGAATTTAGTTCATAAAAAAAACAAATTTAATTTACCTAATATAACAACAGATAAACCAAAACAAATTTTAGTGAATGATAATAAAATGAAAGAAGATTTTTTTTTTTAACAAAAAGAAAAAAAACTTGCGCATACAGTAAGGTTTAAAGTTAAGTTTCAAAGAAAGAAAAAAAAAATCAAAAAAACATGCTTCCAGGAATACTATTCGTTGTTATACAAGTCATGAATGTACAATAACAACAACATAAGAAAATGAAACTGCAAGCTAATAATTAACAAAATAATCACTTACTAACAATAAATCAAATAGAGATATCTATATATCAAATGAAGTTTATATTATTATTAAAAAAACTTAGTAAGAATAAACCTAATAGAAATATCTATATACAAATGAAGTTTATATTATTATTAAAAAAACACTTAGTAAGAATAAACCTAATAGAAATATCTATATACAAATGAAGTTTATATTATTATTAAAAAACTTAGTAAGAATAAACCTAATAGAAATATCTATATACAAATGAAGTTTATAGTAATTAGACAGAGCAGTAGGTCACAACATATCAGCAACTTCTCTCTCTCATTACCGGCGCACCAATTTTGAAAACTTCCCCCAACCAAACACATGAGAACGTTGCTTAATAAATAAATAAATAAACACTCCTCTTCTGCAACAGTAAAACATGAACAAGTGTGCACCGCATGAAACCAAAAAAAATCAACACCTCATCCGTAACAGTAAAACATGAGCAAGTGTGTACCGCATGAAACAAAAAAAAATCAACACCTCATCTTACTTTCAAAAACACAACATGAAAATGCATGAACTTCACACAAGAAACTAAAATTAAGTTAAGCAATATCAGATAAAGTTAAGTGTTCAATCAACACTCAAGGCAAAAACTGTGTAGCACTATTTTTCTGAAGACGGACTTGCAATGAATCAGTGGAAAATAAATGGAACCAATATAACAAAATTGCAACCAAAAATATTAATCCAAACAACAGCAAGTAACAGTATAGATACACTGGAGAGAGTTTGAAATCGTTACCGAACCGTCAAGGCAAGCTACGAATGGAGAAATGTGATAGCAGTCTGAGTTGTCGTTGTGCAGTGTTGGATTTCCGAATACGATCTGCTCCAAGAATGAGTCGAACTTATTGTTGTCGTCGATACTTCAAAACTCAACCAAATCTCTGCTCTTGAATGTCATTGGAGCTGAGTTTATCGACGTCGAGAACACGGATCAGAAGTGCTTCACAGATGGGTCCATGGATTGGAATCGGTGCTTAGTTCGCGAGGCTTTTGTGTGTTGCGGTTTTGTTTGGGTGGAGGAAGTGTATGTGCGGTTCTGAAGGGTGGAAATGGCGACAGAACAATGTGTTTATGGTTGTTCTTTCATGGAGATTTTAAGGTGTTGTTAAAGCAAGGAGGTACACGGTGGGAGTGTTGTTGTTTCACAGTGGTGCGCAAAGATTTTTCTTGGAATAATGTGGCTTTGATATCGAATACTGAGTGTATTAAAAAGAAGGAAGAACATGGAGGTGGTGATGATAATAAAGATAGTAGCATGAGAATGAACAGCTTTTTGTGGTAAGAAGAGAAAAAAAAAGATCAGAAAAATGAAATCCTCCCCGTAACAAAACGTCTAAGCGTCGCTTTCTCTCTTTTTATGGATTTTTTTCTCTCTCCCCCCTTTTCAATAGCCACTTCTTCAACTAGTTTAATGATACAAAATTCTATCTTAGTATTGTGTTACTGCTTTCAAATTGTGCAGGTACTGTTTTGCTAATTTTGTGAAAGTGGTGTTGTTTTTTTTTGGGGCAGACCTGTGATGCAGTATATGATATATTTGGAGTGTAGTGGGTGTTGAGCATGAATAGTCATATTTGGAGTTTTGTTTATGCAGGTATAAGAAGTATGGTCAAAGAGTGTAAAGTTGGTGAAGACAGATTGGTGCAAGGAAACCGGGTGTGGTACATTGGCGTGGTGTACAAGGACATGGTGGGGACCAAGTTTGAGTTTTTTTTTTTTTTAATGTAAAGATTAACTAAATATATATATTTTTTGAGTTATTCTAAAAGAGAAAGAAGATAAATAATGAAATAAAGTTTGAATTAATTAAAAATTAACTAATTAAACTAAAGATTAATTAAACTAAAACTAATTAAGATATTAAATTAAAATTAATTAAACTAAATAAAATAAACTATAAATGACTTGGCAAAAGGTTTTTTTTTTTTTTTTTTTTGCTTGAAATTCTCCAATTTTGTGAACTTCTAAATTTTTATAAGATCAAATAAAGATCATGCACATTCAAAATGATGGAGAAAAACCCCTTTGGTTGGATGACTGGGGGCCTCAGATGCCCTAGATGCAGATGATTTTGAACCAAGGCAATGAGTCAAAAATGCGGTATGAGATGCCATGATTGAGATTATGTATATGAAATGATCACAAGCCATGGTGTGAATGGGTGAGGGCAAATTTGGGGTGTTTACAGGTGCAGGCATCTCTTGAATGGCTTTGACTTTGTCAGGGTCAACTTCAATTCCTTTTTCACTTACAATAAATCCTAGCAGCTTACCAGAACGCACCCCAAATGTGCATTTGTTGGGGTTTAGCTTCAACTGATACTTACTCAGACGCTTGAACAGCTTCAACAAATTTACCAGATGGTCTTCTTCTGTGAGGGACTTGGCAATCATGTCATCCACGTAGCATTCAATTTCTTTGTGGATCATGTCGTGGAATAATGTTACCATAGCCCGTTGATAAGTGGCACCAGCATTCTTCAGTCCAAATGGCATTACCTTATAACAGAATGTGCCCCAGGGTGTGATGAAAGTGTGAGCAACCTTTGTTTTTGATTGATTATAAATTTTCTAAGTGTTTGTGTTTGTTTCATATCAACAAATATGCTTGCTTTAGTTTTGATTCTTTTTGTTTTTCAATGTTTTTGATCCTTTGGAAAAACACGCAAAATGAATCGATTCATTATAGCTTAAATCGATTCATTCTGTTTGAAGGCTTCTGAAATTCACATAATGTATCGATGCATTTTATCTTGAATCGATTCATACTGTTTTAAAGTTTCTTTAATTCGCAAAATGAATCGATTCATCTTATGATGTATCGATTCATGTTGTTTAAATAATTCTGTTTTCTTAAAATTGATCAGTATGTATCGATTCATCCAAGCTTGAATCGATTCATTCTTCTGTTATTTGTCTAACAGATTCTGCATTCATATATGTGCTTTTGTTTCATTTAAAGAAATAGATCACAGATTACAGAAATTTCAAAGACGAATTTTGTAGTGATTAAGCATTGAAGAACACATCAAGATAGGGTTTTTGGAGTGTTGGAACTTCAATGTTGAGCAAGTTTGAAACCTAGAATCAAAGACATCTTCATCATCTTCTCAAAGATCTAAATACAAGAACATCAACAAGGAAGTGTTTGCTGTTCTGTGAATTGAAGGCTTTCGAGATAACGTTCAGTGGTACGACCGGAGATCCAGCTGAGTTGAAGATTGATAGAAGGTTTCAAGGAAAAACCAGCTGGGTTTTCCTTCAAGAACGGGCATGTTCTTGAGGGTTTTGTGAGTCACGTTTACAAGTCAGATTCAGCCGCAGCGAGGGTTTTGGAAATCGGTGGATTTCGCAAATAGGTCGTGGAAACGGTGAATTGATTGTATAACTTGCAGGGAATCTTGATCGGGCTCAAATCAAGTGGAGGTTGATACAATAGGAAATTCTAGGAGTTTAGAATTCTGGTGTTTGTATTGGAACCTTGTAATCAACGGATTCAACAACTTTGATATAAGAATTCTCAATTTCGATTTGAAATTGAGAGGGAGACGTACCCACACGCGAGGACGAACGTGGGGAACTTCCTTACCAAATCTCGGCGTATTGTTTCTCCTCTCTATCTTTACTTTCGTTTTAATTTGTTTTTCGATTCATTGGAAATAACTTTAGTGATATGTGCATTCATCTGTTTTACATATTGTGTGTTTAATCCTTTATCATCGAAATCGTAAAATCCAGCACGTTATCGCTTGTCTGGTCTTCTAGTGGCCGGTTCACAATAGACGCGTGTTTATTCAGGACCTTCGTTTCCGTAACTCTTTGAAAACTCTGAAAAACGTTTTAAATCCTTGAAAACAAGGAGGTGATCCATTCACCCCCCCTCTAGATCACTCGCCACAGCGTCTAACAGAAAGTTGTCTTCTCCATGTCTTCAGGTGACATCTTGATCTGATTATATCCTGAAAATCCATCCATGAAGGAGAATACCGAGAACTGAGCCGTGTTGTCGACCAATACATCAATGTGAGGTAATGGGAAGTAATCTTTCGGGCTAGCTCTATTCAGATCCCGGTAATCCACACACATCCGTACTTTTCCATCCTTCTTAGGCACTGGTACAATGTTAGCAACCCACGGCGGGTAACTAGTTACAGCAAGGAAACCGGCGTCCCACTGTTTTTACACCTCTTCTTTTATCTTCATGGCCATATCTGGACGATTACGGCGTAGCTTCTGTTTTACTGGAGGACAATCTTCTTTTAGTGGCAGCTTGTGCATAACAATGTCGGTATCCAGACCCGACATGTCTTGGTAGGACCAAGCAAAGACATCAACGTACTCTTGCAGCATGTCAATAAGTTGTTCCTTCACTGAATCTTGCAGACGGGCCCCGATCTTCACCTCTTTCAAGTCTTCTTCGGTACCAAGATTGACTGTCTCAACTTCCTCCTGATGAGGAGTGATAACCTTCTCCTCTTGCCTTAACAGTCTGGCTAACTCTTCAGGTAACTCATAGTCTTCTTCAACCCCTTCATCAGCTTGATTAATTGGATTGTCGAAGTCATACGAAGTCATAGCAGTGTCGTTGTCGGTGCAGTCTGGGGGGCACTCTCTACAAGGGTTTAGATTGGTTCATTTTAGTGATCAATTTTATCTTGTTTAAAAAAGTGAAAAATTATTATTTTGAAAACATTGCCATTTTATTGTTTTGTACAAAAAATGAAAAATGAAAAACAGTGAGCAGAAAAGAGACTTGTTTGCAAAAGATGTCCTGATATTCATTAATTGATCGTTTACACAAAATACAAGATGGCCCGATTACAAAATGAGTCCTAACATCTTGGGCAAGATGCAGGACTTGATACATGCTTAAAAGACAGGAAATAATAATTACTCTGCAGGAGTAACTCTTATAATTTCCTGGGAAGACCAGTTTGAGACATGGTTCCCCGGGATCCTTGGACGTATCCAGCTTTCCAGGTTGCGCTCGTCTTCTGACTCATTTGGGCTCTGTTGCAGCCTCCGGTTGATCTTGTCGAGTTGGTATGTAACCCAACCCGAATCTGTCTTCTTTCTTTTTTACTGGCAGTAGCTTGCCCCAGCCATGAGCGGTATCCTCCTCAACAACCTTCCGGGCTTGTTGATATGAAGTGATGGAAGTTCTAGACACATCAGTTGCTTCATTGATATTAAGGGCCTCAATCTCTCCAAGCACTGATCTCTTAGAGCCATCAAATGCTCTCACCACCAAGTTACTTGGACGCAATGCCAAACCATCATATTCCAAATTCACCAAGGCTTTCTTTGGGAGGACATTGAGTGAGGACCCAGTGTCTACCAGCACATGAGAAAGAACATCACCTTTGCATTCTAAGGTGATATGTAAAGCCTTGTTATGATTGCGCCCCTGTCGCTCCCACCAAAAGACACCTGGTTAGAAGGGGTACAGACGCGAACGGTCGGCGAAAGGAGAGAGAACACACAAGGGTGAACTCAAAAGACAAGAGTCGCCAGCTAGGCATTTTTATCCCGGAGGAAAGGTAATGCTACATAAACCTGAGAAAAGATATGGATAAGACGGTTGCGAACCAGAGAAATTGAGAAAGGGGGTTGGTTACAACCTGGGAAGGTATTAGCACCCAGATTGTCCGCCGTACTCGACGGGATCCACGCTTAAAAGATTTGTGTTTCAAAGGGGTAGTGTTAGTGCAATTTGTGTATCAAAGCTGGAAAAGAATGCAAGTGTCAGTGTAAAAGAAATGTGAAGTGTACAAGAGAAGTGTCAGTGTAAGAACAAGAGTGAAATGCTCAAGATCATGAGGCTAAAAGAATGATGCTGGAAAGAGGGGGGATATACAGAGAATTTTGTTCGATAACTGTTAAGTTATGCCTACGTATCCTCTCGTGCAATGAGGAAGTCAGAACACCGTAGTTCGACTCAAAGAGACTGAAAGATAAGTTGACTTGTAAACTACTTACTTGTCCATGCTCAAGTGTATGACCTGTCTGGCTCAGGTGCAAACTGTCTTGCATTAGACGGAAGAAGCAAGTTCTCGTTTGTGAGTGAAGATGATGAGAAAAGAATCCCGAAGGAGACAATTATTATTTGTTTTGGTGTTTTCAATCTTGTATTGCTTTTGAAAGTTTGTCATAAGTTAATGAGCTTACGCCTAAACCAAGTGTTAGTAAACTCATCACATCCTCCCTCCGATTAGGGGTAATGAGAATACCTTAAGTATGAAGTAAGCACCTCACACTGAATCACCATGATGTAGGATTAAGATCATTAACCTATTTGTGGTTATTTAGATGTTTTTGTTGTTTTTGTTTAGTGTTAAGTAATGAGATTAAGCCATAATCAAGGATTTAATAGACTCATTACACCATCCTAATAGAAGGATAATAGATGAGAACATTTAAGCTGAGGAATGCTCCTCAACTTAATCCATGATTAGGGATTAACCTCATGACAAAACAAAGCCTTTATTAGATGGTTTTTAGTTAATGATAAGATGAAGAAATGGATTTTATGGTTTGTAAGGCAACTTGAGGGGGACTTGTCCATTAACACTAGGGTTAGTCCTTCTTAACCAATTAAGGAAGAATTAGAACCCTAATGCTAGGCCCAAGTTACAAGCTTGATGTCTTAGTGATTATTAGATGGATTGATTAAAGGATTTAAACACATTAAGGGTTCAACACTTAGGATTAAAGTTATACACTCCATCCTAATAGAAGGATGCAGGCATAAACTTAATCACAAAGTCTTAAAGCCTTTAGGGTTTAGTCCTTGATTATGAGGTGAGAAGAGGAGACTCAAAGATGACACAAAGGCAAAAACTACCTGGGAGACTAATCAAATCCTAATTGTTATCATGCTTGGTTGTTCCTAGGGTTTATGAAGCTTGCAAGAGATCTTCAAGAGAAAAGCCACCAGGAATAGAAGCAGATGAAAGGAGGAAGAAGCAAAGAGAATCAAGACAACTTGCTTCACTTAAGAAGACAAGTTGTCTGAAGATAGAAAGTAAGAAAGAGAAAGAATGAGCAAGCTCACACAAAGACAAGATAAAATGCAGCAATGATGCAAGAGAGGGATGAGAAGAGATTGTGAGAAGTGAAGGCAAATTCACTTCTCAAAACAACTTACCACCTGAAAAGTTAGCAAAAGAAATGAAATGCAATGAAGATGAGATGAAATGCCATGAGGCAAACCAAAGTCAGAAGCATAAACATGGTGTTAATGATGCTAAAAGATGATGCAAACACATGTCAAGAGTTGTAGATGATCATACAAGGATGAGGATGCAAATGAAGCATGCTTTGGACCATGGAAGTTCATGAAAGTTTATGAAATGCAATGGACCTATAACATGGCAAATGAAAGATGCAATGATCAAACATGATTCTAATATGTCCAAAGATGTATTATGAATCATGTGGATGCACAAAATGTCATGGCAAGTCATTGAATGCAAGCATATGGGAGATGGATGCAAAGGAAGGCACAAATTAGGGTTTACATACAACATACAATGCAAAAATTCAAAACCAGAAGCAAATGATGTGATAAAAAATTGAAAATGGGATCAAAGGAACCCTAAACCTACACAAGTTCACTGCCCAAAGGAGGGGACCTAACTCTTAACCTAGTGAAAGTTATGAATTTCTTAAGTCAATTAGGGTTTTAAGGTACCTCATCATGAAAAATGCAAAAACAAATTGAAAATGGAAGATCAATTCAAACCAGATTTATCCTATAAACTACATGCCATGAAGGATGCAATGCAAGAAGAACCATCATCAAACTCTCAATGGTTAGGCAGAATGGATTTTTCCAAGTTTGAACAAAAATATTGCCTTAAAATGAATTTAATTCCAATGAAAATTGTCAAAATGCATTAAGAACCAAAAAGAAATTTGTTTTGAGAGTTGGATAATGTTTCTAAATGTTTTAAAATGCAATGTGAATTTTTTTGTGATTTTTAAATACCTAAATGCATTTTTAATTAATTAATCTTCATTAACTAATTAAAAATAAACATTTAAATGATTTAAAAATAATTTTTAATGCAAAAAATAAAAATAAAAATATTTTTGGGTTCTAAAAATTAATGAAATGCCTAACAAAAATTTTCAGAATTTTTAAATGTTTTTTGCTATTTTAAATAATTCGTACAAAATAAAATAAAGAAAATGCAATAAAAATTAATTAAATGGAAAGTATGCACAATGGATGGACCAGATTGAAACTGGGTTTGAGACCATTGACTTGGCGCCACATCTAAGGGACATAATTTAAACTGAACTAAACCTAATTAAAATATTAATTAATCCTGATTAATTATTAATGACATGATCTCAGCCACACACTCACACGCGGGAAAACCAATCCAAGAGCCCAGATTCAAACTTGAAGCCCTAACCCTAATTAGCATTTAATCACTTTCAGGTGGCCGGAAATGACCTCCGGTCATCTTCTCCGGCCACACCTCCCCTGAGAAATTTGCAACTCACTCCCTAGGCCATTTCTGGAGCTCTAAAGCTCCAGATTCGTTCCTCTCACTCCCCTAAGCCCAAATCCACCCTCAATCAGAATTTATTTTCAGCCATTCTTAAGATTCGAAGCTATGAACAAAAATGGTGGAACTTTCAGACACGCAATACACTCTCAATTCTTCATCATTTTCAAAAGTAAAAGGTTCATTGCACTCAGGGAATCAAGCTTAACAAGTTGAGAACTTAAAACAAAGCTTCTGGAAAAATAAATTTTCGAAGCTACCTGAGGTGAAGCTTTCAGTTTGGAGCTTTTAGACTGCCTCCCTGCTTCAAAGCTTCTCCAATGGTCTCCCTGAAGATGCTTTGAGGTTTAGTTGGAGTGTATGATGGCTGGTTTTTGAGATTGATGAAGTTCTGACCAAGGGGAGTGAAAAATCGTATTTTGTTTCAGGGACTTTCAAGACAAGGTGAAGGGTGGTTTATGCTCTATGAAGCTTTTCTGAATGGATGGTGAAGTTGGTTTTGAGGTTTGATGTATGTGTGATGAGATTCGAAGGAAAGTGCATAAAAGATGAGTTTTGGGAACTATGGCAATGCTATGTATTCAGGCTGGCTTGTTGTGTGTTTTGACTCTCTTCTAGTCCACATATCAAGCTGTGATAGGGCAGAGAGTTGTTGGTGGCACAACTTGATTGATATGGCCCCTTTTGCAAAAAGTCAAGTCTAGGTGTACTATAAGGTATGGGCTGTTTTAGGGCTAGAACAAAAGCATGTCTGTTGCAGCTTGAATCGAGGCAGACCATGGAAGTGAATTTGAGGCCAACTTGCAATTGGATTAGGGTTTATGTGAGGTTTTGCAATTTCACAAAGTTTTGGCCCTTTTGTGATTTCTTGAAGCATAAGTCATGAAACTTGGAGATTCTTTGATGCATTCTGACTTTTAGGTCATGGTTCATGTTTGTGTAATGCATAGAAGTCCATTTGAAGTCACATTTTGCCTTGGCATGAGGTTTTGCAACTTTGCCTCTTTGGTACAAAACTTGAAATTATGTGATTTTGTCCAACTTTGCCAAGCCATAACTTTTGATCCAAAATGAATTAGAATGAGTTCTTGTACTTTTTGAAAATGGGAGGATCCATTCTACAACTTTCATGACTAAAGTTTCCTCATTTGAAGCATTTTTGAATCAAAAAGAGAGGGTTGAAAAACTTTCCCAAAATGGCAAGTTTTCATTACAAGTCACTTTCCCAAAAAGGCAACTTTGCAAATGGCTTGAAATTCTTTAATTTTGTGAACTTCTAACATCTTCTATGATCAAATAAAGATCATACACATTCAAAATGATGGAGAATGCCCTTTGGTTGGTTCATTGGGGGCCTCAGATGCCCTGATTTTGCACTGACTTGCTCAAGAAGTCAACTCTTGATTAGATGTCTTCGCCATGGAATTTCTTCATGAAAATTGATATGCATGATCCTAATAACATATAGAGACCAATAGAAACAATAATGACCAAAAATTTTGGAGTTGTGGCCTCTGAAACCAAAACCCTAATTTTAGGTCATCTGTGTAGTTAAACCTGGCTCTGCTTCCATGCCTTGCTCAGTTCTTGTGATTCTTTGACTTTCTTGACTTTGTGAGGATATAATATGATGCTTGAACACACATGGACCCCTTTGCAGTGATTGAAGACCTTTGGAGTGGCTCAAGTGGCTCAGGGATAACTCAGATCACAAACCCTAGCTGCAGATGAGTTAGAAACAATGCAGTGAAACAAAAATGCAATATGGGATGCTATGATTGAACTTATGCACATGAAAAGATCACAAGCCATGGTGTGAATGTGTGAGGGCAAGTTTGGGGTGTTTACAGCTGCCCCTATTCAAACATGAGTTAGCTGTGCAGGATGTAAGCAACGGCTTAACAGGCAAACAAGATAACTTGTGGTTGAATACCAAAGATAGTCCAAAATTTGCACTCACTGAATGAAGAAGAAAAGGGATATAGATTGTAAAGGAAAATAAAGTACGTTTATAAAGTGCGGGCGACGGAGGACGACCGCCGATGAGAGGACGACTGCTGAGGATGAAGCAATGACGGGGACGACCGACATGCTTGGAAAAAAATGCGGGAAATAAAGCAATGACGGGGATGGCCGACAAGCTGGGGATATAAGAGATTATGATGGGGACGGCCATCAAGTAAAGCTATAAGACTCTCTGGGGATTATAGGTAAATGATGGGGACGACCATCAAGCTCAAGGCATAAATGAAATAAATGATGAGGTACGGTCATCAGAGGTGAAGGACGATCACCTAGCAGGGGACGACTGCTCTGTTGGGGATAAGATGAGGGACGGTCATCTAAGGTGAAGGACGATCACCTGGCAAGGTACGGTTGCCAAAAGTATCGCGACATAGGATGAATGTCGGATGAAAAAGTCGACGATGGGGACGACCATCGGGTAAGCATGATGAATGACGATCATCAAGAGGTGAAGGACGATCACCTAGCAGGGTACGACTGCTCTCAGGGTATATCATGACATAGGAAGAATGTCAGACAACAGAATCAACGATGGGGACGACCATCGGATAAAATGATGGAGGACGATCATCAAAAGGTGAAGGACGATCACCTAGCAGGGTACGGATGCTCTGAGGATTTATCATGACATAGGACGAATGCCAGATAACAAGATCAACGATGGGGACGACCATCGGATAGAATGATGAAGGACGATCATCAAACGGGTGAAGGACGATCACCTGGCAGGGTACGACTGCCGGAAAGTATCATGACATAGGACGAACGTCAGATAGATAGGAAATAGATCAACAAGATTTGTTGGGGACTCTCCTGGAGAAGGGTAGATACAGACGAGTATCTAAATTCAAGAAGCCATAAGTGTTTGACACGGTGTATAGATTAAAGATGCGGACGAGCATCGTTAAGACTATGATATGGACAGGTATCAGGTAGAAACAAACGCTTGACGCATGTTCAGAGATGATGATACGGACGAGTACCAACTGGTTAACAAAGAACACGGACGAGTGTCGAATCTGAGGGGATTTAATTGGCGTATACAAGATACGAACGAGTATCTGTATAAGTAAAGAGTATGAGTAACAAAGATGAGTAAGACACAGACGAGTGTTTAACTTGCTGGGGAGATGTGCGACACGGACGGGTGTCGAAAAAAAGTGTATTATAAACAAGTATACGGTTTCCAAAGTGTTTGGGTAACTATGCTGGGGAAGGTGACACAGACGAGTGTCAAGGAATTGTGTATATACGTGTCTGTGGGCGCAAAGGGGACGCTTTGGCTTTCTACTGGGGATATGACACGGATGGGTGTCAAGAAGTATTTGTACTGTATAGGCATCTGTTTGCTTCGGGCAATTTACTGGGGAATGATGACACGGACGAGTGCCGAAGGGAGCATGTATCTGTATCTTTAAGGAAAATGCTTTGGCTCTCTGGTGAGGAATTGGGGAACGTTCTGTATATTGTTGATGGATTGTCAGTATTTACAAATGTTTGATTCAGAACATGGCTTATGATTATGCAATATGTTTGACTTTTGCCGTAATGCTCCGTATTAGACGGAATGCTACGCTCTGTGGGAAAATATGATGCGAATGCTATGATTATGCAAAGATACCGATCCGGGATTCGGATCCCGCTGCTGTGGAGATCTCTGGCTGATTTGCTTGAAGTGGATACCCTAGCTGGGGATGAGATCATTGGTAGATCTGACATATCTGACTTTGCGTGGGGAGCTAGATCACTGATAGACCTATCTCAGAAATGAGGGACCCAGCTGGGGTTTGTGGAAGCTTTCGTCACTCTGTTGTGAGATCCTCAGGCATTGCTCTCCTGGACAGAGGTTGGAACTCTTGCGGGGTGATGGTTCCCTGTATAACACTTGGCTGGGGAGGAAAAGATCACTGAACGATCTTCCCAAAGATTTTTGTGGGGATCCTGCTGAGGATGATACTTGACAACTCAGCTGGGGATATGAACATCTTCGGGTGCTGCTCTTTGAAGGAAGTGTTGGAGAAGTGATGACTGGAAGCTCTGATGGGGAGAAAGCATCTCTGGTGCTGTTTGGAAGGTGTGCGGAGGAAACAATGATTTGGCAGCCTACTGGGGGGAAGCTTTCATGCCCCATGTTGCGCTTTGGATACCTGCAATCCTGTAAAGACAAAGAAGAGTACAAGTATCCCGAGGTATCCCTTACTGGATTCCATCATAGGAGTTTAGACACTCCTGGGAGTCAATATATTCCCTGCAAGCATGTTGTTTATGAAAGACACATCTGTATTTATGCAATCAACATATTAACGATATCGGACATTTTTGCAAACAAAAACAAAAATAAAACGTACGAGACAAAACATGACTTGAGAATCTGATCTTATTAATTTGTGTGCCCTGAATTGGCAAGATACAGTCATAGAAACAAATCCCCTAAAATGAGGAGATTGTTACAAATTGAGAAACAAAAGATGCTGGTAATGCTGATGACGCTTCAAGGAGCTTCCCTTTTGCTATGACTCGTATGACTTTTGACGTTCTTCTCGTCTCGCTTTCTGAAGAAGGCTGATTCTGACCGACGCTCGATCCTTTCAAAGCTTACCAAGTTGTAAGTGATACAGACGAATTCAGAATGCAGTTGTTCGCTTATTCCCTTATTTTGCGTGGATCGCCCTTTCAGGTTTTCAATCCACCGGGATACCCATTTTTGCCTAAGTTGTCCAATGCAGCTTTTCAACTCAGCTGGTGTACATTTCTTTATTTATTTTCCCTTATTTTTGCCCGAGTCTTTTATTCTGTTTTTGACTCGCCGGGATGCCCTATTTTTGCCTGGACTTACATTCTGTTTTTATGTCCAGCGGGTTATTTATGCGAAGTATTTTTTAACTGCATCTGAATTCACAGGGGACAGGAAGTCTTCACCATCCATAGTACTGAGCATCAGTGCTCCTCCAGAGAAAACTTTCTTTACTACAAATGTTCCTTCATAGTTCGGAGTCCACTTGCCCCTGTGATCTGTATGAGTAGGGAGGAGTCTTTTCAGCACAAGATCTCCTACTTGGTACTCTCGGAGTCTGACTTTCTGATCGAAGGCTTTCTTCATTCTTTTCTGATAATGCTGCCCATGACAGATTGCAGCCAGTCTCTTCTCTTCGATCAGATTCAGTTGTTCATATCGGGACCGGACCCATTCTGCTTCGTTCAGCTTAACATCCATCAGTACCCGCAGGGAGGGTAATTCAACTTCAACAAGTAGGACTGCCTCCATACCATACACAAGCTGATACGGTGTTGCCCCAGTGGATGTTCTGATTGACGTACGGTACCCATGCAAGGCAAACGGTAGCATTTCATGCCAATCTTTATAGGTAACCACCATCTTTTGCACAATCTTCTTGATATTCTTGTTAGCCGCCTCAACAACGCCGTTCATCTTTGGCCTGTAAGGAGAAGAATTGTGGTGTTGGATCTTGAAGTCCCGACATAGTTCTGCCATCATTTTATTGTTTAAGTTGGAACCATTATCAGAAATGATTCGCTCGAGCACTCCATACCGACAGATGATGTCTCTCTTCAGAAATCGGGCTACCACTTGTCTTGTAACATTTGCATATGAAGCTGCTTCAACCCACTTGGTAAAATAGTCAATGGCAACCAGGATGAATCTGTGGCCATTCGAAGCAGTCGGTTCAATATTGCCAATCATATCAATGCCCCACATAGCAAAGGGCCAAGGTGAAGACATCACATTCAGAGGGTTTGGAGGCACATGCACTTTATCTGCATAAATCTGGCATTTATGGCATTTTCTGGCATAGGCACAACAATCGGCATCCATTGTGATCCAGTAATAGCCCGATCTTAACAACTTTTTAGCCATGGCATGCCCTCCAGCATGGGTACCAAAGGATCCTTCGTGCACTTCGTGCATTAACAAGCCTGCTTCTGTCTTATCAACGCATCTGAGAAGTACCATATCAAAGTTTCTCTTGTACAGGGAACCGTCAGTATTCAGGAAGAAACTACCAGCTAGCCTTCTTAATGTCTTCTTATCATTGGAAGATGCCCCAGGTGGGTATGTTTGATCCTCCAAGAAGCACTTAATGTCATGGAACCAAGGCTTATCATTTTTAACAACATCTGCCGTAAACACATATGCTGGTTTGTCGAGTCTGGATACTGAAATCTGAGGCATAAAGTTGGCAGCTTGAACTTTGATCATAGATGAAATGGTAGCCAGAGCGTCTGCAAACTGATTCTCATCTCGAGGGATATACTCAAGCTTGACCGTTGTGAAGAAAGTCAATAACCTTCTTGTATAGTCCCTATAAGGTATCAAATGATCCTGGTGTGTGTACCATTTGCCGTTGGTTTGATTAATTACCAGAGCTGAATCTCCGAACACAGTCAAAGTCTTGATCCTGAGGTTAATGGCTTCCTCAAGACCCATAATGCAAGCTTCGTATTCAGCTTCGTTGTTAGTGTAGTTGAAGGTGAGTTTTGTCGAGAATGGCATGTGAACTCCCTTAGGTGTAATGAGTACTGCACCAACACCACGACCATTCATATTAACAGCCCCATCAAACATCATAGTCCATTCTTCTTCCGGGTCAGGCCCTTCAGTGTGAACAGGCTCTTCGTGATCTTTTGCTTTTATGAACATGATGTCCTCATCAGGGAAGTCAAATCTCATAGGCTGGTAATCATCAATGGGTTGCTCAGCGAGATATTCAGACAATACACTGCCCTTGATGGCTTTTTGAGATGTGTACAGAATGTCATATTCTGTGAGGATCATTTGCCATCTTGCAACCCGTCCGGTAAGTGCTGGCTTCTCAAAAATGTACTTAACTGGGTCCATCTTTGATATCAACAAAGTAGTGTGGGTCAACATATACTACCTTAGTCGGCGAGCAGCCCACGCTAAAGCACAACAAGTTTTCTCGAGCAGTGAATAACGTTGTTCACAGTCGGTAAACTTTTTGCTTAGGTAGTATATTGCATACTCTTTTCGACCAGACTCGTCATGCTGGCCCAGCACACACCCCATCGACTCTTCTAATACTGTCAAGTACATTAATAGAGGTCTTCCTTCAACTGGAGGCATAAGGATTGGAGGCTCTTGTAAGTATTCCTTGATTTTGTCAAATGCCCTCTGGTAGTCTTCGTTCCACCTGACCGTTTGTTCTTTTCTTAACAGCTTGAACAAGGGTTCACAGGTCGCAGTAAGGTGAGATATGAACCTTGAAATGTAGTTCAATCTACCTAGAAAACCTCGAACTTCTTTTTCTGACTTCGGTGCAGGCATTTCTTGAATGGCTTTGACTTTATCAGGGTCAACTTCAATCCCTTTTTCACTTACAATAAATCCCAGCAACTTACCGGATCGCACCCCGAATGTGCATTTGTTGGGGTTTAGCTTCAACTGGTACTGCCTCAGATGCTTGAATAATTTTAACAGATTCACCAGGTGGTCTTCTTCTGTGAGGGACTTGGCAATCATGTCATCCACATAACATTCAATTTCTTTATGGATCATGTCATGGAATAATGTTACCATAGCCCGTTGATAAGTGGCACCAGCATTCTTCAGTCCGAATGGCATCACCTTATAACAGAACGTGCCCCAGGGTGTGATGAAAGTTGTATTCTCCATGTCTTCAGGTGACATCTTGATCTGATTGTATCCTGAAAATCCGTCCATGAAGGAGAATACCGAGAACTGAGCCGTATTATCAACCAATACATCAATGTGAGGTAAAGGGAAATCATCTTTCGGGCTGGCTCTGTTCAGATCCCGGTAATCCACACACATCCTCACCTTGTCGTCTTTCTTAGGAACAGGTACAATATTAGCGACCCACGGTGGATAGCTAGTTACAGCAAGGAAACCGGCGTCCCACTGCTTTTGTACCTCTTCTTTAATCTTCATTGCCATATCTGGGCGAGTACGGCGTAACTTCTGTTTTACCGGCGGGAAGTCTTCTTTCAGAGGCAGTTTGTGCATGACAATGTCGGTGTCCAACCCTGACATATCCTGATAAGACCAAGCGAAAACATCCACATACTCCCGAAGCATATCAATCAGTTGCTCTTTTACTGAATCTTGTAGGCAGGCCCCGATCTTAACTTCTTTTACGTCTTCTTCTGTACCAAGATTAACCGTTTCAATCTCCTCCTGATGAGGAGTGATAACCTTCTCCTCTTGCCTTAACAACCTGGCTAGCTCTTCAGGAAGCTCATAATATTCTTCAACCCCTTCATCAGCTTGATTGATTGGATTGTCAAAGTCATACGAAGCCATAGCAGTGTTGTTGTCGGTGCAATTTGAAAGGCACTCTCTGCAAGGGTTTAGATTGTTCATTTTAGTGATCAATTTTAATCTTGTTTAGAAAAAGTGAAATGAAGTTATCATTTTGGAAAACATTGCCATTTTATTTTTTGTACAAAAAGAAAAAATGAAAAACAGTGAGCGGAAAAGAAAAAGACTCATTTGCAAAAGATGTCCGATATTCATTGATTAATCCATTTGCACAAAATTACAAGATGGCCTGATTACAAAATGAGTCTTGTCATCTTGGGCAAGATGCAAGACTTGATGCATGCTTAAAAATACAGGAAATAATAATTACTCTGCAGGAGTAACCCTTATAATTTCCTGGGAAGACTAGTTAAGGACTTGGCTCCCCGGGATCCTTGGACGTATCCAGCTCTCCAGGTTGCGGTCGCTTTCCTCCTCGTCTTCCAAGTTGTTTACAGCATCCGGGGTGAGCATTCCCCCGCTGACAAAATTGGGCTTTTTAGCAGCCTCTGATTGATCTTGTTGAGTTGGTCTGTAACCCAACCCAAATCTGTCTTCTTTCTTCTCCACGGGCAACAGCTTGCCCCAACCTTGGGCAGTACCCTCTTCAACAACCTTCCGGGCTTGCTGATATGACGTTATGGAGGTTCCTAGTACAGCAGATGCTTCATTAATGTTCAGGGCCTCAAACCCCTGGCTTATAGTGTCATGGATCTCTCCATCCATTTCAATGTACTTATACGTAGCCAGATGGCTAACAAAGATGTCTTCCTCCCCACAGATGGTGATGATCTGGCCTTCCCACTCGAATTTCAGCTTCTAGTGAAGGGTAGACGTAACAGCGCCAGCGGCATGGATCCAGGGTCTACCCAACAAACAGCTGTAGGCCGGCTGAATGTCCATCACATAGAAGGTAGTTTTGAAGGTTTGCGGGCCAATCATCACAGGCAAATCAATCTCTCCAAGCACTGATCTTTTAGAGCCATCAAATGCTCTCACCACCAAATTACTTGGTCGCAGTGCCAAGCCATCATACTCCAGCTTCACTAAGGCTTTCTTTGGTAGAACATTGAGTGAAGACCCAATGTCCACCAGTACATGAGATAGAACAGCACCTTTGCATTCCAAGGTGATATGTAAAGCCTTGTTGTGGTTACGTCCCTCCGTTGTTAAGTCAGCATTGGTGAAGCCTAGTCCATGACTGGTATTGACATTTGCCACCACAGTTTCTAGCTAATTAACGGTAATCTCCTCTGGAACGTATGCTGCGTGCAGGACTTTCAATAATGCATTCCTGTGAGCTTCAGAACACATCAACAGTGATAATATGGAGATTTTTGAGGGAGTTTGGTGAAGCTGATCCACCACCTTTTAATCACTTCTCTTTATGATTCTCATAAACTCGTCTACATCTTGCTCAAAAGATGTTCTCTGAGTTTCTTTGACAGTTGGCTCTTCAAGCACCACACTCTTACCTTTTGCTTTAGCAGCAACTTCTGCTTCAACATTAGGTCTTTGCACTTGTGAGGCAAAAAGGCGTCCGCTTCTGGTGAAGCCTCCGCCTCCCCCAACATTATCAACCTGCGAAGAAGAGGTTGAAGAATCCAGAGTGACTTTCTCCCCGTTGCAGTAGAGATCAGAGCCATAATGCCAAGGTATGGCATTACTGCTTAGGGAACTGGTCCAGGCACCGTGATGGTAACTGGACTTACTGCTGCAGAGGAGGGTACCGTAATGGTGTGCGGATCGTAGTAAATTGTGACTGGTGATCTGGCAGGTGGTGCCACTGCTTGTTGCTGAAAGTTGTTATTTGGAGGAACATTTGATGGATCATAGTAGATTGTGACTGCTGAGACATCTTCATTAATTTCTGTTGGCGTTGTAGAAGATTCTGCTAATGAAATGGATGCTGATGTTTTAGAAGAAATGGTTGTTGAAATCTGATTTGTTGAAGTGATGGATGGAGCCATTGCTGATGATATTGATGAATCGGTAAGAATGATTGTTGCTGCTGTTGTAGAAGAATCAGGG
This sequence comes from Lathyrus aphaca, assembly GCA_963966055.1. NCBI lineage: Eukaryota > Viridiplantae > Streptophyta > Magnoliopsida > Fabales > Fabaceae > Lathyrus > Lathyrus aphaca. The sequence goes on along the minus strand of OZ014519.1, from coordinate 319,389,040 downwards.
ATTGTTGTCAAAGGAATTGCTGGATTTGTAGGCGCCGTTGCTGAGATCTGAAGGATACCATCCTTGATAAGACCATCTATGCCGCTTCTCAAATTATCACACCCGTTGACTGCAATGTTGCAATACCCACAACCGAGCTCACACCCGGGAAACACCTGGCACTCTAGAAGCTGAGCTTTAATTTCGACCAGAGGTGTTCGAATTTGTGCAACACTGGTGATCAAAGTAGACGGTCTGTCTTCCTCGATGACATTAATCCTCGGCCCACCATGGTTAGGCATGGGATTTCTGTTGACATTTGGAGGAGGTGCGAAGTTGAGGGCTTTAGAATCCACCAGATCTTGAACTTTCATTTGCAAAGCCCTGCATTTCTCAGTATTGTGGCCAGGCGCATTGGAGTGGAAAGCACACCTGGCGTTGACATCGTAATTCTTAGGGATATTAGAGGGATCTGGTGGTGCCAATGTCCTTAACTCAACCAAGTTAAGCTTCAGGAGTTGTGGCAATAAGGCAGCATAAGGCATAGGGATAGGGCCAATCACCCTATTTGCCTGTGAAGGTCTTTGCTGGAAGGGTCCTTGTTGTTGATTTCTGTTATTGTTGTTGTAGGTTCTCTGTGGCGGATACTGAACTTGCTGTTGATAATGCGATTGTTGTGGTTGTTGATATGTTGATTGCTGAGGGATCGGGGCTGGAATAGTGACAGCTGCTACTGATCTGTAAACATACTGAGGTCTGCTCCTGCTGGCATGAATGGCATTTGTCTCACCGGTCCTTCGAGGTCCCACAAAAGGCTTCCTGGGATTACTGGACGAACTTGCACCATTATCAGAAATTTTGCCCATTTTTAGCAGACTTTCAATTCTTTCACCTGCTATAACTACGTCTGCGAAGCTGGTAGAAGAAAAGGCAGCCAATCTATCAATGTATGTTCCTTGCAGAGTATTCATGAACATGTCGGCCATTTCTCTTTCCGACATGGGTGGTTGGACAACAGCAGCAAGCTGTCTCCACCTTTGGGCATATCCCCTGAAGCTTTCTCTGGAAGATTGAGACATTCCCATCAGAAGGGTCCTGTTAGGAGCCATGTCCAGGTTGTATTGGTATTGTCTGATGAAAGCTTCAGCTAGGTCCTTCCAGCATCTGATAGTAGCTCTGGTCAAGTGTGAATACCACTCCCTTGAAGCCCCAGTCAAACTATCTTCAAAATAGAACATCCACAGCTTTTCATCCATGGTATATGCTTTAAGTCTCCCCAGAAAGGACTGCAGGTGAGTTCGTGGACAGGAGGTTCCATTGTATTTCTCGACGCACGGGGGTTTGAACTTGTGGGGAATTCTTACCCCGTCTACTAACCCCATATCCATTACATCAAAACCCAAGGAGTTTTGAGACTCCAAAGATCTCAACTTCTCAGCAATTTCATCAAACCTTCGGTCATAGACTTCATTACCAGCTCCCATGACAGTAAATTGCTCCTCTTGGGGGTCTTCTTGTAAGATCCTCCCCCCAGTAGTATTTCCTTGCACATTACCCGGGACATTGACTTCCGGATCTAGATGAGGTCCAAATACAGGTGGATTAACATGAGGCTGTCCCCTCTCATTGTTACTTGTTCCTCCAGTCCCAGGATGAGGCTCCTCGGGAGTTTGTCTTTCTACCAATGCCCTTAGCCTTTCTTGGGTCTGAGCCAAACCAGTCATCACAATCATAAATTGGGCCATTTGGTTCCTCATCTCCACTCTTTCGTTAGCCATCTGGGTTCTGACCTCGGTCAGGTCTTGCTGTACTTGCTCCATTATAATACCCGGAAGGTTGTTGCAAGTAGGATACCGGTGTGCATGGTTGACAGGGAACACTCTTCTGCGAGCAATATTTCCTGAACCATAACAGAGTTAGAAACAAACAAAATAATAACAAAACCTACAAAACAAAACAAAAGTTAGTATGCAATGCAGTATGCTTATTTGTTTTCCAAGGTATCCGGCTTGGTTCTTGGTTTTGACCTTTCCAGACCCCGAGGAAGATGCTTTGATGTTGCTTGAGAAAAGAAAACCCAAATGGAAACAATCTAACAGATATATTACAAATGGTGAATCATACATAGTTTGTTTTACATCACATGCCCCTGGGGGGTCAAAATACATCAAAAGAAAAAAATACATAAGATGGAAATGAACAACAAGCAAAAGAGTCAAACATCTAATCCAAACTCATCCTCCTTAACCTCCTTCAGAAGTGCCTCAGTCACCGGACCAGCTGGATGCTCTGTAATGGTCCTGATGAGGAGGTTCCTGGTGGCAATAGCAGTGGCCAGCTTCTTGTGCCTGTCCTGATCCTTTGATCTCTTCAAACCAGCCCTAAGCTTCAACTCTGAAATCTCCTTTTGGGCAGCCAACAAAGCTTCCTGCTGCTTCTTTTCATTGGCCTCTAACTGTTCAATCCTAGCTCGAGTTCTCTTATCTTCTTGTGTCCGGGCTTTAGTGATTCTGACCCACCTAGCCTGACTCTCTTGCAGATAAAGTTCAGTCCTAGCCTTCTGAAGCTTGGCCTCCTTACAGGCATTCTTCAATATTTGCTCCCCAACTCTTGATTTCTTGATGTAGTCCTTTGTTTTCTCAATCTTGGCCAGATGCTCCACCCTAAGCTTCTCCAACCTCTCAATGTCCAGACGACCATCACTCCTCTCCCAGAGGGTCTTCTTCAAAGCTTGAGACAGATTCTCATTCCTTTCCTCAAGCTTCTAAAATTCCTCCAAGCTGACAGTTGCTGCTGGCTGTACTATGGAGGGTCCAGGTGTGTCCTCAATGGTAAAAGGCATTCCAGTGATCTGAGCTCTAGCATGGGACCATTCATAGTACTGGGCTGAAGCAACATTATTACACTTCCCAAGAATAGCCACCCCCTTTGTCTGGATGTTGTCCCAAGCCCAGGATGCTTGTCTGACAACAACTAGATTAGGCTTTATCTCACAATACAGGGTCTCAGCTAAATCTTGCACTCTGGGAGGGTGAACCAAAGCATAGCCCAGTTGTCTCTTAAATAGCAAAGGATTGTAATTGATGCAACCCTTTACTCCTATCAGAGGTACATTTGGGTACTGCCCGCAGCTAGTGATGATGTCCTTGCCTTTGGTGCTCTGGGTGCACCATCTGATGTCATCTGAAGTCAAAGCAATAAGCCTCTTAGCCCAATTCTTTTGTTGGTGAGGATTCAGGAAGGCATCAATCTTAGGTAAGTGTTTGAGCAACCAGGTATGAAACAGAGGAGCACATCATCTCACCAACTTCCCTCTTTGCTTCTCATTCCTCTGATGAACAGAATAATAGAAATCCCCCAACAATGTGGGTACTGGGTTCCTCAAAAGGAAAAGGTGAATGGCATTCTTGCTGATAAATTTGGGCTCATCTGCAAACAGTATAACCCCATATATGCTGAGGGCTAACAATGCACAGACTGCCCTCCATTCTCCCAAAGAGGCCTTCAGGATGGCCTGAGAAATCAAGAAATCCAAGTGAAAACCAGGGACCCCAACCTTTGTTGTCATATTCTGCTCAATCAAAATAGGCTCCAGGTACAGTGCTTTTGCCACCTCTCCATTGCTGGGAGAAGTCATCTCTGGGTTGAATGGGACACCACTCCTGACAGGTACTCCAATCAATGATGAAAACTCCTCCAGCAGAGGTCCTAGCTGAAAGTTTGGGAATGTGAAGCATCTCAAAGGAGGGTCATAGAACTGCAGGCAGGTGTGGATCATACTCCTCTGAGAAGGGTCCAGGTCCATAACCATATCTAGGATACCTCCATAATGCTCTCTGAAAAAAGGGATGTGGTCAGGGGTGATAAGTGACTGGACCTGCCTGATACCATTCAACACAGGCTCAAAGAAATGGTATGAAATGTTGCTCTTCCTAGGTGTAGCCATGAATGCTGATGAAGAGCTGAAGACAAGTGCTGATGAAGATCAAGACTGGTACTGGAGATGAGCCACTGATAGGCTGGTGCTGGTGATAAAGGCAGCTGAAGCAGACAACTGATGAAGATAGCTGAAGCAGATAACCGATGAAACAGAGGCCTATGCAGATGAAGGGGTCAAAACCAAGCCAGATAAAATGTGGATACCCTGAAAAACAAATAAACAAATGTTAAATGATGCAATGATGATGTATGCAAATGATATGCAAGGGTTTGTGATCAAGCTGGATCTGATTACTGTCTTGATATAAAGTCCATGTATGTTCAAGAAGTCCAGATGGGGGTTCAGAAATCCAGTAACCAAGGTGGGGGACTCAAATAAGGAGTCACATGTCCAGGGTTAAATCACAAGAACTGTCCAAAGTGAGGTACTCTTAATCAAAACAAGTAACAAGGTATGATGTGGTCAAAGGTACCTGCAAACCTGTAAACAGCCCAACCCCCCTCACAGGTAGTGTTCTAAAACAAGTATCCTCAGACTTGGATCAGTTATGAGAAATGTAAACACTTCTAACCCGGAGGTACAGTGTTTACAATAACCATAAAAGATCCTCCTCTTATTCACCTCAGTTTCTGAAGGTCATAATAAAGGTCATCCAGACTTAGCAGGCTTCCCAGATAGCCCTAGCACTACACGAAATCTGTAGCACAGAGTTCTCAAGAAGAAACCCATATCTGAACCGTGTTTCATATTCCCGCACTAGACCGAAATGGAATGGGAAATAACATGAACCACTCTAGCCTAGGTGTCACTCAGGTCCCAGGTATAGGACCTTTAAACTCTCAATAGAAACCCCACCCACCAAGACAGAAGAACAGATCCAGCAATGATAATGACAGTATGAAGTATGAAAAACTGTAAAGAAAGCAATAAATAAAGCTGTACATAAAGCAATAAATAAAGCAACTATATAAACACAAATAGAACATAACACCCCAGTAAACACAAATCAAACAAGCGCTAGGAGGAACCCACAAAAAGAACCAGAAGCCCTGGTTATAGTATAGGGGTCCCCAGCAGAGTCGCCAAGCTGTCGCTCCCACCAAAAGACACCTGGTCAGAAGGGGTACAGACGCGAACGGTCGGCGAAAGGAGAGAGAACACACAAGGGTGAACTCAAAAGACAAGAGTCGCCAGCTAGGCATTTTTATCCCGGAGGAAAGGTAATGCTGCATAAACCTGAGAAAAGATATGGATAAGACGGTTGCGAACCAGAGAAATTGAGAAAGGGGGTTGGTTACAACCTGGGAAGGTATTAGCACCCAGATTGTCCGCCGTACTCGACGGGATCCACGCTTAAAAGATTTGTGTTTCAAAGGGGTAGTGTCAGTGCAATTTGTGTGTCAAAGCTGGAAAAGAATGCAAGTGTCAGTGTAAAAGAAATGTGAAGTGTACAAGAGAAGTGTCAGTGTAAGAACAAGAGTGAAATGCTCAAGATCATGAGGCTAAAAGAATGATGCTGGAAAGAGGGGGGATATACAGAGACTTTTGTTCGATAACTGTTAAGTTATGCCTACATATTCTCTCGTGCAATGAGGAAGTCAGAACACCGTAGTTCGACTCAAAGAGACTGAAAGATAAGTTGACTTGTAAACTGCTTACTTGTCCATGCTCAAGTGTATGACCTGTCTGGCTCAGGTGCAAACTGTCTTGCATTAGACGGAAGAAGCAAGTTCTCGTTTGTGAGTGAAGATGATGATAAAGGAATCCCGAAGGAGACGATTATTATTTGTTTTGGTGTTTTCAGTCTTTTATTGCTTTTGAAAGTTTGTCATAAGTTAATGAGCTTACGCCTAAACCAAGTGTTAGTAAACTCATCACATCCTCCCTCCGATTAGGGGTAATGAGAATACCTTAAGTATGAAGTAAGCACCTCACACTTAATCACCATGATGTAGGATTAAGATCATTAACCTATTTGTGGTTATTTAGATGTTTTTGTTGTTTTTGTTTAGTGTTAAGTAATGAGATTAAGCCATAATCAAGGATTTAATAGACTCATTACACCATCCTAATAGAAGGATAATAGATGAGAACATTTAAGCTGAGGAATGCTCCTCAACTTAATCCATGATTAGGGATTAACCTCATGACAAAACAAAGCCTTTATTAGATGGTTTTTAGTTAATGATAAGATGAAGAAATGGATTTTATGGTTTGTAAGACAACTTGAGGGGGACTTGTCCATTAACACTAGGGTTAGTCCTTCTTAACCAATTAAGGAAGAATTAGAACCCTAATGCAAGGCCCAAGTTACAAGCTTGATGTCTTAGTGATTATTAGATGCATTGATTAAAGGATTTAAACACATTAAGGGTTCAAAACTTAGGATTAAAGTTATACACTCCATCCTAATAGAAGGATGCAGGCATAAACTTAATCACAAAGTCTTAAAGCCTTTAAGGTTTAGTCCTTGATTATGAGGTGAGAAGAGGAGACTCAAAGATGACACAAAGGCAAAAACTAACTGGGAGACTAATCAAACCCTAATTGTTATCATGATTGGTTGTTCCTAGGGTTTATGAAGCTTGCAAGAGATCTTCAAGAGAAAAGCCACCAGGAATAGAAGCAGATGAAAGGAGGAAGAAGCAAAGAGAATCAAGACAACTTGCTTCACTTAAGAAGACAAGTTGTCTGAAGAAAGAAAGTAAGAAAGAGCAAGAATGAGCAAGCTCACACAAAGACAAGATAAAATGCAGCAATGATGCAAGAGAGGGATGAGAAGAGATTGTGAGAAGTGAAGGCAAATTCACTTCTCAAAACAACTTACCACCTGAAAAGTTAGCAAAAGAAATGAAATGCAATGAAGATGAGATGAAATGCCATGAGGCAAACCAAAGTCAGAAGCATAAACATGGTGTTAATGATGCTAAAAGATGATGCAAACACATGTCAAGAGTTGTATATGATCATACAAGGATGAGGATGCAAATGAAGCATGCTTTGAACCATGGAAGTTCATGAAAGTTTATGAAATGCAATGGACCTATAACATGGCAAATGAAAGATGCAATGATCAAACATGATTCTAATATGTCCTAAGATGTATTATGAATCATGTGGATGCACAAAATGTCATGGCAAGTCATTGAATGCAAGCATATGGGAGATGGATGCAAAGGAAGGCACAAATTAGGGTTTACATACAACATACAATGCAAAAATTCAAAACCAGAAGCAAATGATGTGATAAAAAATTGAAAATGGGATCAAAGAAACCCTAAACCTACACAAGTTCACTGCCCAAAGGAGGGGACCTAACTCTTAACCTAGTGAAAGTTATGAATTTCTTAACCTAGTGAAAGTTATGAATTTCTTAAGTCAATTAGGGTTTTAAGGTACCTCATCATGAAAAATGCAAAAACAAATTGAAAAGGGAAGATCAATTCAAACCAAATTTATCCTATAAACTACATGCCATGAAGGATGCAATGCAAGAAGAACCATCATCAAACTCTCAATGGTTAGGCAGAATGGATTTTTCCAAGTTTGAACAAAAATATTGCCTTAAAATGAATTTAATTCCAATGAAAATTGTCAAAATGCATTAAGAACCAAAAAGAAATTTGTTTTGAGAGTTGGATAATGTTTCTAAATGTTTTAAAATGCAATGTGAATTTTTTTGTGATTTTTAAATACCTAAATGCATTTTTAATTAATTAATCTTCATTAACTAATTAAAAATAAACATTTAAATGATTTAAAAATAATTTTTAATGCAAAAAATAAAAATAAAAATATTTTTGGGTTCTAAAAATTAATGAAATGCTTGACAAAAATTTTCAGAATTTTTAAATGTTTTTTGCTATTTTAAATAATTCGTACAAAATAAAATAAAGAAAATGCAATAAAAATTAATTAAATGGAAAGTATGCACAATGGATGGACCAGATTGAAACTGGGTTTGAGACCATTGACCTGGCGCCACATCTAAGGGACAGGATTTAAACTGAACTAAACCTAATTAAAATATTAATTAATCCTGATTAATTATTAATGACATGATCTCAGCCACACACTCACACGCGGGAAAACCAATCCAAGAGCCCAGATTCAAACTTGAAGCCCTAACCCTAATTAGCATTTAATCACTTTCAGGTGGCCGGAAATGACCTCCGGTCATCTTCTCCGGCCACACCTCCCCTGAGAAATTTGCAACTCACTCCCTAGGCCATTTCTGGAGCTCTAAAGCTCCAGATTCGTTCCTCTCACTCCCCTAAGCCCAAATCCACCCTCAAACAGAATTTATTTTCAGCCATTCTTAAGATTCGAAGCTATGAACAAAAATGGTGGAACTTTCAGACAAGCAATACACTCTCAATTCTTCATCATTTTCAAAAGTAAAAGGTTCATTGCACTCAGGGAATCAAGCTTAACAAGTTGAGAACTTAAAACAAAGCTTCTGGAAAAATAAATTTTCGAAGCTACCTGAGGTGAAGCTTTTAGTTTGGAGCTTTTAGACTGCCTCTCTGCTTCAAAGCTTCTCCAATGGTCTCCCTGAAGATGCTTTGAGGTTTAGTTGGAGTGTATGATGGCTGGTTTTTGAGATTGATGAAGTTCTGACCAAGGGGAGTGAAAAATCGTATTTCTGTTTCAGGGACTTTCAAGGCAAGGTGAAGGGTGGTTTATGCTCTATGAAGCTTTTTTGAATGGATGGTGAAGTTGGTTTTGAGGTTTGATGTATGTGTGATGAGATTCGAAGGAAAGTGCATAAAAGACGAGTTTTGGGAACTATGGCAATGCTGTGTATTCAGGCTGGCTTGTTGTGTGTTTTGAGTCTCTTCTAGTCCACATATCAAGCTGTGATAGGGCAGAGAGTTGTTGGTGGCACAACTTGATTGGTATGGCCCCTTTTGCAAAAAGTCAAGTCTAGGTGTACTATAAGGTATGGGCTGTTTTAGGGCTAGAACAAAAGCATGTCTGTTGCAGCTTGAATCAAGGCAGACCATGGAAGTGAGTTTGAGGCCAACTTGCAAGTGGATTGGGGTTTATGTGAGGTTTTGCAATTTCACAAAGTTTTGGCCCTTTTGTGATTTCTTGAAGCATAAGTCATGAAACTTGGAGATTCTTTGATGCATTCTGACTTTTAGGTCATGGTTCATGTTTGTGTAATGCATAGAAGTCCATTTGAAGTCACATTTTGCCTTGGCATGAGGTTTTGCAACTTTGCCTCTTTAGTACAAAACTTGAAATTATGTGATTTTGTCCAACTTTGCCAAGCCATAACTTTTGATCCAAAATGAATTAGAATGAGTTCTTGTACTTTTTGAAAATGGGAGGATCCATTCTACAACTTTCATGACCAAAGTTTTCTCATTTGAAGCATTTTTGAATCAAAAAGAGAGGGTTGAAAAACTTTCCCAAAATGGCAAGTTTTCATTACAAGTCACTTTCCCAAAAAGGCAACTTTGCAAATGGCTTGAAATTATTTAATTTTTTGAACTTATAACATCTTCTATGATCAAATAAAGATCATACACATTCAAAATGATGGAGAATGCCCTTTGGTTGGGTCATTGGGGGTCTCAGATGCCCTGATTTTACACTGACTTGCTCAAGAAGTCAACTCTTGATTAGATGTCTTCCCCATGGAATTTCTTCATGAAAATTGATATGCATGACCCTCATAACATATAGAGACCAATAGAAACAAGAATGACCAAATATTTTGGAGTTGTGGCCTCTGAAACCAAAACCCTAATTTTAGGTCATCTATGCAGTTAAACCTGGCTCTGCTTCCATGCCTTGCTCAGTTCTTGTGATTCTTTGACTTTCTTGACTTTGTGAGGATATAATATGATGCTTTAACACACATGGACCCCTTTGCAGTGATTGAAGACCTTTGGAGTGGCTCAAGTGGCTCAGGGATAGCTCAGATCACAAACCCTAGCTGCAGATGACTTAGAAACAATGTAGTGAAACAAAAATGCAATATGGGATGCTATGATTGAACTTATGCACATGAAAAGATCACAAGCCATGGTGTGAATGTGTGAGGGAAAATTTGGGGTGTTTACAGCCCCTCCGTCGTTAAATCAGCATCTGTGAAGCCCAGTCCATGACTGATGTTAACATTTGCTACCACTGTTTCCAGCTGATTAACCGTAATCTCTTCCGGCACGTAGACTGTGTGCAGGACCCTCAACAATGCATTCCTATGGGCTTCGGAGCACATTAACAATGATAATATAGATATTTTGGAGGGTGTCTGATGAAGCTGGTCCACCACTTTGTAATCACTCTTTTTGATTATTCTCATGAACTCGTCTACCTCTTGCTCAAAATACGTCTTCGGAGTTTCTTTAACAGTTGGCTCTTCAAGTACCACATTTTTCCCTTTTGCCTTAGCAACAACTTCTGCTTCAGCATTGGGTCTTGGTGTTTGTGAGGCAAAAAGGCGTCCGCTTCTGGTGAAGCCTCCGCCTCCCCCAACATTGTCAACTTGTGGTGAAGAGGTTTCTGAATCTAGAGTGATCTTCTTTCCGTCACAGTATAGATCAGAGCCGTAGTGCCAAGGTATGGCATTACTGCTTTCTTAAGGAACAGGTCCAGGCACCGTAATGGTGACCAGACTGATTGCTGCAGCAGAAGGAACTATGATGGTATGCGGGTCGTAATAGATTGTGATTGGAGATCTGACAGGAGGTGTTGCAGTTTGTTGTTGGAAATTGTTGTTGGGATGAACATTTGCTGGGTCATAATAGATCGTGACCATTGAGACATCTTCATTAGTGTTTGTTGGTGTTGTAGGCGATTCCTTTGATAAGATGGGTGTTAATGTTGTAGAAGTAAATATTGTTGAACTCTGGTTTGTTGAAACAATGGGTGGAGTGATTGCTGGAGTTGTGGATGAATCAGTGGGAATGATAGTTGTTGCAGTTGTAGGAGGATCTGATATCACTGAACAAAGAATGGTTGATGTTGTAGGAGGATCTATTGTTGCTGAAGAAAGAGTTGTTGAAGGAGCCGTTGTGGTAATTTGCAAAATTCCATCTCTGATAAGGCCATCTATGACAAGCCTTAGCCTCTCACAACCATTAATAGCAGTTTTGCACAATTCGCAGCAGGCCTCACAGCCCGGGAACACTTGGCATCTTAAGAGTTGAGCTTTGACTTCTACCAACGGTGTTTGAATCTGTGCAACATTATCAATTAGTGCAGATGGTTGGTCCTCTTCTATGGCATTAATCCTGGGCCCATCATGATTAGGCATAGGGTTCCTGTTAACATTTAGAGGAGGTGCGAAATTGAGAGCTTTAGAATCACCCAAATCCTGAACCTTCATTTGCAAGGCTCTACATTTCTCATTATTGTGACCAGGTGCATTGGAATGGAAGGCACACCTGGCATTGGCATCATAATTATTTGGGAGGTTGAGAGGATCTGGTGGAGCCAACGTCCTTAACTCAACCAGGTTAAGCTTCAGGAGTTTTGGCAGTAAAGCAACATAAGGCATAGGAATGGGGTCAATCACCCTATTTGCCTGAGATGGCCTTTGTTGAAATGGGCGCTGCTGTTGGTTGTTGTTGTTATTGTTGTACGTTCTTTGTTGCGGAAAGTGTGGTTGTTACTGATAGTGATGTTGTTGTTGTTGTTGTTGAGGAAAAAGTGGTTGTTGTGGAGCTGGAGCCGGGATGGTAACGGCTGCTATTGATCTGTGAGAATACTGGGGTCTGCCCCTGCCTGCACGGATAGCATTTGTTTCACCTACCCTTTGGGGTCCTGAAAGAGGTTTTTTGGGGTTGTTTGAAGCGCTTGCACCATTGTCATAGATTTTTCCCATCTTCAAAAGACTTTCAATTCTCTCACCAGCTATAACTACATCGGCAAAACTGGTGGAAGAAAAAGCAGCAAGTATATCAATATAAGTTCCCTGCAAGGTGTTCATAAATATGTCAGCCATCTCTCTTTCAGACATGGGTGGCTGGACAGTAGCAGCAAGCTATCTCCACCTCTGAGCATAATCCCGAAAGCTTTCCCTTGAAGACTGAGACATGCCCATTAAAAGAGTTTTATTGGGAGCCATGTCTAGGTTGTACTGGTATTGCCGGATGAAGGCTTCAGCCAAGTCTTTCCAACATCTTATAGTGGCCTCGTTAGATGCGAATACCATTCTCTTGATGCCCCAGTCAGGCTATCCTCAAAATAGAACATCCATAACTTCTCGTCCATGGTATAAGCCTTGAGTCTCCCTAAGAAGGATTGCAGATGGGTACGCGAGCAGGAGGTACCATTATATTTTTCAAAGCATGGGGGTTTGAATTTGTGGGGAATCCTAACCCCATCTACCAACCCCATATCCATTACATCAAAGCCTAAAGAATTATGGGATTCCAAGGACCTCAGTTTTTTAGCAATCTCATCCAGCCTTCGGTCATACACCTCATCCCCAGCCCCAATAACTGTGAACTGCTCCTCCTAAGGATCTTCTTGCAAGATCCTGCATGCAGCAGTGTTTCCTTGAATATTCCTTGGGATATTAACATCTGGGTTCAAATGGGGCCCAAACTCTGGTGGGTCGATACGAGGCTGCCCTCATTCATTATTGCTGGTTCCTCCTGTTTCAAGGTGGGGCTCTTCAGGTGTCTGCCTTTCCACCAACTCTCTCAGCCTTTCCTGGCTCTAAGCTAAGCCAGTTATCACAGCCATAAACTGGGTCATTTGGTTTCTCATTTCAACCCTTTCATTTGCCATTTGATTTCTTACTTCATTCAGGTCCTGTTGTACCTGATCCATCTGAATTCCTGGAAGGTTGTTTCGCATTGGGTACCGGTGCGTTCGGTTGACAGGGAACACTCTGCGATGAGCAATGTTTCCTGAAACCACAACAAAGTGAGAAACAAAATAACCAATAAAAACCTACAAAACAAAGAAAAATGTTAGTATGCAATGCAATATGCTTATTTGTTTTCCAAGGTATCCGGTTTGGTTCTTTGGTTTTGACCTTTCCATACCTCGAGGAGATGCTTGATGATGTTGAGAGAAAACACAATAAAACAAACTGATATATTACAAATGATGGAAATACATAGCTTGTTTACAATACATGCCCATGGTGGGTCAAAAATACAACAATCAAAAGAAAAAGTACATCAAAAGGAAAGAAATACAAGCAAAAGGAATCAGACATCCAATCCAAAGTCATCTTCCCTGACTTCCTTCAGGAGGGCCTCCGTCACTGGACCAACTGGGTGCTCTGTAATAATCCTAATGAGGAGGTTCCTGGTAGAAATGGCATTAGTCAGCTTCTTATGCCTGTCTTGATCCTTTGATCTCTTTAACCCCGCCCGGAGTTTTAATTCTAATATCTCCTTTTGAGCTGCCAACAAAGCTTCCTGCTGCTTCTTCTCACTGGCCTCCAGCTGCTCAATCTTGGCTTGAGTCCTCTGGTCTTCTTGTGCAAGGGCTTCGGTGATCCTGATCCACCTAGCTTGGCTTTCCTCCAGATAATGCTCAGCCCTAGCTTTCTGAATCTTGGCCTCCTTACAGGCATTCTTCAAAACCAACTCTCCAGCTCTTGCTTTCCTTATGTAGTCATCTGTCCTTTCAATCTTGGTCAGATGCTCAGTCTTGAGCCTTTCCAATCTTTCAATGTCCAGACGACCGTCATTTCTTTCCCAGAGAGTCTTCTTCAGGGCTTCAGATAGCTGATTATTCCTCTCTTTCAGCTTTTCAAATTCCTCCAGGCTAACAGTTGCTGCAGGCTGTACTGTAGAAGGTCCAGGTGTGTCTTCCAAGGTGAAAGGCATCCTGGTGATCTGAGATCTAGTACGAGACCAGTCAGAGTACTGGGCTGAAGCAACATAGTTGCATCTTCCAAGGATGGCTATCCCTTTGACCTGAATGTTGTCCCAAGCCCAGGAAGCTTGTCTGACAACAGCAAAGTTAGGTTGAACTTCACAATATAGGGTCTCAGCCAAATCTTGTCCTCTGGGAGGATGAACCAAGGCATATCTTAATTGTCTCTTAAACAGTAAAGGGTTGTAGTTGATGCAACCTTTTACCCCTATCAGAGGCACATTAGGGTATTGCCCACAACTAGTAATAATATCTTTGCCTTTGGTGCTCTGGGTGCACCATTTGATATCATCTGATGTTAAGGCAATGAATCTCTTGGCCCAATTCCTCTGCTGATGTGGGTTCAAGAAGGCATCTGATTTGGGCAAGTGTCTGAGTAGCCAAGAGTAGAACAAAGGAGCACAACATCTGACTAACTTCCCTCTCTGCTTTTCATTTCTCTAATGGATGGAGTAGTAGAAGTCTCCCAGCAATGTAGGTACTGGGTTACTCAGCAGAAACAAGTGGATGGCATTTTTACTCACAAATTTGGGCTCATCTGCAAACAATATAACCCCATATATGCTGAGGGCTAAAAGTGCACAAACTGCCTTCCATTCTCCCAATGCAGCCTTCAGGGTGGCCTGAGAAATCAAAAAGTCCAGATGTAAGCTAGGAATCCCAGCTTTGGTTGTCAAGTTTTGCTCAATGAGGGCAGGCTCCAAATGCAATGCCTTTGCTATCTCTTCACTTCTGGGAGAAGTCATCTCTGGGTTGAAGGGGATCCCCCTTTTGATAGCTACTCCAATCAACAAGGAAAACTCCTCCAACAGAGGCCCCATCTGGAAATCAGGAAAGGTGAAGCATTTGAGTGGAGGGTCATAAAACTGCAAGCATGTGTGGATCATGCTCCTCTGAGAAGGATCAAGATCCATGACCATGTCTAAAATGCCCCCATACTGCTCTCTAAATAGTGGGATGTGGTCAGGTGTGATAAGAGACTGGACCTTCCTGATACCAGTCAAGGTGGGCTCAATGAAGTGATAAGATATGTTGCTTTTCCTTGGAACATCCATGAGTGCTGATGAAGAAGCTGAAGTCAAATGCTGATGAAGATCACAGACTGAGAAGCTGGAGGTAAGTCTCTGACAGACTGATGCAGGTGATGAGGGAGATAACTGAAGCAGATGCTGAAGAAGATAACTGAAGCAGAGGTCTAAGCAGTAGAAGGGGTCAAAACCAAACCAAATATGATATAATGGATACCCTGAAAAACAAATAAACAAATGTCAAATGATGCAATGATGATATATGCAAATGATATGCAAGGGTTTGTGATCAAGAGCTGGATCCTCCTCTAATTCACCCCAGATTCTGAAGGTCAAAATAAAGGTCATCCAGACTTAGCAGGCTTCCTAGATAGCCCTAGCACTACAGGAAATCTGTAGCACAGAGTTCTCAAGAAGAAACCCACATCTGAACCGTGTTTTATATTCCCGTACCAGACCGAGATGAAATGGGAAAGAACATGAACCACTCTAGCCTAGGTGTCACTCAGGTCCCAGGTATAAGACCTTAATCACTCAGTGAAACCCCACCCACCAAAACAGAAGCCAGATCCAGCAATGATAATGACAGTATGGTGTATAAAAACTGTAAAGAAAGCAGTAAATAAAACTGTACATAAGGTAATAAATAAAGCAAATAAACAAACACAATTAGCACATAACACCCCAGTAAACACAGATCAAACAAGCGCTAGGAGGAACCCACAAAAAGAACCAGAAGCCCTGGTTGCAGTATAAGGTTCCCCAGCAGAGTCGCCAAGCTGTCGCTCCCGCTAAAAGACACAGGGTCAGATAGGGTAAAGACGTGAACGGTCGGTGAAAGAGGAAATGAAGATGAAGTGAAAAGAGTCGCCAGCTAGGCATTTTTATCCCGAAGGAAAGGTAATGCTGCATAAACCTAGAAAAAGATATGGATAAGACGGTCACGAACCAGAGAAACTGAGAAAGGGGGTTGGTTACAACCTGGGAGGTATTAGCACCCAGATTGTCCGTCTTACTCGACGGGATCCACGCTTAAAATATTTGTGTTTAAAAGGGGTAGTGTCAGTGCTATCTGTGTGCAAAGTGCTGGAAAAGGATGTACAAGTGTTAGTGTAAAAGAAATGTGAAGTGAAATTTCTCAGGAATGAGGCTTAAAAGAATAATGCTGGAAGAGGGGGGAATATACAGAGACTTTTGTTCGATAACAGTTAAGTTATGCCTACGTATCCTCTCGTGCAATGAGGAAGTCAGAACACCATAGTTCGACTCAAAGAGACTGAAAGATGAATTGACTGATGAACTGCTTACTTGTCTATGCTCAAGTGTATGACCTGTCTGGCTCAGGTGCAAACTGTCTTGCATTAGACAGAAGAAGCAAGTTCTCGTTTATGAGTGAGTATGATGAGAAAAGAATCTCGAAGGAGACGATTATTGTTTGTTTTGGGTATTTTCAATCTTTTATTGCTTTTTGGAGTTTGTCATAAGAAAATGAGCTTAAGCCTAAACCAAGGGTTAGTAAACTCATCACATCCTCCCTCTGATTAGGGGTAATGAGAATACCTTAAGTATGAAGTAAACACCTCACACTTAATCACCATGGTGTAGGATTAAGTTCATTAACCTACTTGCAATTATTTAGATGTTTTTGGTATTTTTGTTTAGTGTTAAGTAATGAGTTTAAGCCATAATCAAAGATTTAATGAACTCATTACACCATCCTAATAGAAGGATAATAGATGAGAACATTTAAGCTGAGGAAGGTACCTCAACTTAATCCATGATTAGGGATTAACCTCATGAAAAAACAAAGCCTTTATTAAAATGGATTTTAGTTAATGATAAGATTAAGAAGTGAATTTTATGGTTGTAAGACAACTTGAGGGGGACTTGTCCATTAACACTAGGGTTAGTCCTTCTTAACCAATTAAGGAAGAATTAGAACCCTAATGCAAGGCCCAAGTTAAAAGCTTGATGTCTTAGTGATTATTAGATGAATTGATTAAGAAATTTAAACACATCAAGGGTTTAACACTTAGGATTAAAGTTATACACTCCATCCTAAGAGAAGGATACAGACATAATCTTAATCACAAAGCCTTAAAACCTTGAGGGTTTAGTCCCTGATTATGAGATGAGAGGAGAGACACGAAAGATGACACAAAGGTAAAACTAATGGGGGACTAATCAAACCCTAATTGTTAACATGCTTGGGTGTTCCTAAGGTTTATGAGATTTTCAAGAGATTTTCAAGAAGAGCCACCAAGGAAGAAGCAGATGAAAGGAGGAGAAGTAGAAGAAATAAGCTAACTTACTTCACTTAGGAAGATAAGTTACTTGAAGAAAGAAAGTGAAGAAGAATCATGAATGAGCAAGCTTAATCTAAAACATAATTAAAATTCAGCAATGAATTCATAAAAGAAGGGATGAGAAGAGAAGTGAGAAGTGAAGGCAAATTCACTTCTCAAAGTACTTACCACCTGAAAAGTTAGCATAAAGAAAAGAAATGAAATGAAAATAAAATGAATGCAAGGATTCAAACCAAAACCAGAAGCATGTTTATGATGCAAATTATGCTAAGAGATGATGCAAATGTATGTCAAGAGTTGTGAATGATCATACAAGTGATGAGAATGCAAATGAAGCATGAAAGTTCATGAATGCTCATGGAATGTAATGAATGTATAACATGGAAAATAGATGAGGAAATGATCAAGCATGAGTTTAATGTTTCCTATGATGTCTTAGAAGTCATGTGAATGCATAAAATGTCATGTCAAGTTCATGAATGCAAGCATATGCAAGGTGTATGCAAAGGAGGATGAGAAATTAGGGTTTCCATGCAACATGAGATGCAAAACTCAAAAACAGAAGCAAATGACAAGATAAAAAATTGAAAATGCAATTAAAAGAACCCTAACCCCATATGATATCAAATCCCAAAGGAGAAGACCTAACTCTTAACCTAATGAAAGATATGATTTTTCTAAGTTTTCTAGGGTTTTAAGGAACCTAAAGGGAAAAAATGCAAATCAAATAAAAAAGGCAGAATAAATTTGTGGCAAAATTATACTATAAACTACATGTCAAATGAAGATCAATGCAAAAAGAATCATTGTCATACCATTCTTGGTTAGGCAGAAAATAATTCTTGAAGTTAGGGTTCTAAAATGTGAATTTTATGAACCCTAAATTCATGAAAATTATCAAAGATGGTTCAAAAACAAAAAGAAATTTGTGTGGATGGTATGACAATGTCTCTAAATGTTTAAAGATGCAATATGAATTTTTTGGGATTTTTTAGAAACCTAAATGATATTTTAATTAATTAATTTTCATTAATTAATTAAATAAACATTTAAATGTTTAAAAAATGATTTTTTAATGTGAAAAATAAAAATAATTTTTTTTTTTGGGTTGAGAAAATTATTTGAAATAAAAATGCAGAATACAAATATTTTTGGAAATTTTTTGCTATTTTTAATAAATCATGCAAAATAAATAGGAAAAATTGAATTAAAATTAAATAAAACAGAAGTATGCAAAGTGAATGGTTGGGATTGAATATGGGAAATGCTTGGTTGACTGCACGCCAGATCCTGTGGCCAGTATTCAAACCTCACTAAACCTAATTAATTAATTATTTAATCCCTAATTAAAATTAATGAAAGGATCTCAGCCACACAACACGCGCGGGAGATGACAATCCAAGGGTCCAAATTTAAACAGAAGCCCTAACCCTAATTATACAATTAATGACTTTCAGGTCACCGGAGAAGAGCTCCGATCGTCTTCTCCGGTGACACCCTCACCTGAAAATCTCCAACTTCTTCCCTAGGTAATTTCTGGAGCTCTAAAGCTCCAGATCAACTCCCCTCACTCCCCTAAACTCAAATCCACCCTCAAATCACATTTATTCATGCTCAAACTCAAGATTCGAAAGGAAGAACAAAAATGGCAGAAATTTCAAAACAATCATACAAACTCATTTCTCAACCATTTTCGAAAATTCAAAGTTCAGTGTGATCAGTGGAGCATGCTTTATCATATTGTAACATGAAAAGAGAGTTCTGGAAAAATGAATTCAGATGGCTACCTGAGATGAAGCTTTTCACCCTTGAGCTTTCTGGCCACTTCTTTGGTGCAAAAAGACTCCTTTGAACCTCCTGAGGCAGTTGCAATGCTTGGAAAGCTTTGAGGATGGCTGTTTTGAGTAGTAGCAATCCAACTCGTCAGAAATTGTGTTTGGTGTATGGTGTGTTCTTGGCTGATTTGAGGGTTGCTTTAGGGTCAGTGAGTGATTTAGAGATGAATGGTGGAATTGGTTTTGAGTTTGAGTAAGTGAGCTGGGAGATTCGAAGAAAAATGGAAGAGGGATAGATTTTCGGAACTTGAGGATTCTTAGGTTTCAGCTTGTGTTCTTGTGTGCTATGATCAACATTTGGTCCACATATCAAGTTGTGATAGGTTAGAGAAGTGGTTGTGCCCTATGGTGATTGGTATGGGCTTCTTGCAACAAGTCACCAACTTGTGTACTTGAGGTATGGGCAAGGATGCAGCTGGCCTTTGGGCATGTCCATGCGCAGCTGACTTCAAGGATGTCCATATAATCAATCTTGAGGCAATTCAGCAAGTGGGAGCAAAGTTATGGGACCTTTTGCAAATATGTGAAGTTTTGGCCCCTTTGAGAAATCTTGATGTTCAAGGCATGTAATCTTGCAATTCTTTGGGCAATTATGATCTAGAGGCAATGCACTATGATGTTATGATACTTTGAAGTGTGTTTGAAGTCACAAAAAGCCTTGGCAAGTGGTTTTGCAAAGAATCCCTTTTGGTGCATTTTTGAAAATTATGGAATTTTTTGCCAACTTTGACAAGCCATATCTTGAGTTCAATAATGAATTAGATCTCGCTCTTGTACTTTTTGAAAAGGGAATGATCCAATCTACAACTTTCATGACCAACAATTTTTCATTTGAAGCATTTTTGGTTGAGAAAGAGGAGGTTGAAAAACTTTCCTAAAATGGAAAGTTTACATTACAAGTCATTTCCATTTTTGGCAACTTTTGGTTTTGCTCACTTTTCTTCAATTTTGTGAACTTCTAAGCACTTCAATGATCAAATAAATATCATATAACCTCAATTTGATGAAAAATCCACTTTGGTTCCATGTTGGGGGCCTCAGATGCCCTGATTTTGCTCTGACTTGCTCCAGAAGTTACCCAATGATCAGATGACTTCCATAATGAATTTCTTTATCAAACTTGGTACACATGATCCTTATAACATATTGAGACCAATAGAAACAAGAATGACCAAAAAATTTGGAGTTATGTCCTCTGAAACCAAAACCCTAATTTCAGGTCATATGTGCAGTTAAACCCTGGCTCTACTTCCATGCTTTGCAAATTCTTGTGATTCTTTGACTTCCTTGATCTTTGGGGGATGTAAAATGATGATTGAACATACATGGACCCTCTTGAGATGATCAATTTCCTTTGGAGTGGCTCAGATGGATCCTGGATTGATCAGATCACAAACCCTAGATGCAGATGAATTTGAACTAATGTAGTGAAGCAAAAATGCAATATGGGATGATATGCTTAAACTAATGCAAATATGAAAGATCACAAGCCATGGTGTGAACTTAGTGAGGGCAAATTTGGGGTTTTTATAGCAACAAAGAACAAAAAAAAATCCTTTGGTCCTTGAAATGGTTAGTGAAAATGCTATGCTTATGATGCATGATGATGTTATGATGTTATGCTCAATCACAAACATGTGGCACACACAAACAAGTCACACCATAGCCCTAGGTTTAGAGGCTTACATGAGATTTAAAGGTAAGTACACTCCCCTGAAGTTTAGTTGGTTCATCTTGTCCTACAAAAGTAACCGGGTTCTAAGGGATCTCAATATCATTGATCCTTCCCAAGGGTGGTTGTTCAGTAGGCAACTTTCTTGCCAACCAAAACCCTCCAAGTTTAGGATCTCAATGAGTGTAGTATCGAGTATCAACCAACTTTAGACTTCTCTAAAGCCGGTTATCTCACTACTTTCTAAAGGCCAAGATGGGATAACTAGGGTTCTAAAAGTCAGTTAGTGTATTGACAACATATGGCAGCCCCATATTATCCTTAACTTACTTAAGGAACATAAGCACCAACCAAGAAGTCACACTAACTATGGCCACCAGATCAACCATATCGGTATACGCCGTACAGTTTCCTTGGTCTATTGCCATTTACCTAAGGTACAATAGATCCGGGTTAGGATCTTTCACACATAAAGCCCAACAAGTAATATAAAGCAAACAATTTAAGTGATCTAATTCCTAAGGGTACCCCTCTTTTATTAAATCCCCAGCAGAGTCGCCAATTCTGTAACACGGTGGGAGAACTGACTTTCTATAAATGTTGCGGATAGCAAGAGTCGCCACCGACTTTTATTTTATCCATAAGGAAAGGACATAAAAGAACAGGAAATACCTATTTTAAAAGACTTGAGTTCGGGGGGTAGGTTATATAAAGGGAAGGTGTTAGCACCCTTTATATCCATGGTTATCCATGGACTCTTAGTTACTTAGCTCACTTAAATTGTTTTTGAAATGTGTAGTGTGTGATTAGAAACATTTCTTTAAGCACTTTGTAATGACCCTCGTATGGGTGTATACAAAGCCTAGTTTAGAAATTGTGAGGTGTAAAAGTAATTTTGAAGAGTGTGAGCAAGTAACTATGAGATATCTACCCTAGATTAAGTCTTTCATGTTCTCGTAGGTTCTTTCAATGGTAAGACTATCCCTATTATTAAGGAATAGGTAGTCATTACCTTAGATGTGTTAAGGGACAAGCATAAGGTCATCATATGGTCATAAAAGTCAACTTAAGGGATGTCTTTAGCAATTCATAGGGACCAGCATAATTTATTCGAAGGGACAAGATCTTTATCGTAGGCATACTCGAATGGATTTGATCTTTTAAACTGTAGGGACTTGATGATTTATACTTGAAGGGACTTTGCTTAAGACACCCCTATATTCGAGGGACTTGACCATTTGTTTTAAGGCAACTGAGAGGGGTAACCTAGGAAGTGCAAGATGGCGATCAAAGATCGACTTACGTGTGTGAGTGTTTATTTTCAAATATTTATCTTTTTTAAATTAGTTATCTAAATTAAATTAATTACAATTATGTTTGCACTCCCTATTTACTAACCACACAATTTATATTAAAAAATAAGAAAATAAACACGGAAAATAAATCTACAAATTATTACACGGCTTTAGCAGATACATAATAATCAAATAAAAATAATAATAATAAGAATAAGAATAATAAATAAAACATAATCAAATATTAGCAATAACAAAATAATAGCAATAATAATAATGATAATAATAGTGAATAAAGAAATCAAAATTAAAATTTAAAAAGAGAAATTATTTTTAGGTTAAATAAATATTAGAAAATATTTAAAGGTTAATTAAGAAAATATAACAAATTTAATAATCATAAGAAAAATATTAAATTATTTACATATTAATAAAAATAAAGATTAATATATTACTTAGAGTTTAGAAAAATAAATTATTTTTGTAGGGTTAATAGAAAAATTAGGGTTAGTACTTTAATTAAGAAAGTTAGGTTTTTTTATTACAATTAAAATACATTATTTATTTATTTACAAAAATATATATAATAATTATATACAAATATATTATAAAATTAATACAAATAATTAACATTAAGAAAATAATGATAAGATTTATAAAAACATTATTGGTTATTAATTTAGAAAACATTTTAATTATATTAATTTAAATCAAAATGAAGAAAATATGAAAAAAAAACTAAGAAAATATGAAAAATGCTTAAAAAGATAGGACCTGGGATTTGATCCCAGGTCCTTTACCTCAACAACAACATACAAAACCAATTGAGTCAGCACGCGCTGGTGCTATCTATGTGCAACGTATCCATTATATTTTAAACCTGCAGCCAAAAATAAATATGTGAAAAAAAAAGTTGGAACCAAGGATTCGAACCCCAGCCCTTCTGCCTCCAAGCGCGTATCACCAACAAACTGAGCTACGCAACACACCTGAAATACAAATGCAAACACAATCTAATAAAATAAGTAAAGATTTGAAAACCCAATTTCGCGCCAAACTTCATCTCCTTCCTCTAGCTGTCGTCTTAGGCTATACCTACAGACATTCGTCACTAAATGTTTTAGTGACAGATTTTTTCCATCACTAAAGGTCCTGCATATTCAAATATCACAAACAACAAGAATAAATCACTTTTAATGGTTCAAACAAGTTAATATGATGTCCCTAAGTCCAATTGATTCATCAATTTCAATTGAAATTGCTCTTAGTCGTGGTTCCCAATTTCAAGTTTATGAAACCCTAATAATGGTCGTTTGAGTTTCAGGCTATGGTTCATCATGAAAACTATCCAGAAAGCTTGTAAACTTCATTCTAAACATAAAACAACAATCAAAATTAGTGTATGATGTATAAATCATAAGAATCGAAAAATTCAAAAGTAAGAATAAGAGTGAATCGATTTATGAATTTGATCATGATTTGGATGCGAATGAGGGTTGAGATATGTTCAATGATGTTCAAGGATCATGTTTAAACCTTCAAATTGCCTGAAAAACAACACAAAGTGAGAATCCGAATTTGAAATTTCTTTTAAAAAATTGAAGTTTGTTCTTGATCCTTGGAGGCAGCAAATTCGTCCCCTAGTATTGTGTTATGTTCATGTACATATCGTGAATGTAATTAGGTCAAAAAACTTGTCCCTTCTTTGGGCTTTTGGATAACTTGATGGTGAAGAAAGATATGATCTTAAAAGTGATTAAAATCAAATATTTTCATACTCTTAAAGCCTTGCACGAATTTGGAGTGTATCCAATCAAGTTAAATGGTGTTTATGATCTTCTAGAACAAGAATCAAATCTAAATATTGAGTTTTCATATTTTATTTTGATTTAAATTGATTTTTAATGAATAAAATCAAAATAAATAAAAAATAAACTATAAAAATATGAATAAATGAGAATTGAGTCGTGCATGATGTCATGGTAAATATTGGATCATAAAATTGCAAGCCCATGTGGAAAGAATTAGTTTTAAGACCCCATTTGCTCAATATACCTCTAAAATGTTTCCCAACTTTGCAAAGGCACAAATCCCTCAATTTTAAGGCTATGAAGGTGTTATTGGATATTCTGGAAAGCTTAGAGAGTCCTCTAACCAACCTCTTTGGTCTCATGTCCATATCCTTTACCATTTTCAAATTATGCCCTTTGGAAGATGTTGACTTTTAAAGTGACCTATAATGTTTTAGCTCATACCTTCCAAATGAAGCATTTTTGGGCTTGGCTTGTGAGACACAAAGTTGTAGAGAATTCAATTTCATTCAAAATGAGCTTTGGATGGAAATTTTTTGATGAAGCATGTGAAAGTTATGGTTGGTCAAAGTTCAGTTGACTTTTCCTATGAAAACCCTAATTTATAAACTCCTGATTCTTGATGATCTGAAATCTCCTTGATGAATCATGATCTAACCTTGATCAAATGATGAATTTTACATCATAAACCTGATGTTGGCAAAAAATCATGAAGTTTGACTTTGGTTTGACCACTGTTGACCTTAGTTTGACTTTTTAATTGCTTTGACTGATTTTTGCATATCTGATCATCTGACTGAGTAAATCTTTTGGGAAAGCCTAGAAAATTGACATAGGGATTATTGAAGACATATAGGATTCTATGAAGCTCACTTGAGGCCTTGGAATTTCATTTATCCTGATGAAATCCAAAACCCTAGTTTAGGGTGCATTGCTTAGGAGGAGGCTTTGTCTGAGAGAACTTCCAAGCTTTCTGGCTAATTGTGAACCTTGTGAACCTCTTGGGATACCTTGTGAACCTTGTGAACCTCTTGGGACACCTTGGTACACAATGCCTTGATTAGGGGAGGGAAAAGTTTGGGGTGAAACACTAATACACCAACTAGACTGAGCTTCACTCTGGTGAACTACTTTCTATGCTGTAGGCAGCTTTTCAGCATCCAAGTCCTACTTTGTGTGTGAAATCATCAGATAATTAATCAAAAAAACAAATTCCCTAGGGATCCTTATGTTTAAGCCCTATTATTGGCTTATGAGCCATTTTTTCTCTTTCTAACTTCTCGTTGTTTTCTTAAACTGTCGTGCTTGCTTAGAATAGAACTGTTTGCCAAAATTATCTTTCTTCACCTCATACTAAAGCAAAGATGATAATAAACTTCTTAATGACAAAGAGAATACAATGTATAAAATACATTTTTAATCTTTCTCCCTCGGGATTTTGGGCCTTTGCTTCTCAGTGTAACACCCAACTTCATTCTTAATAAAACAACTTAAGAATACTCAAACCATAGCAAAGACATACTATAAGCTGTTAAACATATTCACTGACACTTTTATTTGTCTTCATGCATTTCATTTGTATATGTTTGCATCTTTCTTGAATCTCTAAGTAGTTAGGATATCTCCATCCAACAGATACACCCTTTCGAAACACGTAAGATTTTATTTTCTTTACAACTTACTAGGGGTTTACAAAGATAAGAAGTTTCCTGGTGAAGTGCTTCTTTGTAAATTATCCACATCATCCTCTTGAGCTTTATCCAATGACCCATGGGCCTCATACAGTTAACCTAACTTCCTCTTGGGCTTAAACACAAGGACCCTCTCAACCTTCCTAAAATTATAGGAACAAATATTTTAGAATCAAACACCTATAGAAGTCTCCCTTTCCCCAATGGATGACCAAGATAGACTCCTCTTGGGCTTTGTACAATTGAATCCTCCCCAGAAAAGAGAATTTCTGATGACCTTCAAAACATTTATCAAACCAACAAACAAATACTTTTCATAAAGAGTTAGTCTACCAACAATCTTTCAGCCTCCCTTCTTAGGCTTCATATAAGATATAAATAAACCAAGAGTCAGTCTCTCACAAATAAGCTTCAAACCTGGGATTCCAAATTAGGACATAGATAAAACTTTACCTCAGAGTCAGTTTTCCTCCTTTAGCTTCAACCTTGGGCTTCAATCAAGGCACATATAAATCAAAATCTTCCCTCTTAGAGATGACAAATTCTCTCTACTGAGCACCTTTTAGCTTCAACAGGCTTTAATCAAGACACACACAGTCAAACATTTTACAGTCACTCAAAATCAGTCATAGTCTTGGACTTTAACTAAGCTAATTCAAAAAACAGTCATAATCTTGGACTTTAACTAAGCTAATACCGGTCACAGTCTTGGATTTTAACTAAGCTAAAAAACATCAATACAATAATAGTTTTGGACTTTAATTAAGCTCATTCCCAACAGTAATAGTCTTGGAATTTAACTAAGCTAAATTCCCCATAACAACAGTCGTAGTCTTGGACTCTAACTAAGCTAAATATCATGCCTTTCTTGAGCTATGCAAATTAAGATAACCCATTCAGCTGTCCTGAGCTATGCAATTCAGGTCACCAATTTAGTCCTCCTTTAGCTATGCAATTCAGGGTACCTATTCAGCCTTTCTTGAGCTATGCAAATCAAGATACCATTCAACTTATGCCTTGAGCTATGCAATTCAAGTAATCAACCAACCAGTTACAAACAACAATTTTTTCAGCTTCAATCCTGGGCTTTGATCAGGAAACAAACAAACTCTTCAGCTTCAACTTGGGCTTTGATCAAGACACAAATCAAACTTTTGAGCATCAACATCCTATGCTTTAACCAGGATATAAATCAACCCCTTCCTCCTAGCTCTAGCCTTTTAGGAGGAACTACGAAGCTCTGATCCCTCAATTCTCTTTTTGGGAGTACGTAGGCAAAAGGTCATAAGATCTTTGTGATCACACCAAACAAAAAACAACAATTAAGTTTCTAAACCTAAGAAAAAAACATCAGAAAATTATGATGATACAGAAACACAAAAATATCAACATTACCCTATCAATCAACACTCATCTCATACCCAGACCCATATAAAGAAACCCCCATCAAATATAAAAAGAACAAATTTTACACTAAACCAAAGGTGAAATATGCTAAAGAAGAACCCAAAATCATGTGGGCATCTGTTAAATAACAGTATGCAAAGCAAGGTAATTTTAAGATATCGTTTCCTTTCCATAACCAGCTTCATATGAAAAAAAAAGAAATCAGAAAGTAGCAAAAATGTGATAGTGATTAAAGACCATAAAAATCGAGCTACAAAGCTGATGAGGGAAGTCACCGAGATCAGAGACAAAATGGTGGGCATGACTACCGAAAATGAGCGTCTGAAGAATCAAGTTGCAGAGTTGGAGAGCAAGTTCGACTCCTAGGATAATGAAATGGAAGAGGAGGCTTCAATGACGACGATGACCAAGTTGTTTGCTTGCATTTTCTTGTTGGCGCAAGACAACTTGGCTATGGCTTCATTCGGCTTCTACAACGCTGTTGAGCAGCTCAAAGTGAAAAACCCCGGGGTGGAACTGATTGTGGATAGTATTGGTCCTCTTTATCACGTGGTGAAGGGTGTAGTGATCCCTCCCGACGAGGAGTTAAGTTTCTTGGCATGTGTGCCATGTTTACCTCGACCTGCGTGCCTTTTGATATATTTTTGGTTTATAGGACTTAGTCCCATTTTTGTATATTTTATGACAATATTCGGCTTGTTGGTCGACTTTTTGATATAATTATTATATAATTATTTCCCTTTTACCCTTTTGTTTATGCATTGTTATTCATAATATGCATGCTTTAAATATTTATGTTGTTGAACTAGGGATATGCTCGACGTGTTTTGGCAAACTCGATCAGTGTATGGAACTTGTCGAGAAGCGAGGTTTGTTATTGCTGAAGGAATGGGTCAAGGAATCAATCAAGTTCCTTATTCCCTTAAGGCTTAGACCTTTCCCATCGCGACTTGGGGGTCTTCCATGCTGGTATGGCAACGACAAATCTCGTTCAAGGTATCCCCGTTGGGTGAATCGTTTGTCCGATACCCGGGAAATAGTTTGCTTTCATTATGTTTAAGGGTTGTACTTATACCACGGTACATCCCTGTGGGCATTTCCCTTTCATAGCGAGGGAGGTCCGCCGGCATCTATCCTGCACTTTGGTTGGACATAGCTGTAATATTTTTTATATTTTTCAGCGTTCCATGGTCGAGAAAATGGTTCCCCATTAAGTTCTTCGAGGCAGTAGGCACCTGTGCCCATTTTGGATTTGACCCGATATGAGCCCTCCCAGTTCACAGCGAGCTTGCCCTCGCGTGAATCTTTCTGATTTCTGCACAGGATAAGACTACCTACCTGGAATTCTCATTTGATGATCCTGACATTGTAGCGTGATGAGATCTTTTGTTTCAGGGATGCTTCACGAAGAGATGCCCCCAAACGAATCTCTTCAACTTGGTCGAGCTCTTCTCTCAATGTTTCGTCGTTAAGTTCTTCTTCTCACAGAGACTGTATCAATATCTAAGGCTTTCTAATTTCTATAGGGATGACTGCTTCTGTTCCATATGTCATTCGAAATGGAGTTTCCCCGGTGGTCGAATGTGGAGTCGTCCGGTAGGTCCAAAGCATACTGTGGAGTTCCTCGACACATCTTTCCTTTGCCTCGCCAAGTCTTCGTCTAAGGCCTCGCAAAATGACCCTATTAGCAGCTTTAGCTTTCTCGTTAGTCTAGGGATGCTTGACTGATGCTAAGTGATGTTTGGTGCCCATCTTGGCGATGAAATCTTGGAAATTCATGTCGATGAATTGTGTGTCGTTGTGTGTTACCAGGGATTGAGGCACGCCGCACATGGCTAGGATGTTTCTCTTATAAAACCACAAAATGTTGAATGCAGTGATTCTGGCCAGAGCCTCGGCTTCTATCCATTTGGTGAAATAGTCGACGACCACAATCAGATATTTGTTTTGGAAGGAACCTACCGTGAATGGATCGAGGATATCCATTCCCCATTGTGTGAATTTCCAAGGCGAAGACATTGTATAGCACCCCAAAATTTTCCCTCTTATTTTCATATCATATAGCATAGCATATATCATTCATATCCCAATATCTTTGCATAGAAAGATGAGGCATAACATCCATAGTTAGAATCATAGGGCATGTGATCAGTCATCCATCAAGCTATGATTCTTCAAAGTCAAGATAGGAGCCAAGTGGTCTTTCAAGAAGCCTACAAGGGATCCTCATATCTTATACAAGCTCAAACGTATCATTAAGACCCTAGAAGGGACGTGGTTCATCAGAGGTTCATCAGTGCAACATTCTCCTACACAAGGAAACCCTAATTAGGGTTTTGCCTCAGTGTAAGATATCCTCTTAGATTTGACCAATTATTGTGGTCAAAGGCTTTCATATGGTATACAAGGCCTAAGGATGAAATTTTGTGCAAAAATTCATCAAGGAAGTCAGACATTGGTTCAGTTACTTATATTTGAAGAAAGAGGTCAACTGTGCAGAAGAAAAGTCAACCATGGGATTTTTTGGGTTCCAATCATGATTTTCAAGTCTATGGACTTTTATTTGGGCAAGAAATAACATGAATGATATTAAAAGTCAAGAATCAAGAGTTTGAAGAAAAGTGACTAAATTTGGAAAGTGACCTATAATGAAACTTTCAATTTTTGGCAATTTTTGCCCTAATTTCAATCCATTCTTTCATGATCAAGAAGGCTTCAAATGAACTTTCCTTAAACATGAAAGTTGTAGGGCTTGTTCTCCCCTTTCAAAAAAGTACTAGAACCCCCTCATATCATTTGTGGATCAAAAGATATGATTGATGGAAGTTGGATTATTTTTAGGAATTTTCAAATGTTCAAGTTTGGTACCATTTGCAAGAAGGTTCAAAATGACTTCTATTGAGTTCTAATGGTTCATTTCTCATCACAATACCAAAATGCAATGCATAACAAGGATTTTTTCCCAAAGAAACTCCCATTTTCGTGCACTATTGTCGCTCCCCGGATTTTCATCCCGGTGCAAACGCGAACCATCGGCGATGTTGGAGGTTGAGGTTGAATAGAGTCGCCAGCTAGGCATTTTTATCCCAAAGGAAAGGTAATGCTGCATAAACCTGGAAAGATATGGATAAGACAGTTGCGAACCAAAGAGACTGAGTGAGAGGGTAGGTTACGACCTGGGAAGGTATTAGCACCCAGATCGTCCGTCGTACTCGACGAGATCCACGCTTACCTGATTATGTTTAAAAGGGGATGGTGTATATGCTAACTGTGTATAAAAGGCTAGGGAGGAATGGATGTACAAAGTGTCAGTGCAAGAAGAAAGTGAGTGCTCAAAATTGAGGTTGAGGAAAGAGAACTGGGAGAAGGAGAGGGGGACAAAGACTTTTGTTTGATAACTATTAAGTTATGCTTACGTATCCTCTCGTGCAATGAGGAAGTCAGAACACCGTAGTTCGACTCAAAGAGACTTGGATGATTTTGTTGTGAACTGCTTGCTTGCCTATGCTCAAGTGTGTGACTCGTTTGGCTAGAGTGCTAACTGTCTTGCATTAGATGGAAGAAGCGAGTTCTCGTTTTCAGAGTGAGTGTGATGAGAAAAGAATCCCGGAGGAGACGTTTATTGTTTATTTTTTTGTATTTTCAGTTTTTTTATTGTTTTTGGTGTTTTGCATAAGATAATGAGCTTAAGCCTTAATCAAGGGTCGTAAAATCATTATATCACCCCTGATTAGGGATAATGAGTCTACTTAAGCATGGGATGGGAATCTTAACATAATTACCCTAATGATGCAAGATTAAGATCATTAACCTACTTGTGATTATTAAGTGTTTTTTTGGACTTTGTTTTGTGTTAAGTAATGAGTTTAATCTCTAATCAGGGATTATTGAACTCATTACACCATCCTAAGAGAAGGATGATAGATGAGAACACTTAAGATGAGGAAGACTCCTCAACTTAATCCATGGTTAGGGACTAAAATCATTATATAACAAGCCTTTATTAAAGTGGATTTTAATTAAGGGTGGGATTAAGAAATGAATTTTTTGTTTGTAAGACTAAACCTGAGGGGGACTTGTCCATTGAACACTAGGGTTAGTCCCTCTGAACCAACAGACAGAGATGTAACCCTAATATAAGGCCCAAGTTACAAGCTTAAGTCTTAATGATTATTGGGTGTTTTGATAAGGAGGTGTAAAAAACTTAAAGGTTTAACACTAAGTATTAAAGTTATACACTCCATCCTAAGATAAGGATACATGCATAACCCTAATTCAGAGTCTTAAAACTTTAACGGTTTAGCCTTGATTATGTGATGAGAAGCAGAGACTCAAGGAGACTCAAAGGTAAGAAAATAGGGGGGACTATGTACAATCCTAAAGTGATCATGCTTGGATATTCCTATGGTTTGTGAGGCTTAGAGAAAGATCTTCAAATGGCCACAAAGGAAGAAGAAGCAGATGAAAAGAGAAGAGAAAGGAGAATAGGTTACTTACTTCCTGAAGAAGTTAAGTAACCTAAGAGAAAGAAAGGGAGCAAGAGAGAGCATAAGTGAGTCAAACTCACTTCAAAGACAAATAAAGATGAAAATGAAGAGATTGGACGTAGAGGCAAATCCACATCCTAAACAACTTACCTGAAGCCCCTGAAATGGTTAGTATGAATGCATAAGATGTGAAACAAAAGGAAACAAGACAAATGAAGATGCAATGATCAAGACCATAAGTGAAAACACAATGCAAATGTGTTATGAAATGCTGCAAAGTCAAATACAATGCATATGCATGATCATACAAGAGATGGGATGCAAAGGAAGGCATGTTAGAAGCTTTAAATCACATGAATACACATAAGAAGTAATGAATGAAAAACATACCAAATGGATACAACAATGATCAACCAATGTTCATACATGTACTAAGGTATCTAAGATGACATACAAATGCATGATATGTCATGACAAGTTCACATGATGAAGGTATGCAAAGATGAATGCAAATGAACATGGCAAATTAGGGTTTTAAGAAAGTATGAGATGCATATGATCAAAACAGAAGCAAAATATATGATAAAAAATTGAAAATGCAACCAAATGAACCCTAAACACGCATAAGATCACTCCCCAAAGATGGAGGTCAGAAGCTATACCAAAGTCAAGTTATGGTTTTTCTAAGTCAGGCTAGGGTTTTGGGTACTTCTTCAAGAAAAATTCCAAACAAATGGAAAATGAAATACAAAAATATGAGTTAAATACTCTGGATACTACATGCAAAGTATGAAAGGATGCAAAAAGAACCATGCACAAACTCATCTTGGTTGATCAAAAATGGAATTTTGAAGTTAGGGTTAGAAAAATAGGAAATTTGGAAACCCTAATTCATGGTTAATTGTCAAAACTTGATCAAACCCTAAAAGAAATTTGTAAGATGAGTTTGTAAATTGTTCTAAATATGTAAGAATACTTCATGATTTTTTTTGTGATTTTTAAATACCTAAAAGTATTTTTAATTAATTAAAATGTATTAATTAATTAAATAATACAATTAAATGATTTAAAAATATATTTTTAATGCAAAAATTAAAAATAAATTTTTTTTTTTGGTTTCTGAAAATTATTTAAAGACAAAATGCAAAAGATCAAATTTTTATAAAATGGTTTGCTATTTTAAATAAATATATGAAATAAAATGAAATAAACAAAATAAAAAATGAAAATTAATTACAAGGAAAGGCCATGATTGCGTTAGAAGTGGATAAAGGGCTGAGATCTCAAGTCAGCTTGACTTGAAGTACGAAGATCCAAGGGTCCAGATTCAAATTTTGCTTACGCGCGTGATCCAAGGGCTGAGGTTCATTTTGAGTTAATTTAATTATAATTAACTTAATTAATTAAAATTAGGGTTTAATGACACATCTAAGCCGTTCATACACTAACCTAATCTCAATCCAATGGTTGTGGTTCAATGTGGGCTCACTAACCCTAATGACTTTCAGATGACAGGAACAGTGCTCCGATCATCTTCTCCGGCCAACCCCAAACCTAACTTCTTCTACATGCCACTAAAACTCATGAAACCTGCCCAAAAATGATTCTCTAACATCATACAACACAAATCAATCAACAAAAGTCCTTTATATTGCATGAATCATGAGAATTGAAGCAAACATCAAACACGGGCAAACTTTTAGAACATCAATACATACTCATTTTTCACTCATTTTCAATTCTAAACATATCATGGTGATCAGGATAACATGTAGAATCAATTTATAACAAAAAAAATGAAGTTCTGGAAAAATTGTTGAGGGATACCTGAACTGGAGTTCTTCAAACTGGAGCTTTCAAGGCCTTCCCTTTGTGCAAACCAACTCCCTTGGACCTCCTGAAGCTAATAAGATGCTTGGATGAAGTTTATTTTGGCTGGTTTATGAGATACAGTTCTGATATGGCAGAAATCGTGTTTGTGTTTGAGGCTGTTTCAGGTCATGGTGATGGGTGGGTTTTGTTCCTTGAGTGATGAGGAGTTGAATGGTGAAAAAAAATGTGATTTTTGATGGCTGTGCAATGAGTTTCGAAGAGGGGAAATTTTTGAGGATTTTTTGCAATCTGAGCTTGTGTGTCCTTTCAAGGCTTCATGTGTTGTGTTTTATGATCCTTGGGGTTTGCATAAACAATTGGAATGAGTCAGAAGAGTGGTTGTGCACTGTGGGAATGGCATGGCTCCATTGGCCAAAAAGTCAAAAGTTTGTGTACTTGAGGCATGGGCTGGGACATAGGTGATTTTAGGGCTTGAGCTGCCTCAGCTGGCTTCAAGGAGGGTCGTAGGATCGAAAGTTGTGAACTGTATGGCCTGGATCATGAGATTGAACATGTTTTGCAAGTTGCCACTTTTGAGAATTTTGTGAAAATTGGCCATGAAACTTGTGAAGCAAGGTATGATTTTTGGTCTTGAGATGTTTCTCATCAATGTTATGAAGTGTAGAATTGAATTATAGGTCATGAGAAGGCTTGGAAATCAAAATTGCACATTTCCCTCTTTGGCATGAACTTGAAAATTATGTGAGTTTTGCCAACTTTGATCCATCATACTTGAGTTCTAGGATGAATCAATAGGATTTCTTGTACTTTTTGAAAATGGGAATATCCAATCTACAACTTTCATGTTTGAAGAAAATTCATTTGAAACCTTTTTGATCAAGAAAGAGGAGGTTGAAGATCTTTCCTAAAATGGAAAGTTTTCATTACAAGTCATGTCCAAAAATGGCAACTTTTGCAATGGCTCAAAATTCTTCAATTTTGTGAAGTTCCAAGCATTCCTAAGATCAAATAAAGATCATAGGATCTCAAATTGATGATGATGACCCTTTGGAACCCTTGTTGGTGGTCTCAAATGCCCTGATTCTGACTTTTCTTGCACAACAAGTTACCACTTGATCAGATGACTTCCACAAGGAATTTTTGCTTCAAATTTGATACACATGCTCCTTATATCATATATAGACCAATAGAATCAAGAATGGCAAAAATATTTTGAGTGTAAGGGCCTCAAACCCAAAACCCTAATTTCTGGTCATCTGTGCAGGAGCCTTGAGCCTGCCTGGGGTAAATGTGCAATCCTCTGAGATTTTGTGACTTCAAAACAAACTTGGAGGTATAATATGATCATAGAACACTCATGGACCCTCTTGGCATGCTTCATGGCCTCTGAGATAGCTCAAACCACTTCTAAGATTCATCTGATCACAAACCCTAGCTATGCAACTTATGCAGTGAAATGACTATGCAGTGTGAGATGTTATGCTTATGTAATGCAATATGAAGGATCACAAGCCAAGGTGTGAGAAAAAAGTGAGGGCAAATTTAGGGTGTTTACTGCTGCCCCTATTCAAGCATGAGTTAGCTGTGTAGGATATAAGCGCATTTCTTAACAGACAAACAAGATAACTTGTGGTTGAATACTAAGACAGTCCAAAATTTGCACTTTTTATTATAAGAAGAAAAGAGATATAAATTGTAATAAACATTATAGACTAAATATCAAATGATAGCGACGGAGGACGACCATCGAGCAGAGGACGACTGATGGGGATGAAAACGGTGAGAAACGCACTGATGGGGACGCCCATCATGCCGGGGAATAAAGAAACTGCGACGGGGAAGGCCATCGGGTAAAGTGATGAAGGACGATCATCAAGATAAAGAAGAAAAATACGACAGGGATGACCATCGGGTAAAGGATAAATGAAACAATGATGAGGGACGGTCATCAAAAAGGTGAAGGACGATCACCGAGCAGGGGACGACTGTTGAAAAGATTCTGACATAGGACAAATGTCGGATAAAAAGATCAATGATTGGGACAGTCATTGGATAACATGATGAGGGACGGTTATCAAAATAAATGATGAGGGATGGTTATCAAGAGGTGAAGGACGATAACCTAGCAGGGGACGACTGCTCTGTTATGGATTATCTCGACATAGGACGAATGTCGGATAAAAAGGATCGACGATGGGGACGACCATCGGATGAATGTAGAGGTACGGTCATCAAAATAAATGATGAGGGGCGGTCATCAAGAGGTGAAGGACGATCACCTAGCAGGGGACGACTGCTCTGGATTATCGCGACATAGGACGAACATCAGATAGAAAGTTGTTTTGTTGGAGACTTCTGGGGATAGATAAACACGGACGAGTGTTTAAGCCCTAAATATAAAATGGTATAAGTGTTTCGATAATGTGTATAGATTAAAGATAAAGACGACTATCCTTAGGACCACGATACAGAGTGTATCGATAAAAACAAACAACAACGCGTGTTTAAGGAGTGATGATACGGAAGAGTATCAACTGATTGAACAAGGAACACAAACGAGTGTTGATCTGCCGGGGAGATGCGTAAGATACAGACGGGTATCAAAGAAATATGTATAAGTAGGATACGGACGAGTATCAGAAGGGTTGTGTATAAGTATGTACAAGTATTTGTATTGAAAGTGCAAAAGGATATTTTAGTTTTTATCTGCAGGGGATAAGTTTTTCTTGCGTATTGCTGGAGGAGTGATTTTGGTATTTGCAGGTGACTGGCTCGAACCCGACTTATGATCATGAAAATGTTTGATTTTTTCCGCAATGCTCCGTATTAGACGGAATGCTACGCTCTGTTTGGGGAGGTATGATGCGAATGCTATGATTATGCAAATGAGAGAAACGAGATCCGAGATCTGAAATTTGCTGGGAGAACGGATCACTGGGCGATCTGTGGGGAGAAAGGATCACTGCACGATCTTTCTGGAGAACTCTGGGGGAAGAACTCTGTGGGGACCCAATGTTGGGGATTAGAAGATCTGGCAACTTGTTGGGGAAGAGTGATATAGGCATTGCTTTGGAGATCCTGCTTGGGGAGGAGGGAACTTCTGGGAAGTAATCTGTTGGAGGATCAGTTTTGTGGGGATACTCTGAGGGGATAAAAAGCTTTGTGGGGGAATACTTTCATCAAGTAGTCCTTCTAATGATGTGACTGCTGGGGATATAGTGCCTGATATGCCCCATGCTGTGAAAGGTTGTCCGCCTTGAGTACCTGCAACCTGTCAAACAAAGGAAACGCACAAGTGCCCTGAGGTATCCTCAATCGGATTCCGTCATAGGAGTTAGGTTTGTTTAAAAGCACATATTTCCTGCAAGAATTTATTGAAAATGGCTTATATGTTTCCGTGCAAATGTTGTATTTACGAAATTTGGACATTTTGCAAACAAACAAAAAAGGTACAAAACAAAGTGTGAATGAATATTTGACTTTATTGATTTGTGTGCCCTAAATAGGTGAGTACAGTGAGAAGCTGATCCCTGAAATGAGGAGATTGCTACAAAATTGAGAAAATAAAAGTCCTATTTGGCAATGCTGAAGTTGATGCTTCAATCTTCCTTTTGCTATGACATGTATGACCTGAACGCTCTTCTTATCTTGCTTTCTGAAGAAAGTTGATTCTGACCGACGCTTTGTCCTTTCGAAGCTTGCCATGTTATGTAAGTGATACAGACGAATTTAGAATGCAATTGTTCGCTTTTTCCCTGATTTTGCGTGGATCACCCTTTCGGGTCTTCAATCCACCGGGATACCCTTTTTTGCCTGAGTTGTCCGATGTGGCTTTTCAACTCAGCGGGTGTACATTTTTTTAATTTTATTTTCTCTTATTTTTGCCAGAGTTTTTTATTTTGTTTTTGACTCGCCGGGATGCCCTATTTTTATCCTGGACTTACATTCATTTTTTATGTCCATCGGGTCATTTATGCGAAGTATTTTTTAACTGCATCTAAATTCACAGGAGACAGTGTAACACCCTAATTTTTGCCCTAAGATTTCTTCGCATTTCATTTGCATTTCGCATACAAACAAGATCGCACTGGATTTCGAGTTTCTCCTCAGATGTGGGTCTATGCTTCGCAGGGGATCACCATTATTTTTACTGCTTTATCTTTATTTATATTTACTGACTTCTAACAAAAATACAAAAAATATGTTGCAGTGTTCTTCTTCTTCTCTGTGTTGCAGGTTTGCGAAGATGAGACAGTAATTTCATTCAGATGCGTTTGTTCAGTCACAATTTGATTCAAATGGATGTTTGACCTAATATTGGTCGAACTATCAAAAAATTGCTTCGACTGCCAGTTGTGTGTGCCAGTAATTCATTCATCAGGAAATGCGTTTTCAAAGTACCAAGTTGGGTTTTGTGACAGTTGTTTTCTGTGCAAAGTTTGGTTTGTTCATCAGTTATCAGGCAGTGTGTTGCGATTTGAATCTTCAGTGTTTATCTGTTCATCGGTTCATTAATCAACGATTCATCTGAGGATTTATTTTACTCAGTTTGGTTTCGAATTATCAGGGCTTGAATCAGACAGTTTTCAGATGACAGTTGTGGCTCGAGTTGCGAAATATTTAGTTGGCTTTGTGATTGTATGTATTCATTTTATCAGAGGCTTGTGCAAGAAAATCGAGATTGGTTGTGGGCTTGAAAACCAAATTCTATCCATTTATCCGTTCCATCCATTTTCATTCGATCCTTAAACCATCACTTCTTTTTATCCATTTCTATTCATTTTCCATTTTTTTTACCGACTATTCATATTAAAGTCACCTTTCAAAATCCCTTTTCTTTCGAATATCCATATTCATTTCCCAATTTTTACCAATCATTCATTATCCATTTTCAATTAATTTTTTAATCCATCCCGATCATTTTATTCGTTATATTTTCATTCTCCATCTCTTTTAATCCATTTTCTTATCATTTTTTTTCTTTTTAATCATCTCCAATTAATTCATTTTTTTTTCATATTCTTAATTCATTAATAAAACACATTTGCTTTCTTTAAGCCTATTTGTTTTTTTTATCCAATTAATAATAAGTATAAAAAAAATAAACAATAGAAATATTTGATTAAATCAATGATTTGTTATTTTATTTTTGTTTTACAAAAGAGCCCAATGCTGCACATCCAAGTTTCTCCCGTATACCAGCTTCATGTTTGGCCCCACAGCTCAGCCATCAACAATAATTTCCAATTACCAGCTTTGCCCCCAACAATGACTTCAAGCCTCAAGCCTTTACACGCCTACTCCACACGCAATAGCCAAGCCAAGCCTCAAGCATCCCTTCACAACAATACGCCGCCCACTTGCCAATAGCAACAGGCCCAGCGCATATTTCCAGCTATCCCAAGCTAGCTCACGCGTATGCATCAATCCAGCTGCAAGGCCAAAGACTTCACATTACTTGCAAAACGCACTCATACCTAGCCTTTCCGTACACATCCTGCAAGCCGTTCACAAAGCCTCAGCTAACATATATCACTCCAAGCCGTAACTTCCTCACACCAATTTACACGCCCAACTGATCCCGCCGCAGCCATTAGCAACAACATACACAAGCCCCTACTTCATCCCTCAGCTCATCAAACTTAAGCCTCACAGCTCTTGGCCCACACTCCAAATCAACAAGCTTATGCCTTCAAGCCAAGGCTTCATCTGCCGTACCACAACTCCAACAGCCGCACGCGTTATGCACATCATCCACACGCGGTTAGCACAAATACACCTAAAACCAATAAGCAAAACGCAAAGTAAATTAGATCAAAACGCAGCAGCATGTAAAATCACAAAAAAACTCAGATTCGAAAACGCAAGCAAGCACGAGCATCCCGTGACCATTCTCAAAACGCGTCCGAATCCATTCCAAACGACATCACCTTCCTTCACACTTCTTCTATAAAAGCAACTCTTCACTCCCTCTTTAATCAAGCTTCGATAGCCTCCTCAAATCCCTGGCCAAATCTTTCCCCAATTGAAATCCCTCAATCAACCTTCAAATCCTCAATCAATTTTTTCCAAAAAATCCCTAAATCTCTTCTAATCTTCAAACCTAACCGAATTGACTGAGAGAAGAGAAGAAAGAAATCCGCGCAAGAGTTGAAGAAGAAGGAAACGAAATCGCGATTGAGAGAAAGAGATCCGTTTGGATTAATTTGATTTTCGAAGGTGAGGGTGCTTGAGTTGGATTCGGCCGTGACTTGTTTTGTTTCTCTCCCTGTGTTTTGTTCGTGAGAGAAGAAGAAGAAGACTTCATTTCTTCTTTCTTTTTCTTATTTATTTTAAATTCTGTTTTATTTATTTATTTATTTTAATAAGAAAGAATGCATTAAGTTTGACCTTGGATCCATTGATCCGTTTCATATCCACACCCGCGGATTACTTTACCCACCATCCTCATTTTCTTTTCTTTTTTGTTTTCTTTCTTTTCTTATTTTTTTAATTTGTTTTGTATAGAAATAGTTTTTGAAGAAGGAATCTTATAAAAAGCATCTTAGGTTATATTTTAAAAGAAAGATTTTAGAATATGTTTTAAAAATACTTTAGAAAATTATTTTAGGAAATTATTTTAAAAAAGGATTGTTTAGAAAAGACTTGAGAAAAGAATTTAAAAATATTATTCTATTTCTTTTTGGATCTATTTTTGGATCCATTTGTCTTCATCTCTTTTTTAATTTTGGTCGATGACAATCTTCCGATTCGGGATTGTTGATTTCCGATTAAGTTTAATCTTCATTATTTCAAATCTATGGATGAATGATCATTTGGATCATTCTCCATACTTTGAGATCATGATAGGTTGCTTTTCGATGAAATTCAACGATAATCTCGATTAAGATTAGACCTTCCTTTTTTTCTTTTAGTGTGGCATGTTTTCGGAGAACGATTCATTATATCGTTTCTCTAACATGTATTAACACGAATATTTTCCACTTTAATTAGTGGTGGCCGGCCTCATTTGTAGGGTAATTACTCCGTAAATTACTCGGCGATTGCTTAACATAGACCTACATTCGTCCCGATTCGATTAAAGATCCACTTGGATCCGGTTGCCTCGATTTTATTTTCCTTGTTGTGGTTGTGCTTGATTAAGTTCATCATACCACCTTATATTGTAAATATTATAATAATGTGAATATAATTGTTTAAATTTAATCTCTCGCACCTTATCCTTTTATTTTAATCTCTTGCTCCCTTATCTCCTTATTATATTTTGTCATATTATATCATATATCATTTGTTTATATTCATATTGTGTTTGTTTTTATTTTTGTCCATTTGAATATCAAAACACGTAATAAAGGATTAAACTCTTAAAAGATTTGTGACTTATAATTGTGGACTATGGTTACTATCCCTTTGCTTTTGGAGAATGGACTTAGACTTCTAGGTTCTCCCTTTGCTCAAGTTGGAATGGATTGGAAACCTCGACTTCAAATTATGTCATTAACTTTTGAAGATGGAAATTTCGAATCTTTGAAGAATTGTGCATATCATAGTTTGGTAAATTCTTTCCTTATCTTTTAATTCAAGCATTAAGACTAGTCTCATCATCTTTTCCCCATTCTTTAATTTTCAAAACTTCTTCCTATTTCAAAACCTTCTTGTTTTCTAAACTTCAAACACTTTCATAAACAAACCTTGACTTAGGTCAAGCGATTTTTAATCTTT
Source organism: Lathyrus aphaca (assembly GCA_963966055.1). Lineage (NCBI taxonomy): Eukaryota > Viridiplantae > Streptophyta > Magnoliopsida > Fabales > Fabaceae > Lathyrus > Lathyrus aphaca. The sequence continues at coordinate 319,348,179 of OZ014519.1, read as the reverse complement.
TCATTTTATTTTCTTAACCAAATATTAATCCATGTAAATATATCAAAACCATTTTCTCATATCCTTTAAAAAATGCAAACCCACTCAATTGTTTTTGTGCTTTGTGCACCTTTTTCTTTTTCCCATGTTTAGATATGATTCATCCCTTCTAGCGGAATTATTCGCTAAGGGATGACGACTTATCTCTACATTCTAAAATCAATTCAACTCATTTGTTCTTTTCAAACTTTGTACCACGAGCTACGAGGTTTTGATCTCGCATTGCACTTTGTGGGTACGTAGGCATAAGGTGTTAAAACCTTATCAAACACAAAATCATTAAAAAATATTCTTCTCCTCATCTCTTCCATCATTTTAAACAAACCAATTTCAGACCAAAAAGCAATAAGTATTTCAAAGGGCTCCCGTGGAGTACCACGGATGAGTCGGGTGCCTAAAACCTTCCCGGTTCATAACCAATCCCCTTACCCAATCTCTGTTTATTTCTTTTAGCCTTTGCTTTTAGAATCCTAGGTTTTTATTCGTTCTTTTACCTTTTTCCATTCGGAAATAAAGAAAAGCGCGGTGGCGACTCTGTGTTAATCGAGTCAAGTTAATCAATAACTTACACTCACGATTTTACCGCTACAGACAGGAAATCTTCACCATCCATGGTTGCGAGCATCAGTGCTCCACCCGAGAAGACTTTAGTTATCACATAGGGACCTTCATAGTTTGGGGTCCACTTGCCCTTGTGGTCTGTATGAGGAGGAATGATTCTTATCAGTACAAGCTGTCCCACTTGATATTCCCGAGGTCTGACTTTTTAATCGAAGGCTTTCTTCATCCGTTTCTGATATAACTGACCATGACAGATAACTGCTAATCTCTTTTCTTCAATCAAGCTCAGTTGGTTATAACGAGATCGGACCCATTCTTCTTCTTCCAGTTTTACATCCATCATTACCCACAAGGAGGGTAATTCAAATTCAACAGGCAGGAATGCATCCATACCATACACAAGCTGATAAGGTGTTGCCCCGGTAGATGTCCTAATGGAAGTTCGGTACCCATGCAAGGCGAATGGTAACATTTCATGCCAATATTTGTATGTGACCACCATCTTTTGCACAATCTTCTTAATGTTCTTGTTAGCCGCCTCAACAACGCCATTCATCTTTGGCCTGTAAGGATAAGAGTTGTGATGTTGAATTTTGAAGTCTTGGCACAGCTCTGTTATCATTTTGTTGTTAAAGTTTGAACCATTATCAGTAATGATTCGCTCGGGAACTCCATATCGACAAATGATATCCCTTTTCAAAAATCGGGCTACCACTTGCTCGATGACATTTGCATACGAAGCTGCTTCAACCCATTTGGTGAAGTAATCAATGGCTACCAGGATGAATCTATGACCATTTGAAGCAGTTGGCTCGATCTTTCCAATCATATCAATACCCCACATGGCGAAGGGCCAGGGTAAAGACAATATATTCAAAGGATTAGGAGGCACATGCACTTTGTCTATGTAGATCTGGTATTTATGGCATTTTCTGGCATATGCACAACAATCTGCATCCATTGTGATCCAATAGTAACCTGATCGCAACAATTTCTTCGCCATTGCATGTCCTCCGGCATGGGTACCGAAAGAACCCTCGTGTACTTCATGCATGAGTAAGTCTGCTTCCTTCTTGTCAACACATCTGAGCAAGACCATGTCGAAGTTTCGCTTGTATAAGGAGCCATCAGTGTTGAGGAAGAAACTGTCAGCTAGCCTTCTTAACGTCTTCTTATCATTGGACGATGCCCCAGGTGGGTACGTCTGAGTTTCTAAGAAGCATTTGATGTCGTGGAACCAAGGTTTGTTTTCAGTAACAGTGTCCACAGAAAATACATATGCCGGTCGGTCTAGTCTGGATACTAAAATATGAGGTACATAGTTAGCAGTTTGTACTTTGATCATATATGAAATAGTGGCCAAGGCATCTGCAAACTGATTCTCATCTCGAGGGATGTATTCAAGCTTGACTGTTGTGAAGAAAGTCAACAATCTCCTTGTATAGTCACAGTAGGGAAACAATTGGTTTTGATGAGTATACCACTTGCCATTAGTTTGGTTGATCACCAATGCTGAATCTCCGAATACGTTCAAGATTTTGATCCTGAGGTCAATGGCTTCCTTAAGACCCATGATGCAAGCTTCGTACTCTGCTTCGTTGTTAGTGCAGGCAAATGTGAGCTTTTCTAAGAAAGGCAGATGGACTCCTTTGGGTGTAATAAGCACTGCACCAACTCCACGACCGTTACAATTAACTGCCCCATCGAACATCATAATCCATGCTTCTTCTGGATCATGCCCTTTAGTGTGAATAGGCTCTTCACAATCTTTTGACTTTAAGAACATGATGTTTTCATCATGGAAATCAAATCTCATAGGCTGGTAGTCATCAATCGGTTGCTCAGCCAGATAGTCAGACAATACACTGCCCTTGATGGCTTTCTGAGAGGTGTACTGGATATCATATTCTGTTAGAATCATTTGCCACCTTGCAACCCTTCCGGTAAGTGATGGCTTCTCAAATATGTACTTGACGGGGTCCATCTTTGAGATCAACAAGGTAGTATGAGTCAACATATACTGTCTTAGTCGGCGAGCAGCCCACGCTAAAGCACAACAAGTTTTCTCGAGCAGTGAATAACGTTGTTCACAGTCGGTAAACTTTTTGCTTAGGTAGTATATTGCATACTCTTTTCGACTAGACGCGTCATGCTGGCCCAACACACACCCTATTGACTCATCTAATACTGTTAGGTACATTATCAGAGGTTTTCCTTCAATTGGAGGAGAATTGGAGGTTCTTGCAAATACTCTTTGATCTTGTCGAAAGCTTTTTGACAATCATCGTTCCACCTGACTGTTTGTTCCTTTCTTAGCAGTTTGAACAAGGGCTCGCATGTTGCAGTGAGATGAGATATGAACCTTTAAATGTAGTTCAATCTACCTAAGAACCCTCGAACTTCTTTCTCAGTCTTAGGTGTAGGCATTTCCTGAATTGCTTTGACTTTGTCGGGATCAACCTCAATTGCTTTTCCGCTTACAATAAAGCCCAGCAGCTTACCAGAACGTACCCCGAATGTGCATTTGTTGGGGGTTCAATCTTAACTGATACTTCCTCAGACGTTTGAACAATTTCAATAGGTTTACTAAATGGTCTTCTTCTGTGAGGGACTTGGCAATCATGTCATCCACGTAGCACTCGATTTCTTTGTGGATCATATCGTGGAATAATGTTACCATAGCCCGTTGATATGTTGCACCGGCGTTCTTCAAACCAAACGACATTACTTTGTAGTAGAACGTGCCCCATGGTGTGACGAAGGTTGTCTTTTCCATGTCTTCGGGTGACATCTTGATCTAATTGTATCCAGAAAATCCGTCCATGAAGGAAAATACCGAGAACTGAGCTGTGTTGTCTACCAATACATCAATGTGAGGTAATGGGAAGTCATCTTTCGGGCTTGCTCTATTCAGATCCCGGTAATCAACACACATACACACCTTGCCATCCTTCTTAGGTACGGGTACAATGTTAGCAACCCAAGGCAGGTAACTAGTTACAGCGAGAAAAACGGCGTCCTACTGCTTTTGTACTTCCTCTTTGATTTTCATGGCCATGTCTGGGCGAGTACGACACAAATTTTGTTTAACTGGCGGACAATCCTCTTTCAATGGCATCTTGTGCATGACAACATCTGTATCCAAACCCGACATATCTTGATAGGACCAAGCGAACACATCGACATATTCTCGCAACATACTGATAAATTTTTCTTTTACCGGAGCTTGCAGACAAGCTCCAATCTTCACTTCTTTCACGTCTTCCTCGGTACCAAGATTGATAGTCTCAACCTCCTCCTGATGAGGAGCAATCACTTTTTCCTCTTGTCTCAATAACCTGTCTAACTCTTCAGGTAAATCATAGTCTTCTTCAACCCCTTCATCTGCTTGATTAATCAGATTGTCGAAGTCATATGAGGTCATAGCAATGTCGCTATCGGTGCAATCTGGAGGGGTATCTCTGCAAGGGTTGATATTTGGTTCATTTTAGGGATTGATTTTATCTTATTTAGAAAAAGTGAATGATGTTTTTATTAAGAAAAACATTGCCATTTATTGTTTAGTGCGAAAATAACAAAAATGAAAAGACAGTGAGCGAAAAAGATTGTTTGCAAAATGATGTCCATTGTTCATTAATATTCAATTTGCACAAATACATATGGCCCTATTACAAAATGAGTCCCGACATCTTGGGAAAGATGCAGGACTTTGATGCATGCTTAAAACATGAAATAATAATTACTCTGCAGCAGTAACCCTTATAATTTCCTGCGAAGACCAGTTGAGGACTTGTTGGCCCGTGACTCTTGGACGGATCCAGCTTTCCAGGTTGTAGTCGCTCTCAGCCTCGTCTTCCAAAGTGTTGACAACATCCGGGGTCAACATTCCCCCACTTATGAACTTGGGAGCTTCAGCAGCCTCCCCTGGAACTTGTCGGGATGGTCTGTAACCCAAACCTAATTTGTCTTCTTTCATCTGAACCTTTAGTAGCTTGCCCCAGCCTTGGGCATTCCCTTCTTCCATAACCTTCTGAGTTTGTTTGTAGGAAGCAATTGAGGTGCCCATCCTTTCCTCTTGGGATGAAACAAACACCTCAGTTGTAGCTTTGTTGATGTTCAAAGCTTCAAAACCCTGACTCATGGTTTCATGGATCTCCCCATCCATTTCTATGTACTTGTATGTAGCCAGGTGACTGACAAAGATGTCTTATTCTCCACAGATGGTGATAATTTGGCCTTCCCACTCATATTTTAACTTCTGGTGAAGGGTCGATGTTACCGCGCCGACGGCGTGGATCCAGGGTCGACCCAACAAACAACTGTAGGCAGGCTGTATGTCCATCACATAGAAGGTAGTTTTGAAAACTTGCGGGCCAATTACCACGGGCAGCTCAATCTCTCTGAGAACCGATCTCTTAGAACCATCAAAAGCTCTGACAACTAGGTTGCTCGGACGGAGTGCAAGACCATCGTACTCCAACTTGACTAAAGCTTTCTTTGGCAATACATTGAGTGATGATATGGTATCAACAAGGACATGAGAAAGTACAACCCCTTTACATTCCAAAGTGATATACAAAGCCTTGTTGTGGTTACGCCCCTCCGTAGTCAAGTCAGCATTGGTGAAACCTAGTCCATGACTAGTATTGACATTTGCAACCACCATTTCTAACTGGTTGACCTTGATCTCTTCAGGCACATAAGATGCATGCAGGACCTTGAGTAGCGCATTCCGGTGAGCCTCGGAACACATGAGCAGAGATAGTATGGAGATCTTGGAGGGTGTTTGGTGGAGCTGATCCATAAACTTGTAGTCACTTCTCTTGATAATCCTCATGAACTCGTCAACATCTTGATCAAAGGACGTCTTCTGAGTTTCTTTTGCAGCTTGTTCTTCTGGCACCACACTTTTTCCTTTTGCTTTGACAGCAGCTTCTGCTTCAGCATTAATTCTTGGAAACTGTGAAGCAAAGAGACGTCCGCTTCGAGTGAAGCCTCCGCCTCCCCCAACATTGTAAATTTGTGGTGCAGGATTTGAAAAGTCAAGGGTAACTTTCCTTCCGCGATGGTAGAGATTTGAGCCGTATTGCCAAGGCACGACACTGTTGTTATCATACGGAATTGGTCTAGGCACCGTGATGGTCACCGGACTAATTGCAGCAGAGGAAGGGGTAGTGATAGTCTGTGGATCATAGTAGATAGTGATAGGAGGTCTGGTTGAAGATGGTGCAGGTGCAGGAAGTTGTTGATGTTGATGAGGGTGTTGCTGAAAGTTGTTGTTGAGAGAATCCGGAACATGGATCGTTGCTGGATCATAATAGATGGTAACCATTGAGATGTCATTGCTGGTGTTTGTTGTTGTTGTAGCTGATTCCGTTGAAATGACTTTTGCTGGCGTTGTAGAAGATTCTGCTGAGATAATGTTTGCTGGTGTTGTAGGAGAGATGTTTTTGTAGTTGTGGAAGATGGAACTGCTGATGTGATTTATAGGATGCCTTCTCTGATAAGACTGCTAATACCATTCTTCAAATTTTCACAACCATTGGTGGAAACTTTGCAAGCTTCACAACGGTCCTCACAACCCGGAAACACTTGGCACTTCAATAGATGAGCTTTTACTTCGGCCAGTGGTGTTTGAATACTTGCAATGTCATCAATCAAAATTGCTGGTTGGTCCTCCTCGATGGCATTGATATTTGGCTCATCATGATTTGGTATTGGATTCCTTGTGACATTTGGTGGAGGTGCAAAATTCAAAGCTTTGGAGTCAATCAAATCTTGGACTTTCATGTGCAGGGTGTAGCGGTAAAATCATGAGTGTAAGTTATTGATTAACTTCACTCAATATACACAGATTCGCCACCGCACTTTTATTTATTTCCAAATGGAAAAAGGAAAATGAACGAACAAAACCTTAATGAATCTCAAAAGCTAAAAAGCTCAAAGAATCAAACAGAGAATGGGTACGGGGATTGGTTACAAATCGGGAAGTTTTTAAGCACCCGACTTGTCCGTAGTACTCTACGGGAACCCTTTGAAATGTTTACTGCATTTTTGGTTTGAAATAGTTTGCTTGAAAAAAGATTGAGGAGATGAGAAGAAGAATGTTTTTTAAGATTTTGGTGTTTGAAGAGACGAACGTCTCATGCCTACGTACCCACAAAGTGCAATGCGAGATCAAAACCCCGTAGTTCGTGGTACAAATTGTGAAAAGGCAAGTGAGTTGAATTGATTTTACAATGTAAAGATAAGTCGTCATCCTTTAGCGAATAATTCCGCTAGAAAGGATGAATCATATCTAAACATAAAAAAGTTAAGAAGAAACGTGCACGAGGGCACAAAAGCAATTGAATGAGTTTGAAAGTTTGAAAGTTTTTGAGAAAGGAAGTTTCAATATGCTTATGTGGTTTAGCATTTATTAAAGAAATGAAATGAAAAGGTAAAAGCACATGACCGAAGTCAAGGTTTGATTGAGAAAAAATGTTTGAAGTTTGAAAACAAAGAAAGTTTTGAAAAGAGGAAGGAGATTTGAAAATTGAAGAAGATGGGAAAAGATGAAGGGACTATCCTAAAACTTGAAAATAAAAGCTAAGGGAAGAAAATGATCAAACCATATGGCAAGCATTATTTGAAACAATTGGATTTCCATCTTCATAAACAAGTAACTCAACCGGAGCCAAACTCTTCAATCCATAACAAATGAGCAAATGGATGATCCTAGAATCTAAGTCCGAATCTCCGAAGCAAGGGATAGTAACCATAAGTCCAAAATTAGAAGTCACTCATTTATTAGATGTTTAATCCGTTATTATTATTTTTGTGTCCAAATGGACAAAGAAAAAAATAACAAGCAACAATAATATATACAATAAGCAATATGATGAATGAATATAGAAGCATAATAAGAGAGGTAAGGAACATGAGATTAAAATAAAAGAGGGTAAGGTGCGAGAGATTAAATTTAAATGTTAGTATATTCATATTATAATATTTACAATATAAGGTGGTATGATGAACTTAATCAAGCACAACCACGAAAATAAAAATAAAATCGAGGCAACCGGATCCAAGTGGATCATAATCCGAATCGGGACAACTTTAGGTCTATGTTAAGCAATCGCCGAGTAATTTACGGAGTAATTACCCTACAAATGAGGCCGGCCACCACTAATTAAAGTGGAAAATATTCGTGTTAATACATGTTAGAGAAACGATATTAGGAATCGTTCTCCGAAAACATGCCACACTAAAAGAAAGAGAACGGTCTAATCTTAATCGAGATTATCGTTGAATTTCTCGAAAAGCAACGTATCACGATCTCAAAGTATGGAGAATGATCCAAATGATCATTCATCCATAGATTTGAAATAATGAAGATTAAACCGATCGGAAATCAACAATCTCGAATCGGAGATTGTCATCGACCAAAAAGAAAAAAAGATGAATAAGAAATGGATCTAAAAGAATCAAATCCATAAAAAGAAATAGAAATATTTTTAATCATTTTCTAAAAAAACTTCTTTTCTAAATTTATTTCTAAAAACACTTTATTTCACACTCTTTTTCTAAAATGTTTCTAAGTACTTTTAATAAATCTTTTTCTAAAAGATTTCTAAACCTTTTCCTAAAATCTTCCTAAAAAAACCTTTTATAATTTTTCAATCTCAAAACCTAACTAAACTAATATCATTATAAAATAAACTAAAGGAATAATAAAAAAAAAAGAAAGGGGAGTTCAAAAAGAAACACAGGCAGTGAGGTGGTAAGTTAACGGATCCACCAAAGCCCAGCAACAAATCACATTATGCTTTTATTTAAAATAACTAAAAAAAATCGAAATATAATAATGAAAATGGAAAAAAGATATAAACAAAATTAGGTCATCTTCTTTTTCCTCTTTCCGTGAAAAAAACCATGGCACACACAGAGCAAAACTCTCTTCCTCTCACTTTTCTCAAAATCAAACAAAAACCGAAACACACTAATCTCTTTCTTTCCTCCTTTAATTTCTTGCTCAGTTTTGATTCACTTCTTCTCTACTTAGATTTGTTGCGGATTTGTGATTCTGTTCGTGAGATTTTCGGATTTAAAAAAAAAGAATGAAAGAAGATTTGTTGAAAATGGATGAAGGTATCAATGGATTTGAAAGCGAATGGATTTATGAGGCTTTGGAAAAAAGTGGAGATGATTGAGGTTGAATTTGAAGCTTTCGGATTTTGTTTTGGCAGGGGTTCTTTACGCTCTCGAAGCTTAGAGAGTGAAGAGGAGAAGTGTGCATTTTATAGATGAGATGAGGTGCTTTTGCGATGAATTTGAAAGCTGCGATTTGAATTTCATCTTTGCTGCCGTTTTGTGCAAATTCTTGCGTTTTGAAATTTCACGGGATTTACGTGTTTTTTGCATTTCAATGTTTTGCTCGTGCGTGCGAAGACTTGGCGAAGGCATGATGGGCCTGCGTATTGGATTGGTGGCTTATGCTGAGTTATTGTTTGTTTGGGTGTATACAGCTGATGCGGAAAGGCGTAGGGGTGATGGACGGGCGTGTGGCTACGGCTTGAATTGTTTTGTTGCTGTTTTTGTTTGTGTTTTGAAATATGCAAAAGCTGTTGGCTGGACTTGATTTACGGTTTGGCTTGCGCTGAGGCTGGGATTTGATGCGTGGTTGATGCGAGAGCGTGAATGCTGTTGGCTAGTGAGATAATGAGCTGAATTGATAGCTGGACTTGTTGAAATGTTGCTTGACACGACTTGGGCTAAAGTGTTACGGCTGAGGAAATTTGGCCTTGTGTGGATTTGGTAGCTTGCTGTTGGGCTAGCGTGTGATGGAATGTGGGCAAGTTGGTACGGAAGTTGGTGTTGTGATGTAATTGAATGTGAGACTTTTTTTTTGGAGTGTAAATTCTTTTATGTAATGGGCTGAAAATAAATGGGCTTAAAAAAGAAAAAAGAAAAAGGCTTTAATAATTTGTTTTATTATTTTTTTTATGGTTCAATAGAAATGAAAATAAAAGGTTTATGATAAAAAAGAAATTAATTTGTGGTAATTAAAATTTGGAAAAAGGTATTTAGGCTAACAAATGATAATTGGAAATTGTTATAAAATGGAATGATTTAAAAAAAAAAAGATAATGGAAGGGAGTTTGGAAACTTGGTGAATAATCGGTATGAATTAGGAAAATGGATCGAAAATAATTGGGTGGAAATGATAATGGATTAAAAAATGAAAATAATGCGTGAATTAGGAAGATGGTACAAAAAAATGGTTTAGGACGGATAGATGGATATGAGGTGATGATTTTTAAGCCCACAACAAATTCCTGATTATTTTTCTCACAAGCCACTGAACAACTCATAGCATTGAGCCACAACCACTGAAATCTGCCTTGATTATTTGAAACTACGTTGTGGAAAATAAATCCACAAACGAATCACTGATGAACTGGAGAACCGATGAACTGATAAACACTTGAAGATTCAAACCATTTTCGCACCAAACACTGCCTGATAACTGATGAATTTTGCACACAACACAGCTTGAACTTTTTGAATACGCACAGTCTGAGAAACAGACCACTGGCACACACAACTTGCAGTCGAAACCATCTCTTGATAGTTTGACCAAAATTAGGTCAAACGTTCATCTGAATTGAATCATGACTGAACAAACACATCTACATCGAGAATCACAGCCTTGTCTTTTAAATCCTGCAACACAGAAGAAGAAGAAGCACTGCAACATATTTTTTTTTGTATTTTGGTTAGAAGTCAATAAAATATGAACAGATAATAGAAATTAAACATGGTAATCCCCTGCAAGACATAGACCTGCATCTGAAAAAGGATAAACGAAACGGTGCGTGATCTTGTTTGTATATGAAATGCAGATGAGATGCGAAAAATCTTAGGGTCAAAAATTAGGGTCTGACACAGGGCCCTACACTTCTCTGTTGAATGGCCAAGCGCATTGGAGTGAAAAGCAAATCTGGCGTTGCCATCATAATTCTTTGGAAGATTCAGAGGATCTGGTGGAGCCAAAATCCTTAGTTCAGTCAGTTTAAGCTTCAATAGTTGCGGGAGTAACACTGCATAGGGCATCAGAATGGGATCGATTACCTTATTAATCTGAGAAGGCCTTTTTTGGAAAGGACGTTGTTGTTGGTTGTTGTTGTTATAAGATCTTTGTTGTTATTGAGGATACTGTTGTTGCTGAGGTGCATGAGTAGGAATGGTGACAGCAGCCACTGATCTTTGCAAGTACTGGGGTCTACCTCTACTAACATGCACTGCATTAGTCTCCCATGTACTTCTAGGTCCTGAGAAGGGTTTCTTTGCATTGCTGGAACTAGCGCCATTATCAGAAATCTTACCCATCTTCAACAGGATTTCAATTCTCTCTCCCGCTATAACCACATCAGCAAAACTGGTAGAAGAGAAGGCAGCAAGTCTATCAATATAGATCCCTTGCAAGGTATTCATAAACATATCAGCCATTTCCCTTTCAGACATAAGTGGCTGGACAACAGCAGCGAGTTGTCTCCATCTTTGAGCGTATTCGTGGAAACTTTCCCTCGAGGAATGGGACATACCCATCAAGAGGGTCCTATTAGGTGCCATATCCAAGTTGTATTGATACTGGCGCACAAAGGCCTCAGCTAAGTCTTTCCAATTCCTGATAGTAGCCCTTGACAAGTGTGAGTACCACTCTTTGGATGCCCCGGTTAAACTGTCTTCAAAATAAAACATCCATAGTTTCTCATCCATGGTATATGCTTTCAATCTTCCCAGAAAAGATTGCAAATGGGTACGAGGACAGGAGGTACCATTATACTTTTCAAAGCATGGAGGTTTGAACTTGTGAGGAATCCTCACTCCCTCAACTAGGCCCATGTCCATCACATCAAATCCCAAGGAGTTCTGGGATTCCCATGATCTTAGCTTCTCTTAGATCTCGTCCAACCGACGGTCATAAGCTTCCTCTGCCCCAAAACCTAACACTGTAAACTGCTCATCTTGAGGATCTTCCTGTAGAATAAAATCTCCAGTGTTCCTTTGGCCATTCCCCAGGATATTAACTTCAGGATTGTTGTCAGGTCCAAACACTACTGGAGTCGTTCGCGGCTGCTCGTGCGCATTGTTACTTGTACCCCTAGTACCAGCGTGGTTATCTTCTGGAGTTTTCCACTCGACCAACTCCCTCAATCTTTCTTGGGTCTGTGCCAGTCCAGTCATGACAACCATGAATTGATTCATTTGAGTCCTCACCTCTGTCCTCACATCAGTCATATGAGTCCTCACATCTGTCAGTTCCTGCTGTAGCTGATCCATTTGCAGGCTCGGATGGTTGTGTCGAGTCAGATATCTGTGGATGCGATTGACGGGAAAGACCCTCCTGCGAGCAATATTTCCTGAAACAATCAGCAGAGTGAGAAAACAACAACAAAACACCTGCAAAACAAAGGATATGAAGTTAGCATGAAAATGCAATATGTCTATTTGTCTTCAGAGGGTATCCGGTTTGGTTCTTGGTTTTGACCTTCCAGACCTTTTGAAGATGTTGAAGCAAATGAAGTCCATAAGAAAATCCAATACATAACCATAAAAATTAGTGGCAATGCCAAAATACAAATAGTTCATGAATTATAACCAAACAAACTCCCACGGTGAATCAAAATACAATCAAATTCAAGAATACAACAAACAAAATCACCATGGTGAGCTAAAGTACAATCAAATAAATACAAATAAAGAAAATCAGACGTCTAGTCCAAAAGCATCCACCCTGACTTCCTTCAGAAGAGCATCAGTTACCGGTCCAACTGGGTGCTCTGTGATGGTCCTAATGAGAAGGTTTCTGGTTGCGATGGAATTTGTCATCTTCTGATACTTATCTTGCTCTTTGGATCTTTTTAACCCCGCCCGGAGTTTCAACTCTGAGATCTCCTTCTGAGCTGCTAGCAGTTCTTCTTGGCTTCTCTTCTCATTAGACTCTAACTGCTCTATCTTGGCTTGCATCTTCTGATCTTCTTGCAAATGAGCTTCAGTTATCCTGACCCATCTATCCTGACTCTCCTCCAGATAATGCTCAGCTCTTGCCCTTTGAATCTTGGCCTCTTTACATGCATTCTTCAACACAAGTTCTCCTGCTCGGGCTTTCCTGATGTAGTTTTCAGTCTTCTCAATCTTGGTTACATGCTCGATGCGTAGCTTTTCCAACCTCTCAATGTCCAAGTGAGCATCATCCCTTTCCCAAAAGGTGTTCTTCAAAGCTTCAGCCAGCTGGGTGTTTCTTTCCTTTAATTTTTCAAACTCTTCCAGGCTTACTATAGCTGTGGGCTCAACTGCTGATGGCCCTGATACATCTTCCATGGTGAATGGCATACTGTCGCTCCCGATAAAATGGGAATGGCCCAGATAAAGGTACAGACGCGAACGGTCGGCGAAAGGGACAGTGAGAACACACAACCGTGAACTCACTGGAGATGAATAGAGTCGCCAGCTAGGCATTTTTATCCCGGAGGAAAGGCAATGCTGCATAGACCTAGAAAGATACGGATAAGACGGTTGCGAACCAGAGAGACTGAGAAAGGGGGTTGGTTACAACCTGGGAAGGTATTAGCACCCAGATTGTTCGTCGTACTCGACGGGATCCACGCTTAAAAGATTTGTGTTTTAAAGGGGTAGTGTCAGTGCAATCTGTGTATAAAAGAGCTGGAAAAAGATGTACAGGTGTCAGTGTATAGTGTATAAGTGATATGAAGTATGAAAGTGTCAGTGTAAGAACAGAGTGAAATGCTCATGATAATGAAGCTTAAAGAATGAGGCTGAAAGAGGGGGAATATACAGAGACTTTTGTTCGATAACTATTAAGTTATGCCTACGTATCCTCTCGTGTAATGAGGAAGTCAGAACACCGTAGTTCGACCCAAAGAGACTGAAAGATGAATTGACTGATGAACTGCTTGCTTGTCTATGCTCAAGTGTATGACCTGTCTGGCTCAGGTGCTAACTGTCTTGCATTAGACGGAAGAAGCAAGTTCTCGTTTGTGAGTGAATGAGATGAGAAAAGAATCCCTAAGGAGACGATTATTGTTTGTTTTTGTATTTTCAGTCTTTTATTGCTTTTGAAAGTTTGTCATAAGTTAATGAGCTTAAGCCTAAACCAATGGATTTAGTAAACTCATCACATCTTCCCTCTGATTAGGGGTAATGAGAGTACCTTAAGTGTGAAGTCAGATTCTCACACTTAATCACCTTTGGTGTAGGATTAAGATCATTAACCTACTTGTGATTATTTAGATGTTTTTGGTGTTTTTGTTTAGTGTTGAGTAATGAGGTTAAGCCATAATCAAGGATTAAACAGACTCATTACACCATCCTAATAGAAGGATAATAGATGAGAGTGTTTAAGCTGAGGAAAGCTCCTCAACTTAATCCATGATTAGGGATTAAACTCATGACAAAACAAGGCCTTTATTAAGTGGATTTTATTTAATGGTATGATGAAGAAGTGAGTTTTATGATTTGTAAGACAACTTGAGGAGGACTTGTCCATTAACACTAGGGTTAGTCCTTCTTAACCAATTAAGGAAGAATTAGAACCCTAATGCAAGGCCCAAGTTACAAGTGTGATGTCTTGATGATTATTATGTGAATTGATTAAAGGAGTTAAACACATTAAGGGTTTAACACTTGGGATTAAAGTTATACACTCCATCCTAATAGAAGGATGCAGGCATAAGCTTAATCACAAAGCCTTAAAACCTTTAGGGTTTAGTCCCTGATTATGAGGTGAGAAGAGAAGACTCAAGGAGACACAAAGGTAAAAGTTAAGTGGGGGAGACTAATCAATATTCACATGCTCGGATGGTCCTAGGTTAGTGAGGTTTACAAAAGAAGAAAGAAAGAAAAGGAGAAGGATGAAAAGAGAAGCTCCACGGTGGCCTAAGCACACCTCAAGTCGAGAAAGAATAAGAAGAAGATGAGGAATAAGATAAGATGAAAATGAAGTAAGATAAGGAGAAGAGAATGCGGTATGAAGATGAGATAAGATAAAGAGATGAAAGTGAGATATGGAGTAAAGCACAAACAGAGCCTACACCAGTAGGACTTCCAGATGCAACCACATGCGATAAGTAAAGTCAAGCCTCAGCGTTACCTAACGGAGAAAGTCCGTTGCCTCTTCAAAAAGCGCAAAAACGAAAGATCAAAGTCTAGAATAATTTCAACAGTCAAGCACAATTTTCCATTATCAAGGTATCAAGCAAGCATCCATCATCCAAAGCCAATCGACAAATATAACCAGAGTTATTATTAAGAATTGGTCCAAACGGTATCAGGGACTAAATACAATCTGCATCCAAAAAACTCAACAGACTACACAAAGTTATGAAAATTAATCACAAGATAATAATAATCGCACATTCTAAATTCAAGAGGTAATCACAAATCTAGACCAAAAGAAATTAATCATGAACTAACAAAATATTTTATTCTAATCTTTAATAAGAAAAAAGAAAAAAAAACAAACTATGAAAGATTAATAATAGCGTCTTAACTTAAAACTAGAATATAAAATAAACAAACTATAATCCAAAATTAAAACATAGGCTAAAACTTAAACCAAGAATTAAATAAGAATTAAAGTCTAAACTACATTCTAAAACAAATATTACCTCAAAAATTTACTATCATTTTTAACAAAGTTATATATAAAATCTAATTAAAACACTAAAGTCTATGTTAATAAAGGGACTAAATATAATTAAATAAAACAAAACAGGAGGAGGATTTGATTGAATCAAAACAAATGAAACCAAGGGAGAGGTCCGCAGGTGAGGGGGGGGGGTATACGCTGGCTGGTGGTGTTTAGAGGGAAATCAGATGTGCCTCACAAATCCTGCATCAACACTTAGGAGAACAATATTAATAATAGAAACTCAATAAATTGGCCATATGAAGACTCAACCAGTAAAAACCAAACAAAATAATATATAAATAAATAATAATAAAAAAATAGAAAAAACAAAAGCATAAAAGAAGGAAAGATAAAATAGGTCAACATTCCTCTTCTTCAAGAACAAAACACGGTAAACCACAGTTACAAAACTCAACACCGCCTTCGTTCTTCTCCGATCTCTCTCTCGAATCGCTTCCGCCTCAAATCGCAGCGGCTTCCAAGCAACCCTCTCAGGTTCATTCAATCTCGTCTCAGCTCTTCTCTTTCCGCTTCCGTCTCGAGAAAATCCCTCTCCTTTCAGTCACCGAACAACATCGATCTCCCTCTTGTCAACACTGTGCGGCGCGGACGAACCCCAACGTCGTTCTCCTTCGATCGATCAATCTGAAAATCGTCGCCGTCTCGTATCACTTACCACCCTCTTCTCCGCGCTCGCAACAAAAACGAACGTCAGCCACACACAACCTCCTCGCGGCGAGTCCTATACTCTGAGCTTCAATCTTCTTTCGATCTCGCGACCTCTTTCTTCTTCTATTTCTTCGTCCATTTCATTTTAGTTTAGCTTCGAACTCTCTCTTCAACTCCTTCTTTTTCCGGTTATGAATGGGCTTTAAAATTTGAAGAGTTATGTTGGTCAAGTGTTTGTGGGTTGTTAAAGGTGTGAAGGCTTTAAGATGATGGTTTAAAGAAGGAGGTGTGATTGTGTTGTTTAGGTTCGACGGTTATGTTGTGAAGGTTAAGGGTGTGACTCGGTGAGTTGAAGGTAAGAAAATGAAGATGTTGCGGTTTTTTCGGATTGGTTTTGGTTGAGCAGATGTGGTGTCGGTTTGCGTTGTTATGAAGAAGATCTGGGAATTGAAGGAGAACAAAGGTTTATAGGTGGTAATGGTTGTTGAACAGAAAGTGAGTGGTTGTCGTTTGGTTCTAAGGTGATGGTTCTATGAAGAAGGGTGATGCAGAACGGTTTATGTTGAGGGAGGTAAGTCACGGTTTTGTTGAAGGCTGAGTCTTATTGATGCTATGCAGGTAAAGGGTGTTGAGACTTTGTGGTGATGCCAAGAGCTGATGAATTTGTCTCAAGATATTTGCTGAGTTGATGTGAGGAAAAAATGTGGATTGCTGTTGCTTGGCTGTGAGAATTGTATTGTGAGGTGTGTGTTGCGATTGAGACGATGAAGGAGGATGTTCTTTTGCTGATAGGCAGGTGTGATGAAGAAAAGTGTTGGGGTAAGAAGTTGGTTCTCGCCCGTTGTTGTGGTTGTTGTGGAGTATATAATTTTGAGAAGAAGTTTTGCAGCAAGATTGATGGTGGGCGTCCTCTTGATCGTGTCTGTTTGGAGGATTTTTTCTGTGTTGGCACCATCAAAAAAGGGGTCTGTCAGTTATCTTTTTTTCTTTCTATTGACTTGTCTCCTTTCACTTTTGGTGCAGATTTGAAATGATATCTATTCTGGTGTATGTATTGAGAGTAGCATGGTGCAGGCTGGTACAGTGAGATGACAAAAATTGTGACTAGAAAAGTTTGTTGGACTATAGTTGCAAATGAACTAATGGACCTAGTTGAGAATGAATTAATCTAAAGGAATAAAGAATTAAGATAGATATTAAAAGTTAAAGCAAATTTTTAAATAAAACTAAAATATAAGATTAAAGCTAAATTAAATATAACTAAATTAATAAAATCAAACAAAATTCAAATTTTAACTGAAAACTGAACCTAATTGAATTTTAAATAAATCTAAACTAATTTTCTATAAAAAAGAACAGCACTTAAATTTAAATAAAATAAAAATGGATTAGATTATTAAATTGAATATAAATTAAATTATAAACTAACAAAATAAGAATATAAATGATTTACAACCTAAGAACTAATTAACAAAAAAAACTAAATTAATCTTGAACTTAAGTAAAATTAATTTAAAAGGAGACTAATTCTAAGTAAAATTGAATTAAAATTTGTCATTCCCAATTACTAATAAAAGAATTAAAGCTAAGATCAAACTAAATAAAAAACTAAGATAAAAATTTGTTCTAGAAAGAATGAAATATGGAATAAATAAAAATAGAAAAATGCATGACTCAAAATTCGGAAAATGGTCTAAAATGGATTTTACGGATGAAATTGGATATGAGAAGGGGTCATCAAATAAAAATTCGAAATGAAACTTGAATAAATCCTCTGTTGATATTTTCCAACTAATGCACCTGACTGATGAACACGACTGCACCTGGATACACACTACTTGAGAAATAGTCCATTGACACAGACAACTTGAATTGAAACAAATTCCTGATAGTTTGACCAAGATTAGGTCAAATATCCACCTGAATTGGATCATGAATGAACAAACACGCTTGAACTGAAACCAATTATTCTTTGAGAAAGAAAATAGTCTGAGATGCTGAAAAGAAAAGAATATCCTTGTAACTTGATGGAGAGAAAAAAAAGACCCTTAATTCATGCTTCGTTACTGATGATGGGCAAGATGAATCAGTGAATATTCTTCAGGCGTGAAACCCTTGAACAACACTTAACTAGGGAAATAAACCCTAATTCCTCAGAAGACGATCCCATGTCTTATGCACATGCAAATGGTATGCAAAAATGCGTATGAATGTAAAACGAAAAGCCAGAAACCAAAGGGAAAATTTAGGGTGTCTACACATACGATTAATCTATCCTCTGATGCGCGACCATTCAGTATACTGAGCAGAGGCTATGTTGTTGCATTTCCCCAGAATAGTAGTCCCTTTAGTCTGTATGTTGTCCCAAGCCCAGGCTGCTTGTCAGACAATGGCATGATTGTTCTGAATAGCACAATAAAGAGACTCTACTAAGTCATGTTCCCTAGGTGGATGTATCAAGGCATACCCCAACTGTCTCTTGAAAAGTAAAGGATTGTAATTGATGCAACCCTTTACTCCAATAAGTGGCATATTTGGGTATTTCCCACAGCTTGTTATTATGTCTCGGCCCTTGGTATTATGAGTACACCATCTGATATCTTCTGAAGTAAGGGTAATCATCCTCTTAGCCCAATTCTTTGACTGATGTGGGTTTAAGAAAGCTTTTGTCTTCGGCATATGCTTCATCAACCAACTGTAGAAAAGAGGTGCACAAAATCTTACCAGTCTTCCTCTCTGTTTCTCATTCCTCTGATGAAATGAGTAGTAGAAGTCTCCCAATAAGGTGGGAACCGGGTTCTTAAGCAAGAAGATGTGAATGGAATTTTTGCTTACAAATTTAGGCTCGTCTGCAAACAAAATGATACCATAAATGCTGAGATCCAGGAGAGCACACACAGTTTCCCAATTCCCTTCTGTAGCATGCTTTGTAGCCTGGGCGATCAAGAAATCCAGATGAAGGTCTGGAATTCTAGGCTTGGAAGTCATGTGCTCATCAATGATAGTTGCCTCCAGATGTAGTGCTTTGGCTATGTTTTCATTCCTTGGAGGGGTCATTTCAGGGTTGAAAGGAATTCCTCTTCTGATAGGGACACCTAATAGCATAGAGTATTCTTCCAGCAAAGGTCCTATCTGAAAATCTAGAAAAGTGAAGCAACATAGAGGGGGTTATAAAACTGAAGACATGTGTGAATCATGCTCCTTTGTGATGCATCCAGGTCCACGATCATGTCCAGGATTCCAGCATAATGCTCTCTGAATAAGGGAACATGATCAGGGGTGATAAGGATCTATATCTGCCTGATGCCTGCTAGAGGATACTCAAAGAGGTGGTAGGTGATGTTTCTTTTCCTTGTTGAATCCATACTGAAGATGTGTGCTGAAGGAGATAACTGAAGAGGATAACTGAAGAAGATAGCTGAAGAAGATGGATGAAGAAGTGTTGAAGCAGATAAGCTGAGCAGAAGAACAGTCAAAACCAAACCAAGGGAAGATGGATACCCTGTAAAACAAAATAGACAAATTTTAAATAATGCAATATGATGTATGCTTATGATATGCAAGGGTTTGTGATCATGTGCTGGATTATCAGTTGCCTTTTGACAAGATCCTTTAGTGTTCAAAGTTTCAAATGAAGGCTTGAGAACCAGTAACCAGGCGGGGGACTCAAATAAAAAGTCAATAATCCAGGGTTTCAAAGAACTAGCCCAAAATAGTACAACCTTAAGAACAAATTCTAGTAGCAAGGTATGTTGAGGTCAAGGGTTCCTGCATACCTTTAAACAACCCAACCCACTCACAGGTATTGTTCTAGAACAAGGATCCTCAGGTTTAGATCTATTATGAGAAGTGTAAACACTTCTAACCCGAAGGTACAATGTTTACCCTAATCATAAAGGATCCTCCTCTAATTCACCTCAGATGCTGAAGGTCATTTAAAAGGGTCATCCAGACTTAGCAGGCTTCCCAGATAGCCCTAGCACTACAGGAAATCCGTAGCAAAGAGTTCTAAAAAGGAAACCCATGTCTGAACTGTGTTTTCATATTCTCGCACCAGACCGAAATGGAATGGTAAAGAATATAAAACCACTCTAATCATATGTGTCACTCAGGCCTTTGTGTTGGACCTTTCTCACTGGAATACCATCCCACCAAAGCAAACCAGAAATCCAACACAATGATATGATAATAATAAATGAAATGCAGAAAGCAATAAATGAAAGCGATAATGGAAATGCAATAAATAAGGCTGTACAGGAAGCAATAAATAAAGAAAAAACATAAACACAAATAGCACATAACATCCCCAATAAACACAAACAAACAAGCGCTAGGAGAAACCCACAAGATAACCAGAAGCCCTGGTTGCAAAGTCCCCAGCAGATTCGCCAAGCTGTCGCTCCCTGGATTTTCATCCCGGTGCAAACACGAACCGTCGGTGATGTTGGAGGTTGAGGTTGAATAGAGTCGCCAGCTAGGCATTTTTATCCCGAAGGAAAGGTAATGCTGCATAAACCTGGAAAGATATGGATAAGACGGTTGCGAACCAAAGAGACTGAGTGAGGGGGTAGGTTACGACCTGGGAAGGTATTAGCACCCAGATCGTCCGTCATACTCGACGGGATCCATGCTTACCTGATTGTGTTTAAAAGGGGATGGTGTATGTGCTAACCGTGTATAAAAGGCTAGGGAGGAATGGATGTACAAAGTGTCAGTGCAAGAAGAAAGTGAATGCTCAAAATTGAGGCTGAGGAAAGAGAACTGGGAGAAGGAGAGGGGGACAAAGAGACTTTTGTTCGATAACTGTTAAGTTATGCCTATGTATCCTCTCGTGCAATAAGGAAGTCAGAACACTGTAGTTCGACTCAAAGAGACTTGGATGATTTTGTTGTGAACTACTTGCTTGCCTATGCTCAAGTGTATGACTCGTCTGGCTTGAGTGCTAACTGTCTTGCATTAGACAGGAGAAGCGAGTTCTCGTTTTCAGAGTGAGTGTGATGAGAAAACAATCCTGGAGTGAGCTTAAGCCTTAATCAAGGGTCGTAAACTCATTATATCACCACTGATTAGGGATAATGAGTCTACTTAAGCATGAGATGGGAATCTTAACTTAATTACCCTAATGATACAGGATTAAGATCATTAACCTACTTGTGATTATTAAGTGTATTTTTGGACTTTGTTTTGTGTTAAGTAATGAGTTTAATCTCTAATCAGGGATTAGTGAACTCATTACACCATCCTAAGAGAAGGATGATAGATGAGAACACTTAAGATGAGGAAGACTCCTCAACTTAATCCATGGTTTGGGATTAAAATCATTATATAACAAGCCTTTATTAAAGTGGATTTTAATTAAGGGTGGGATTAAGAAATGGATTTTTTGTTTGTAAGACTAAACCTGAGGGGGACTTGTCCATTGAACACTAGGGTTAATCCCTCTGAACCAACAGGCAGAGATGTAACCCTAATATAAGGCCCAAGTTACAAGCTTAAGTCTTAATGATTATTGGGTGTTTTGATTAGGAGGTGTAAACAAATTAAAGGTTTAACACTAAGTATTAAAGTTATACACTCCATCCTAAGATAAGGATACATGCATAACCCTAATTCAGAGTCTTAAAACTTTAACGGTTTAACCTTGATTATGAGATGAGAAGCAGAGACTCAAGGAGACTCAAAGGTAAGAAACTAGGGGGGACTATGTAAAATCCTAAAGTGATCATGCTTGGATATTCCTATGGGTTGTGAGGCTTAGAGAAAGATCTTCAAATGGCCACCAAGGAAGAAGAAGCAGATGAAAAGAGAAGAGAAAGGAGAATATGTTACTTACTTCCTGAAGAAGTTAAGTAACCTAAGAGAAAGAAAGGGAGCAAGAGAGATCATAAGTGAGTCAAACTCACTTCAAAGAAAAATAAAGATGCAAATGAAGAGATAAATCCACATCCTAAACAACTTACCTGAAGCCCCTGAAATGGTTAGTATGAATGCATATGATGTGAAACAAAAGGAAACAAGGAAAATGAAGATGCGATGATCAAGACCAGAAGTGAAAACACAATGCAAATGTGTTATGAAATGATGCAAAGTCAAATACAATGCATATGCATGATCATAAAAGAGATGGGATGCAAAGGAAGGCATATTAGAAGCTTGAAATCACATGAATACACATAAGAAGTAATGAATGAAAAACATACCAAATGGATGCAACAATGATCAACCAATGTTCATACATGTCCTAAGGTATCTAAGATGACATACAAATGCATGAGATGTCATGACAAGTTCACATGATGAAGGTATGCAAAGATGAATGCAAATGAACATGGCAAATTAGGGTTTTAAGAAAGTATGAGATGCATATGATCAAAACAGAAGCAAAACATATGATAAAAAATTGAAAATGCAACCAAATGAACCCTAAACACACATAAGATCATTCCCCAACGATGGAGGTCAGAAGCTATACCAAAGTCAAGTTATGGTTTTTCTAAGTTAGGCTAGGGTTTTGGGTACTTCTTCATGAAAAATGCCAAAAAAATGGAAAATTCAAGGAAAAAAATATGAGTTAAATACCCTGGATACTACATGAAAAGTATGGAAGGATGCAAAAAGAAGCATGTACAAACTCATCTTGGTTGATCAGAAATGGATTTTTGAAGTTAGGGTTAGAAAAATAGGAAATTTGGAAACCCTAATTGATGGTTAATTGTCAAAACATGATCAAACCCTAAAAGAAATTTGTAAGATGAGTTTGTAAATTGTTCTAAATATGTAAGAATGCTTCATGATTTTATTTTGTGATTTTTAAATACCTAAAAGTATTTTTAATTAATTAAAATGAATGAATTAATTAAATAATACAATTAAATGATTTAAAAATAGATTTTTAATGCAAAAATTTAAAATAAAAATGTTATTGGTTTCTGAAAATTATTTAAAGACAAAATGCAAAAGATCAAATTTTTATAAAATGATTTGCTATTTTAAATAAATATATGAAATAAAATGAAATAAACAAAATAAAAAATGAAAAGTAATTACAAGGAAAGGCCATGATTGCGTGGGAAGTGGATAAAGGGCTGAGATCTCAAGTCAGCTTGACTTGAAGTACGAGGATCTAAGGGTCCAGATTCAAATTTTGCTTACGCGCGTGATCCAAGGGCTGAGGTTCATTATGAGTTAATTTAATTATAATTAACTTAATTAATTAAAAATAGGGTTTAATGACACATATGAGCCATTCATATACTAACCTAATATCAATCCAATGGCTGTGGTTCAATCTGGGCTCACTAACCCTAATGACTTTCAGATGACCTGAACAGTTCTCCGGTCATCTTCTCCAGCCAACCCCAAACCTAACTTCTTCTACAGGCCACTAAAACTCATGAAACCTAACATCATACAACACAAATCAATCAACAAAAGTCCTTTATATTGCATGAATCATGAGAATCGAAGCAAACATAAAACACGGGCAAAATTTCAGAACATCAATACATACTCATTTTTCACTCATTTTCAATTCTAAACATATCATGGTGATCAGGATAACATGTAGAATCAATTTATAACAAAAAATGAAATTCTAGAAATATTGTTCTTGAGGGATACCTAAATTGGAGTTCTTCAAACTGGAGCTTTCAAGGCTTTCCCTTTGTGCAAACCAACTCCCTTGGACCTCCTGAAGCTAATGAGATGCTTGAATGAAGTTTATTTTGTCTGGTTTATGAGATACAATTATGATATGGCAGAAATCGTGTTTGTGTTTGAGGTTGTTTCAGGTCATGGTGATGGGTGGGTTTTGTTCCTTGAGTGATGAGGAGTTGAATGGTGAAAAAAATGTGATTTTTGTTGGTTGTGCAATGAGTTTCGAAGAGGGGAAGTTTTTGAGGATTTTTTGCAATCTGAGCTTGTGTGTCCTTTCAAGGCTTCATGTGTTGTGTTTTATGATCCTTGGGGTTTGCATAAACAATTGGAATGAGTTAGAAGAGTGGTTGTGCACTGTGGGAATGGCATGGCTCCATTGGCCAAAAAGTAAAAAGTTTGTGTACTTGAGGCATGGGCTAGGACAGATGTGATTTGAAGGATTGTGCTGCCTCAGCTGGCTTCAAGGAGGGCCTTAGGATCGAAAGTTGTGAGCTGTATGGCCTGGATCATGAGATTGAACATGTTTTGCAAGTTGCCAACTTTGAGAATTTTGTGAAAATTGGCCATGAAACTTGTGAAGCAAGGCATGATTTTTAGTCTTGAGATGTTTCTCATCAATGTTATGCAGTTTAGAAGTGAATTATAGGTCATGAGAAGGCTTGGAAATCAAAATTGCACATTTCCCTCTTTGGCATGAACTTGAAAATTATGTGATTTTTTCCAACTTTGATCCATCATAACTTGAGTTCTAGGATGAATCAAGAGTAATTCTTGTACTTTTTGAAAATGGGAAGATCCAATCTATAAATTTCATGTTTGAAGAAAATTCATTTGAAACCTTTTTGATCAAGAAAGAGGAGGTTGAAGATCTTTTCCAAAATGGAAAGTTTTCATTACAAGTCATGTCCAAAAATGACAACTTTTGCAATGGCTCAAAATTCTTCAATTTTGTTAAATTCCAATCATTCCTAAGATCAAATAAAGATCATAGGACCTCAAATTTATGATGATGACCCTTTGGAACCCTTGTTGGTGGTCTCAGATGCCCTGATTCTGACTTTTCTTGCACAACAAGTTACCACTTGATCAGATGACTTCCACAAGGAATTTTTGCTTCAAATTTGATACACATGCTCCTTATATCATATATAGACCAATAGAATCAAGAATGGCAAAACATTTTGAGTGTAAGTGCCTCAAACCCAAAACCCTAATTTCTGGTCATCTGTGCAGGAGCCTTGAGCCTGTCTGGGTAACTGTGCAATCCTCTGAGATTTTGTGACTTCAAAGCAAACTTGGAGGTATAATATGATCATAGAACACTCATGGACCTTCTTGGCATGCTTCATGGCCTCTGAGATAGCTCAAACCACTTCTAAGATTCATCTGATCACAAACCCTAGCTATGCAACTTATGCAGTGAAATGACTATGCAGTGTGAGATGTTATGCTTATGTAATGCAATATGAAGGATCACAAGCCAAGGTGTGACAAAAAAGAGAGGGGAAATTTGGGGTGTTTACAACTATTCACCATTAATCATCCATTATGCAAAATTGCACATGTATTCAAAACTTGTAATCTAAAGCATTTCAGGCCATGAGATTGATCCAAGGGTACTTAGTGGAGTAAGTGGAGCATAAACATGCACATGGGATAATGGATACACGAGCAAATGAGGGAGTGCACACAAATTTGCAATTTTGCATTTTCATCCAAATCTCTTGCTTCTGAGTCCTCACATCTCTACAACCCTAATCCATTTCATTAGCACATCATATAAAAGCTAAACACTAGGTTTTCATGGCCTCATGCACTCCATATTCACCAATCCAAACTTTTTGCTCTTTATGCATTTTGCTTCAAATCTCTTCATCCTTGAGCACATTGTTTCATTTCTTTGCACAATTATCATCAGTGAGGTTTAAGGATCACAAATCAACCTCATTTCAAGCTTTGGTGCAAGGAATTAGAGGATTCTAATTTGAGGAGCTCACACTTGAATCTCAAGATCTAGCCTATTTCAAGCCTCTATTTGCATTTATTTTGCAAATAGAGCTCAAGGGGAGTGGATCTGCACTTTTTCAGAGGTTTTCTTGGTGTTGTTAACCAACTTCCATCTCAGGTAAGGTACTCAATTATTTGTCATAAATCTTGATTTAAATGTGTGCATTAGACTCCTTTTGTAGTGTTGATTAACTTGAGCTATTTGGTGTGTGAAATGGACGTGTATTATGTATGATTTGTTGAGTTTCAGTTTTGTAGATCCTTACTTGTTTGCTTCGATTCATGATGTGTGTTAGTTGTTTGCTATTTTTGACTAGGATTTGTGTTCAGTGTAATGAATAGGTTGGATCTGGAGAGTTTCACGCATTTATGTGTAGTTTTGTTCTTATGGATGAGTTTTCTGATGACTAGAGCTAGGGCTCAGTCACCGGACCAGTTATAGTGGGGGGGGGATGATCCGAGGTAGATGACATAATCCTGGCCCTTGGTTTTGTTGATATGGCGCATAATATGATGCCAACACATTAAAAATCGCGTGCTTCACTTGTGCGTTTTTTTATTTCATTTAATGTTTCTTTTTTTGCTAGCTTATGATACTTAGCGTGTGTAGTTAATCCTAAGCGTTTGATTTTTTGACTTGCCCTGTTGATCTTTGTTCCTGTGCATTAGATTGTACTACCTTTTGATGACCATTAGGAACCATCATATTGT
This sequence comes from Lathyrus aphaca, assembly GCA_963966055.1. NCBI lineage: Eukaryota > Viridiplantae > Streptophyta > Magnoliopsida > Fabales > Fabaceae > Lathyrus > Lathyrus aphaca. The sequence goes on along the minus strand of OZ014519.1, from coordinate 319,321,841 downwards.
CATACTTTTTGGGCTGATTCCCTTGTGTACGTTGAATGTTTATACTTTTTTCTTGGTTGACTCCCATAATAGTCTTCAAATGCGCTGACTTAGTGAGACCAATTGTGAACCATTGATATATATTACTTTGAACTCCCTTTGTTGACTCAATGTTTGTGCACTGGGATTCAATTGCTTTCCACACTCCCTTTTTGTGCCCAGTTCCATTTTAAACGTATTTGGGTTACTGAATGCACCCCTTCCCCCTTATTCTATTTTTATTTTCTTTTATTTCTTTTATTTCTTTTATTTTCCATTTTTATTTTATTTTAGTGACCTGAATTAATTTTTTCGTTTATTTTCTTTTATGTTGCTTTATACCATGAACACCATGGTTTCTTTATTTTCTAACTTGAGTTTTAAAATAGTTCTAACCTGTAGCACCCTAATTTTTGCCCTAAGTTTTCTTTTCATTTAATATGCATCTTGCATACAAACAAGATCACATTGGTTGCTCGGTTCTTCTCAATTTAGGTTTATGCCTCACAGGGGATCACTGTTGTCTTATTACTTTATTTGTTTATGATTACTGACCATTAATTAAAATCCAAAAAATATTTTGTTTCCTTTTACTAACCGTTTTCAGGAAAAGGAACCATTGAAAATGCAAAAAATAACAATCCTGCAACTCGAGTAAAATTTCACAGACAAAAGTCGAAGTTGATCCACAAATAATTCAAATTTATCTGATCAAGGATTTCCCAAATTAATTGATTCATTCAAGGGATTCCAAGGTTCATGTGTTTATTTCCATGCCTTCTTCGACGTACAAAAAGAATCGGGCCACAACAACCAAGCAACCACATTTGAATAAAATATTCAAATTTTGGCTTGGTTAACCGGTTAACCATATGCGTTAACCGATTAACCATTGCAAAATTTGAATATTTTATTCAAATTCAACACCATTAATTCATTGATATAATTGGAAAATTCTAGATCCATTGGTTTCTGATTTCTCTACATCACTTTCATCATTTCCTACCATAAACCCTCACTAATCACCACTCTTTTCCATTTCCCACCAAATTTTCAATTACTAAGCCTAATTTTAATTACCAAAGCAAGCTCCATTCCACCAAATTCCCATACCTAAAGTCTTTAAATAGGACCATAATTTCATTCATTCACCAAGCTTTGAAGATCCAACAAATCCCTTGCAAAATACTTCCCCAAAACCAAAAAATTCACTAAAAGCTCTTTTTCTTTCTTTTGAAGTTATCAAGAATTCACATTGAATTCTTGATTAATTTGAGCTAAACTTTCATCCTATTCTTCTTTTTGTTCATCCATTGCAGTAGATCTAGCTTGATTTGGTCTAATTTGAAGAAGTGCTTTGGGTAATTTATTCACTCCATAAACCCATATTCACCATCAACATTCAAGATGTAGATCTTTGGTGCCTTTGTTTCTAGATCCATTGGATCTTAATTTGTTGTTTGATTGCAGGGATTTCACTGTATTTTGGTTTTAAAATTCGTGCAAATTCATTTCATGATCATCAAATGTTTGTAAAAAGGTTTTAAAATGGATCATGCTGAATTTTCTATATTTTTCTGCTACTGGTACAACGTTAACCGGTTAACCATTTATAGTGTAAATTGGTTAATCGGTTAACCATCTTTAAAACTGCGCAGGTTTTGCCTGCGTTAACCGGTTAACCAATTGGTTAACCGGTTAACGCAAGTCAGAATGGTGTTTTTGGCTTGTTTTAAGCCCTTTTTTTGACTCCTCTTTCTTCTTCTTCTTCTTCCTCCTTTTTATTTTTACCTTGGGAAGCACTTTTGGGAGTGATTTCTTCTTAATTTCAATGAACTTTGGGTGTAGATTAGAGTAGTTAATGTTTATTAATTTAAAACTACCTTTAAGTGGATTATTCAATTCATTTAAGGTACTTTGTGTTAGTGATACATTTTTATGCTTGAATCTACTGAAATGAGTGATTGAACTTAAGGTTGGAAGAATACCATAATTGCGGCTCAATTTGGTATTCACCTTTTAGTTTTGTGTGGTATCGCGTCTGGATGGCGATTTAAATATTGTTTATCTCGCATGCATTAGCACTAACATTATGCACCTTAATTGGTGGTGGCCGACCTCATTTGTAGGGTAATTACTTCGTAAATTACTCGGAGATTGCTTAACATAGACCTAAATTTGTCCTTAATTCGGAATAAAAAATATAATTGGGTACTTGTACTTTTGTGGACCGGACCTCTAGTTGGTCACGTAATCCCAAAGTGGTTAATCATATTGCATTAAGAATCAAGACTTATGAATGTTTGATGCATAGATGCTTTGGGTCTCCCAATCTCCTTTCAAATTTCATTGAATTCGGTTCAGTTTGCCTTGATTAATCGCTATATTGTAAGATGCTAAGCGGATCTGGTTGCCTATCGATTTTGATTATTCGTTTGGTTGTGGTTGATTAAGTTCACCATACTACTCTTATGTAAATATTATTATACTATTACTACTATTAATATTTTAGATTCTTGCACTTTAATTGCTTTTGCTACTAACATTTAATTTCTTGTACCTTTATTGTTTGTTTTATTTTATTTTGGTTCATTATACTTTATTCATCCATATCATGTTTATTATTCGCTTTTATTTTGTTGTTGATTTTCCATTTGTCCATTTGGACAAAAAAACATTAATAAAGGATTAAACTTATAAAAACTTGTGACTTTAATTTATGGACTATTGGTTACTATCCTTGGCTTTGGAATGAAGATTGGGACTTAGATTCTTAGGATACATTTCCTTTGCCTTGACCTTCATGAGTCATTATTCTTTAGTCGGGTGCAAGTCTCCCTAATCTCCATGGTTGTAGTTTGATGTAATTGAGTCTCTTGTCATTCATGGGGGTTTAGTGGCATACTCGTCGATTTTTATCCGAGTTGGCGCCCTCCCCATAATGATGTATGAGTCCATGCCTTCATTCTCATGGTAGTTTGTTTGGCCATCCACTTGAAGATGAAAAATTATCTTCACTTAATAAAATCAATGATAACCCACCCTTTCACTATTTGTACCACGAACTACGGGGTTTTGATCCCGCATTGCACTTTGTGGGTACGTAGGCATGAGGTGGTAAACCTCTCCAAACACAAAAAATTAAAAAAATAATTCTTTTCTCATCCCTCCACTCACATTTTACAAACCATTTTCAAACCAAAAGAAGTAAATATTTCAAAGGGCTCCCGTGGAGTACCACATACATTTTGGGTGCGTAAAACCTTCCCATTGTGTAACTTATCCCCTTACCTGTTTCTCTGTTGTGTTTCTTTAGCTTTTTGCTTTTAGATTAATTAGGATTTATTCGCTCTTTTTTCCTTTTCCTCTTGGAATAAAATAAAAGCGCGGTGCCGACTCTGTTTACTTTGAGTTAAGTTAACCAATAGTTTACACTCATGATTTTACCGCTACATGACCCCGGTTCTTTTTTCTATGTGTCCATACTGTTGCTCTTAGGAGTTTCATCCGACGGGATCCATGCTTGTTAGTCTGTTTCAAAGGGTGAGAAATAAGATGCTGCTGTATAAACCTCTAACTGGAACTGGAAATGAGGAAGGGAACTGGAAAAAAGAGAACAAAAAGGACGGGGAAATGTAAAAATAAAGAATATGCTCGAACGGGCACTACGCCGCTGCCTACGTACCTCATCGGGAAAATGAGGATCAGAGTCGATGTAGTTTTCCTAACTAAGGCTGAGACTTTGTTTGTGTTTTTTTAGAATGACGTTGCCATAACTCTAACTCAGGTGTTTGCAGGCTCGCTGAATCGAGTGCGTTACCGTCTTGTTATCGAACTGTTGAGACAAGTCATAATCATCCGCAAAGAATGGGAGACGAGAATAGAAGACGTGTTGTCTTGTTGGTTTATTGTCTTTTAGAAGAAATGTTTTGATTTTGATGTTTACTGTATGTACAACACTAAAGACTATGATACATGGGCGAATACTTTCCAAGGTCGCCCCCAATGGGACGTTTGTAAAGTATCCTAGAAGAGTGGAGGAGACCTCCACTTAATCCTTTCCCATATGGCTTAAGGCTCGTGGCATATTATTCATACTTTCCTTATTAAATGTTTTGATTTTTCTTTGAAGGTGAGAAGTGAAACTCAAGTTACAAAAGGAAAAATCTAAGGGAATTAGACTTACCCTAAATGATTATGTTCAATGGTGAATCATATGGTTAGTGAAGTTTGAACGGAAAACTACCTAAACGGATACTAAACCTAAACAAGAGAGTATAAAATAAAGTAATAATGAATACGGTCCTCCTATGTCACGGTTGGTGAGAACGTATGATAAGTCGTGAAAGGAAATGGAATGATGGATCAGGTGGGTCGATTGCGTGATGCTGAGACACACGACTTATGGTTCGTAACATACTAGGTTTGTGCTTTGGTTTATTGGAGTGGAGCAAAGTGTAATCACGGAAACCCTAAAATCATATGAAATTTGTTTGATATTTTTTTCGAAATTATTCAACGTTGGATCAAATATTTCTTTTCTTCCTTTTTGAACTTTTGTTTTCTAACGCTTCATTTTATCTTTTTCTATCCTAATTATAGGTATCAAGCATACAAATGTATTCTACACTATTACATCACAAAGCATATAACCACAAAAAATGCAATCAAAGCATAACGAAAAAATATCTGAATCCGTAAGCATGGAATCCTCGAATAATATCTTGCACAACAAAAAAATTGTTAGTAAATGAAATTAAAATGAATATGCAAAAATATGAACAAAAATGGATTAATGTATAAAATTTCAATAATTTCTATAAAAACACATAAATCATAAAATCGAAATAAATGACAAAATAATCGAAAAAAGAATTAAAAAAAATCTATATTTTTTATTATGTGAAAATATTATTTAATTATTCTGGAATTTTTGTGAAGAGAAACTATTATTTAAAGTAAATTTATAAAAGAATTTTAAAAGAAAATAGAGAAATTTAAAGAAAAATTATGGGGGGTGCAACCAAAGTAAATCTCTAGTTAAAAAAAAGACCTTAGCTTGAGATAAAGGGTGCAGATAGTGGGTATGTTAGGCCCAAAAACGTAGGTCCTGAAGATGCATGATAAGGATTCTTAGTCAACCTTGTTGAATGTATATGATTGAAATTCTGGTATGACAGACTCAGATGTCTAATATGATGTTGAAACATCTTATCTGTTACTTATAAACATGGTAAGGCATACATATCAGTACTTAAATAATTCTGATATATCAGAGTCAAACATGCTTCAGGATGTTGGGACATCTGATAGGACATTCAGTTCAGGTACTGCATAAAACATAAAAGATGTAAAGAACACAGAAGTTTGTTAACCCAGTTCAGTGTATAACCACACTTACATCTGGAGGCTACCAAGCCAGGAGGAAATCCACTATTAGTAATATTAATTCTAGACTTAAACCACCCTGTTTAATCTATCACTTAATACTTACCCAATGCAATTTCTACCTAAGACTCACTTAGATAAGAGTACCCTACTCACTCCCCCTCAATCACCCAGTGATCAAGTTTACAAGTTTAATTAAATTGAAGTCACACTTCAAACAAAAAACAGCTTGATCTTACTTCACAGTTTCAATCAAGTCACAAAACTTCTCTTGCTTACAAGCTTCGAGAATCACAAGTGAAACAGCCACAATAGAGTTCCTTGTTATGCAAGGCTGCCACAAGAACACAACCCTAATAATGTTTACATTTCCGGTTGATTGGGTTAATTCTAAACTAGGTTACAAGGTTTCTTTTATAACCTATTCCCAACTGGATTTGGGCCTAAACAACCACAACAATAGCTGCTACAAATATGCAGAAATATCTGCTACAAATATGCAGAAATATCTGCTACAAATATTCCAAAAGATCTTCAACTCCTAAAATATCTCTAAATATAGAAACCTATATTTTTCAATATTTGTCTTCAATTTAAATTGAGTCTTTAAGATCTTCTAGATCAGCACCACATATGATTGCATAATATCTCCAGAATATTCTGCATAATTCAGATCTGATAAATCCAATGTTATCACCTTGAATTAGGGTTTGTTACTTCCTAAATTCTAGGTGATTTTGTTCTTCTGATTAATCTGAATCTTCATAACAAAACTCCCTACAGATGCGCCTTGTTCTGTTTTTATCCATCCATAATTAATTCCAGATAACTCTCCTTAAATATCTCAAATCAGTTAGTCATTAATTAATTCTGGTAGCAGGTCTGAGATGTCTCAACATCTGTTGGGACATCCTGAAAAACTGAACTTACTTCATTTACTGATACAATGTCCTAACATCTGGTGTGACATCCTGATATCTTGACTTAAGTTCATTAACTGTTACTCTGTTTGACAGTGTCACAACATCTGGTGTGACATCCTGAACTAAGTTCCACACTTCTTGTTTGATATCTATATGTAACATATGACAGTAATGTTGTCATGACAGTTGCAGATGTTTCAACATTCTCTTTGACATCTGTCATGACATTTGCAGATGTTTCAACATTCTCTTTGACATCTGTCATGACATTTGCAGATGTTTCAGCATCTTCTTTGACATCTGTCTGTAGCATATGACAGTAATTCTGTCATGACATTTTTACAGATGTTTCAACATCTTCTTTGACATCTGTCTGTAACATTCTGTCATGACATTTGCAGATACTTCAACATCTTCTTTGACATCTGACTGTGACATATGACAACATCTGTTGGGACATCCTGAATTAAGTTCTTATACTCTGTTTGATAATGTCCCAACATCTGATAGGACATTCTGAACTGAATTCAACATCTTCTTTGACAACTTCCACATTTATCTGTGCCACCATGTCAGGACATCATGTTTGACATGTTCTTCCAGAATCTATACCATGTTAATATGGAACTTCTTATTCAACATTTTCCAGCCATATTAGTTTTACCAAACATAATGCCAATCATAGAATAATAGCATTAACAATCTCCCCCTTTGGCTTATTTTGGCTAAAACTAATTTACATACAGGTGTAGTAGTACCTTATGTAGAAGTTCCTTAACATCACATCTTCATATCATACCTCACACTATTTCTCCCCCTTTTTAGCCATAAAAAGACAAAGGTACCATAATAAAAATAGAGGTATATAATCTCCATAAGCTTGAAACACACACAAGCTTCACAATTCCTCAAGAATCAAACATAAACTGCAAAGAGCAGCTTTATATAATATAGCCTTCTAGACTCTTAGGATTCTCCTTATCTGGTTAAGGTATTACTCCCCCTTAACACCACAAAATCAAGTGCACATACTTGTAACACACTCCCCCTGTCTAGGATACTCCATGCTTCTCTGTACATTGATGAAAGGAAAACATAAGACACATCTTCATGTCTTCAAGAGTTCACTCTCTGTTCAATTCCCAATCGAACACATTCACTTCTTGTACCAAAGCATACCTGATTCCTTTATGGGTTTGTAGTTACCACAGACTACACAAGATGAACATCTTCTAGCACACAGGTTATTGACACTAAGCCTTTACACACCAAAGGCCATACAATCCAAACTAATTATGAAATTAGAATGAATGTCCACAAACAAACTTCCAAGCAATCAATACCTGATATACTTCTGGTGGATCAACAGAGATGTGCTCTTCAGTTGAGGCCTTGTGCTGGTCCTCAGATGTTTCAACATCTATTGGGACATCCTGTTGAGCAGAAGTGTCCTTTGCAGCCTGAGTTTGTTGATCTTCTTGTGGGGCTGGCATAGTGTTCAGAGGGAAAGATATGCCACTTACCATTCTTTGCTCAGATAGAATCTTGGTAACCAACTCCTTTATGGAATCATCCACAAATTCAGAAGCTTTTGGAGTGTTGTACAATGGTGAAGGTATGCCTTTGGTCTTGCTGAAAACTTGATCTTTTTGGAGTTCTTGGCTTTTTAGCATGAGGAACACTTCCAGTCTCTTCTACATGTTTCTTCCAATATAGATCATCTACTTCATCATTCTCCCATATGATTAGGTAGTCTAATAATAGAAACCATGTAGATAAACACCCCATATAATGTACTAACACTTAGTTAGAACATTTTTCATACACCAAGACCTTATCACCATGATCCTAGATGTGCTCCACCAACTGGACTTACTATAGCATAGTAATCCATGAACTGAAAATCTTCAACCACACTGTGCCACCAGTTAGAATCAGAAATCCAGAAAGAGTGGTAAACTCTCATCCACCTTCAAGAAGAATAAATCCTCTTGAGTCTTCAACTCATCACTCCTCTGCCCAAGAGCAATTTGTTCCAAGACAATCCTCAAGAACAACCAGCTGCCACACTCTGATTATCTTGATTCTTCGAATCCACTTTAAAGATCAACCAATTACCACATATTGATAACCTCCTTTATGAATCCTCATATGAAAAAGCCAATTGCCACTTTTGTCTTCTTCACGTTTATAGAACAAGAGTTCCATGCTCTCATAGACTTGATTTATCCACCAAGTTTGAGTAAACAACCTCCATTCTATTGGTTTTGCAGAAGTTCTTACCAATAACACATATTGATGAGAAACTTCCAATGTTTCTCCAAAGTCTTCAAACCTGCCACTGTCTGATTATTCAGAAGGAATAGTTAAGAACTGCACCTCATAACTATACCAAGGATGCCACCTTTCATTGAGAAAGGCAGTCTTAACAAATTTATGATATCCCCACCTATCTTAACTCCATGATGAGCATTCTGGACTACACCTAGATCAGAAATAAACCAATCCAAGTGGTCATTATGATATGTTCATGGTCTTTCATCTCCATCTTCAGAATCAATAATGTCCAGACCAGTTCTTTCCAAGAAACTTTCCAGAAATACATAACTCCTGTCACACAAGACTGAAGCCAATACTACATCTTATGCAATACCTCACCCATGATTCTGCACAAACTCTGATGATAAGATGTTCCAACATCTGTTTGAACATCACCAATCTTGAATCACAAGGATAATCAATCAAATATTTGTGAACTCCACAAACAACAATTGATCTTAAATCCTTGTATAATACCTTATCAGATAGTTCTACATAATCTGATCTTTTAATTTTGAAGGATTTTAAGGTTAGCTCCAGATAAGATTAGCAAGATCTCCTCATGTCATGGATAACCAATACTCCAGCTGAGCATAAACTCCATTAATTCTCAATTTCACACCCCTGATGAACATACAAAGAGCACAACCGATAAATATCCATACTTGATTTTATATCCCAAAACAGATGATCTTAGTTTGCTTCCTACAAAGGGTTCATACTGCCACTATCCATGACTAGTAGTGGAAGAGACTACCAGTTCAACAACCATTCTGATCAGACTTCTCAATCTGATATTCTTCCCTTTCTTCTAGCAATTATTGGTCACATTGCTAGCTTTAATCATGACCAAAGTCATGCATTTATCACCCACATTTGTAAATACATTTAGAAGCTTTTTCATCTTCAGATTCATCATCAGATTCATTAGTATTCTGAGCAACCTCTTCCAGCTCCAGCCTTTGAATTACTTCCTCAAGCTTTTTCTTGCTAGCATCCAGCTTTTTGCAAGTGTTTTTCAGATCTGCAATCAAGACAGCTTTGGATATGGGAGTCTTTGCTTTTGAAGGTCCAGCAGATGTCCTAGTGGAAGCTCCAACATCAGCAGCATGATGGCTCAAGAAAAGTTTGTAATGGAAGGCCAGAGGACTTTTTCTTTTGCATACTGAATCCTTCTCAGTGAGGATACCTGGATACTGGCTTAGTATGATTCCACATAGCAGAGAGGGAAAAGCAATGGGAAGCTTTGTTGCAGATGTTCCAGCATGTTTCAATGTCTGATCCAAAATATAAGCCCCAAAGTCCAGCTTTGCTTGGGTGCCCACAGCATATATGAACCTGCTCAATTCAGTTGCTATTGAGGAGGTATGGTTGGTAGGGACCCAATTTGAAGTGCCAATCCTATGCAGCATTGCATACTTCCTTGTCAGCAAGCTAACAGAAAGTTTCCCCTTGACTGGCCAAGCTTTGAATTGATTAGCAGTGATGACTTTGCACACTTGTTTATTTGTCTTTCCCAGCTCATTAGGTCCATCAGATTCTCTTCCTAGATAGTGGTTGATAACCCTAGGATAGAATTCCACACATCTCCCTCTTACATACACCTTTCTAAAGTCATCTGATTTACCATCAGCACAGTCCTCTTGTAGGTTGACAATGAATTCCTTGACTAGCAGCTCATAGCAAGGTGAAAAGTTTGATACTGTTTTGAATAAACCAGCAGAAGAAATTAGGTTGATTACCTTAGTGCACTCAAGTGTATTACTGCCTAGCTCTCTTTCAAGTGCTACCCTTCTTTGGTATACAAATTTCCATCTGCTCACACTTGACACATGATGGAATGAAACATTGTCCAGAGGAGCTTCTGGAACAGCAGAGGTGGACCTTGATGGTGCTGGTTTCTTCTTTGGTTGGGATGTTGGGACATCCTCTTCAACATCTGAATCTGGTGGAGTTACAGCTTTCCTCTTTTGGGTATTCACCTTGTCTTTCTTTGGAGTAGGCTGCTTCTTTTCAGGAGTTGAATGTCCTGCAGTCTTCTTTTCCTTTCTAGCCCTAAGCCTTTTGGCTATGCTAGGGTCCACAGAAGCAATGATCTCTGTGACAGAGTCATTATCTAAGTCTTCAACATGTAGCATAGATGCCTCCTCTTCCAGGTTAGGAGTAGGTTCCAAACATATGTGATCATCACACATTTGTCTAGCACCCAAAGCATCCATCATGTTAGCAGGATATCACACCAGTTTCCTTCTTCTGGAACATAAAACTAAGCTTGGTTCTGAAACATTATTGCTTTCAAGATTACTATCTTTTCTTCAATCAGCTCCAACTGAAGTGCTATAACATTATGAAAGATACTTTGCACACATACAATAGACAGTAGCATCTCAAGAAGTATTCAGCTTCATAGCTTCAGAGAAAAAAAAACAATCTTTTAGGTCTTTGATTCAACATTTACCATATACTGTTGATGTGTAGTGTGGTGTCAAGCCATTAGGATTGACATATCAATTCAGCTTCTTTCTTGATGAAACTTCCTTCAGTTCATGATTTAGACAATCATAAACATGTATCTTCACAAGAGAGATTTTCTCCAGCTATACCTAAACAACATAGGACACCATAACCAGGAAGAATATCCTCATTAGGTTACCATAAATAAGCTTAAGAGATAACTTATCAAGATTTTCACTCCCGCATGAAAGATTTGATAATTATACTCTTTTGTTTTGGCTCCAACCTCTTCTTTCATCAAGAACCACACTATTCTGAACTAAGTTTCTTCCAGTTCTGTAATCACATGATAGAACATCAAACTTGACATTATGAACTGAAGCTTTGCAACAACCTTTGTATGATGTATTGGGGAACCACTATCAGACATAGCACATCATAAATAATAGAGCAATTCCTTGGAGATAAATAAACTTTTCCACAGTAAGATCCTCCAAAAGATATTGAAACACAATGTCAAGACATCTTATCTGACATCAGCAACCCTATGTGAATACAACACCATTATATCATATGATGAATAGTCCATCCTCCACTTCTAGGGACCATTCAAACACCAATATGAATCTCTCAAGTTCCAACAGCTCTTCATTATATCATCCTTCTTCCTTTACCATGAACCAGAAAGTATCTCCCTTAGATCTCATCCAGAAACAGACCAGGATGCCTGCTCTGATACCAATTGAAATTCTGGTATGACAGACTCAGATGTCTAATATGATGTTGAAACATCTTATCTGTTACTTATAAACATGGTAAGGCATACATATCAGTACTTAAATAATTCTGATATATCAGAGTCAAACATGCTTCAGGATGTTGGGACATCTGATAGGACATTCAGTTCAGGTACTGCATAAAACATAAAAGATGTAAAGAACACAGAAGTTTGTTAACCCAGTTCAGTGTATAACCACACTTACATCTGGAGGCTACCAAGCCAGGAGGAAATCCACTATTAGTAATATTAATTCTAGACTTAAACCACCCTGTTTAATCTATCACTTAATACTTACCCAATGCAATTTCTACCTAAGACTCACTTAGATAAGAGTACCCTACTCACTCCCCCTCAATCACCCAGTGATCAAGTTTACAAGTTTAATTAAATTGAAGTCACACTTCAAACAAAAAACAGCTTGATCTTACTTCACAGTTTCAATCAAGTCACAAAACTTCTCTTGCTTACAAGCTTCGAGAATCACAAGTGAAACAGCCATAATAGAGTTCCTTGTTATGCAAGGATGCCACAAGAACACAACCCTAATAATGTTTACATTTCCGGTTGATTGGGTTAATTCTAAACTAGGTTACAAGGTTTCTTTTATAACCTATTCCCAACTGGATTTGGGCCTAAACAACCACAACAATAGCTGCTACAAATATGCAGAAATATCTGCTACAAATATGCAGAAATATCTGCTACAAATATTCCAAAAGATCTTCAACTCCTAAAATATCTCTAAATATAGAAACCTATATTTTTCAATATTTGTCTTCAATTTAAATTGAGTCTTTAAGATCTTCTAGATCAGCACCACATATGATTGCATAATATCTCCAGAATATTCTGCATAATTCAGATCTGATAAATCCAATGTTATCACCTTGAATTAGGGTTTGTTACTTCCTAAATTCTAGGTGATTTTGTTCTTCTGATTAATCTGAATCTTCATAACAAAACTCCCTACAGATGCGCCTTGTTCTGTTTTTATCCATCCATAATTAATTCCAGATAACTCTCCTTAAATATCTCAAATCAGTTAGTCATTAATTAATTCTGGTAGCAGGTCTGAGATGTCTCAACATCTGTTGGGACATCCTGAAAAACTGAACTTACTTCATTTACTGATACAATGTCCTAACATCTGGTGTGACATCCTGATATCTTGACTTAAGTTCATTAACTGTTACTCTGTTTGACAGTGTCACAACATCTGGTGTGACATCCTGAACTAAGTTCCACACTTCTTGTTTGATATCTATATGTAACATATGACAGTAATGTTGTCATGACAGTTGCAGATGTTTCAACATTCTCTTTGACATCTGTCATGACATTTGCAGATGTTTCAACATTCTCTTTGACATCTGTCATGACATTTGCAGATGTTTCAGCATCTTCTTTGACATCTGTCTGTAGCATATGACAGTAATTCTGTCATGACATTTGCAGATGTTTCAACATCTTCTTTGACATCTGTCTGTAACATTCTGTCATGACATTTGCAGATACTTCAACATCTTCTTTGACATCTGACTGTGACATATGACAACATCTGTTGGGACATCCTGAATTAAGTTCTTATACTCTGTTTGATAATGTCCCAACATCTGATAGGACATTCTGAACTGAATTCAACATCTTCTTTGACAACTTCCACATTTATCTGTGCCACCATGTCAGGACATCATGTTTGACATGTTCTTCCAGAATCTATACCATGTTAATATGGAACTTCTTATTCAACATTTTCCAGCCATATTAGTTTTACCAAACATAATGCCAATCATAGAATAATAGCATTAACAATGATCCTTCAGATGGAAATGAAAAATGATGACGTAGGATCATAAGGTAGACAACGCATGGTGCATGGTGCTATGGTGGGTTGAGGCGCATAGAAAAGTGTCACTGCCGGAGTGGACCACCGAAAAACTTATCCACTACCCCATCACAAACTAACGGTGGGATTAAACCTGACTTTTATGAGTTTTAATTATTCTTTAATGGTGCAATTAAACCAGTTTTATGAACTTTATTCTTTTTTCTAAAATCAGCATCAATTCTAACTCATAAAAAAAAAAACAAAGAACTCAGTCTTCCCTCTCTCAAACGCGTCTCTTTCTTCCTTCCTTAACCCTAGACCGTCGGCGGCGGCTCCGATGATAAATCGTTGAAACCACACGACCTTCAAACAAACCCTAACTCTTTTTCATTCCTCCTCTAAAAACCACAAACAATCCAACCTAAACTTCTCCTAAATCCCTAGATCGAACCACTTCAGAAACTAAAATAGAAGAGGAATCAACGATAATACCTTCAATTGCAACGTGGAAGCTCTTGAAATGACTTTCTTATTGTGACGAAGACAACCATGCCTCTCGACATTTCACGATAGCGACAAATAAGACTCTTGAAGAAGACGCACGCGATTGATTCAGATGACTTTCTTTTGATTCACAGTATGCCTCGGTTTCGTCGCTTCTTCTTGATTCGGTTCCCCAACTTCTTTATTGATATGGTTTTTATTCGCAGGTGAATTTTCGAGGATGAGGATGAAGACAGTGACGGAGCCGTGAAAAGATTAACAACGTTTGTTGTAGCGTATTGGTGAAGATGATACTGATGGAGATGTAGTTTCCGTTGCGGTGTCGAAACCGAGAGATCAAAAACTCTCAGGTACGATTTAGGTTGCTCGTTGATCTACTTCTGCTTCTTCTTGTTCAACTCATTCACTTTATGTGTATATTATTGATGTCGATCTTCTGCTCGTTGAGTTATCTTCTCGTCTATTTATGTATTGTTGAAGGTATTGATGCAAAAAGTATTATTGATCTTGCAGGTTTAGTGTTGATAAAGGTAATGAGGATCGTTGATGATTGATAGAATTTGACTAAGGAATGAGAAGATGAGGTGTGGAATATTGAAGAATGAGAAGATGAAGAATGGTAGAGAGTAAAAAGTTGAATGAAGGATGGAGATGAATGAAGAACAGAGAAATGGAGTGTGAGAGATGAATATTAATGGAGTGTGAATGAAGGAGATTGAAAAGGTTTTGAATGAATGAAAAAGAGGGAAAATGATGGACCAATTTGAAGAGTGATGATCCTCTTTTATAGAAGAAAACATGAGGTAAATCTGTTAGGAATTCAATTATCTTTCTATTGAAGTTTGTTAGATGTGTAACTGAATTTTGTTTTGTGGTTTTTGTAATGATCTCCTTCTTCTAACTTCTTCTATTTCGCTTCTTCTGAAATGTCGCTTATGTGTATATATTCTGAATTTTGGATGCCTTGTTTTCCTTGAGTCAATTGTAGGTTATGGATTCAGATTGGAAAAGATGATTGCGGAGTGACGAAGATTTCATGAAGGATTCAGCAGATTAAGGAAAGTTTTGGAAAGATCCTGAAGATTGATAAGAGTGAGGGTTGAAGAAAAATTGGGTTATTGAAGGTTATGCAGTTTGAGCAGAAAAGCTCTTTCGATAATTTCCATTTTTAGTCCTTCACGTTTCTTCCCTTTTTTTGGATACAAATTAGGTTATAAGTGTAAACACCCCAAATTTTCCCTCACTAAGTTCACACCATGGCTTGTGATCTTTCATCTTTGCATAAATTTAAGCATATCATATCATATTGCATTTTTGTTTCATCTGCATTAGTTCAAGTTCATCTGCATCTAGGGTTTGTGATCTGAGCAATCCAGGACCCATCTGAGCCACCCCAAAGGTCTTCAATCATCTCAAGAGGGTCCATGTATGTTCAATCATCATATTATATCCTCCAAAGATCAAGGAAGTCAAGAAATCACAAGAACTTGCAAAGCATGGAAGCAGAGCCAGAGTTTAACTGCACAGATGACCTGAACTTCGGGTTTTGGTTTCAGAAGCCATAACTCCAAAATTTTTGGTCATTCTTGTTTCTATTGGTCTCAATATGTTATAAGGATCATGTATACCAAGTTTGATGAAGAAATTCATTGTGGAAGTCATCTGATCATTGGGTAACTTCTTGAGCAAGTCAGAACAAAATCAGGGCATCTGAGGCCCCCATCCATGGAACCAAAGTGGACTTTTCATCAAATTGAAGTTGTATGATCTTTATTTGATCATTGAAGTTCTTGGAAGTTCATAAAATTGAACAAAAGTGAGCTAAACCAAAAGTTGCCAAAAATGGAAATGACTTGTAATGTAAACTTTCCATTTTGGGAATGTTTTTCAACCTCCTCTTTTTCAACCAAAAATGCTTCAAATGAAAAATTGTTGGTCATGAAAGTTGTATATTGGATCATTCCATTTTCAAAAAGTACAAGAACAAGACCTAATTCATTTTGGAACTCAAGATATGGCTTGTCAAAGTTGGCAAAAATCCCATAATTTTCAAGAATGCACCAAAAGGGATTCTTTGCAAAACCACTTGCCAAGGCTTTTTGTGACTTCAAACACACTTCTATGTATCATAACATCATAGTGGATTGCTTTAAGATCATAATTGCCCAAAGAATTGCATCATTCCATGCCTTGAACACCAAGAATTCTCAAAGGGGCCAAAACTTCACATAATTGCAAAACACCACATAACTCTGCCCCCACTTGCTGAATTGCCTCAAGAATGATTTTGTGGACATCCTTGAACTCAGCTGCGCATGGACAAGCCAATGAGCCAGCTACACCATTTCCCATACCTCAAGTACAACACTTTTGACTTTTTGGCAAAAACACCCATACCAATCACAACAGTCCACCACCCACTCTCTGCCCAATCTAGACTCTACAAGCATGCTCTAAGGACTCATTTTCATAACACACACAAGCCTAACACTCCAAGAACTCAGCATTGCAAAAAATCATCCCTCTTGCATTTTCTTTCAAATCTCTCAGCTCACTCACTCAATCTTCAAACCAATTTCACCATTGATCTCAAAATCACTCACTGACCACAAAGCAACCATTAAACCAGCCAAGAATACCCCATACATAAAACATGATTCTTGGCCAGTTCAGTTGCTACAACACAAGCCAGCCATTCTCAAAGCCTTTGAAGCATTCCATTAGTCTCATGAGGTCAAAGGGAGTCGTTTTGCACAAAGGAAGTGGCCAGA
The DNA here is from genome assembly GCA_963966055.1 of Lathyrus aphaca. Classification (NCBI taxonomy): domain Eukaryota; kingdom Viridiplantae; phylum Streptophyta; class Magnoliopsida; order Fabales; family Fabaceae; genus Lathyrus; species Lathyrus aphaca. Next base: position 319,304,855 of record OZ014519.1, on the reverse strand, counting down.
AAGCTCAAGTTTGGAAAGCTTCATCTCAGGTAGTCATCTGAAATCATTTTTCCAGAACTCAATATTTTATGTTCCATTAAGAAAGAGCATTCTTCACTGATCACTCTGAGCTTTGTATTTTCGAAAATGGTTAAGAAATAAGTTTGTATGAATGTTCTGAAAGTTTTGCCATTTTTAATCTTTCCTTCGAATCTTGAGTTTGAGCTAGAATACATTTGTTTTAGGGATGGATTTGAGTTCAGGGAGATGAGGGGAGTTGATCTGGAGCTTTAGAGCTCCAGAAATGACCTAGAGATGAAGATTTGAGTTTGCTCAGGGAGGGTGTGGCCGGAGAAGACGACCGGAGGTCTTTTTCGGCCACCTGAAAGTGATTAATGGACTAATTAGGGTTAGGGCTAAGTTTAAATAGGGACCCTTGGATCTCTCCTTCCCGCGTGTGTTGTGTGGCCAGGATTAGTTCAATAACATTTAATCAGGATTAAATATTTAATTAATTAGGTTTAAGTGGATTTGAATGTGGACCATTAGATGTGGCGCGTAGTCAACTGGGATTTCCCCATAATCAATGACAGCCCTTGGATGTGCATACTTCTGTTTATTTTAATTTTTATTTCATTTTTCTCATTTTTATTTTATACCATTTATTTAAAATAGCATGAAAATTCTAAAAAATATTTTGTTCTGCATTTTTATTTCAAATAATTTTCTTAAACCAAAAATATTTTTATTTTTATTTTTCACATTAAAAAATCATTTTTAAAACATTTAAATGTTTATTTTAATTAATTAATGGGAATTAATTAATTAAAATATCATTTAGGTTTCTAAAAATCCCAAAAAATTCACATTGCATCTTTAAACATTTAGAAACATTATCATACCATCCACACAAATTTCTTTTTTGGTTTTGAACCATCTTTGATAATTTTCTTGAATTTAGGGTTCATAAAATTCCTATTTTAGAACCCTAACTTCAAGAATTCTTTTCTGCCTAACCAAGAATGGTATGACAATGGTTCTTTTTGAATTGATCTTCATTTGACATGTAGTATCTAGCATAATTTTGTCACAAATTTATTCTGCATTTTTGAATTGATTTGCATTTTTTCCCTTTAGGTACCTTAAAACCCTAGATAACTTAGAAAAATCATAACTTTCATTAGGTTAAGAGTTAGGTCTTCTCCTTTGGGGTGTGATATCATATGGGGTTAGGGTTCCTTTTATTGCATTTTCAATTTTTTATCTTGTCATTTGCTTCTGTTTTTGGTTTTTGCATCTCATGTTGTATGAAAACCCTAATTTCCCATCTTCCTTTGCATACATCTTGCATAAACATTCATATAAGAGCTTTCCATGACATTTTATGCATTCACATGACTTCTAAGACATCTTAGGACACATTGGAATCATGCTTGATCATTTCTTCATCCATTTACCATGTTATGCATTCATTACATTCCATGAACATTCATGAACTTTCATGCTTCTTTCATGCTTCATTTGCATTCTCATCACTTGTATGATAATCCATTTCTCTTGACATACATTTGCATCATCTCTTAGCATATTTTACACCATGAACATGCTTCTGGTTTTGGTTTGCATCCTTACATTCACTTCATTTTCATCTCATCTCTTTCTTTATACTAACTATTTCAGGTGGTAAGTAATTGAGAAGTGAATTTTCCTTCACTTCTCATCCCTATTCTCCTCCTTTCATCTACTTCTTTCTTGGTGGCTTATTCTTGAAGATCTCTTGCAAGCCTCATAAATCCTAGGAACACCCAAGCATGATAACATTAGGGTTTTTGATTAGTCCCCCCATTAGTTTTACCTTTGAGTCTCCTTGAGTCCCTCTTCTCATCTCATAATCAGAGACTAAACCTTTAAGGTTTTAAGGCTTTGTGATTAAGGTTATGCTTGCATCCTTCTCTTAGGATGGAGTGTATAACTTTAATCCTAAGTGTTAAACCCTTAATGGGTTTAAACCTCTTAATTAACCCATCTTTATAATCACTAAGACAATAAGCTTGTAACTTGGGCCTTGCATTAGGGTTCTAATTCTTCCTTAATTGGTTAAGAAGGACTAACCCTAGTGTTAATGGACAAGTCCCCCTCATGTTGTCATGAAGATAATCCCTAATAATGGCTTTGTCATGAAAATACACTTTAATAATGGCTTTGTTTTGTCATGAAGATAATTCCTAATCATGGATTAAGTTGAGGTATCTTCCTCAACTTAAATGTGCTCATCTATTATCCTTCTATTCGGATGGTGTAATGGGTCCATTAAATCCTTGGTTATGGCTTAAACTCATTACTTAACACTAAACAAAAACTCCAAAAACATCTAAACAATTGCAAGTAGGTTTATGATCTTAATCCTACATCATGTTGATTAAGTGTGAGGTGCTTACTTCATACTTAAGGTATTCTCATTACCCCAAATCAGAGGGAGGATGTGAGGAGTTTACCAACCCTTGGTTTAGGCTTAAGCTCATTTTCTTATGACAAACACAAAAAGCAATAAAAGATTGAAAACATCAAAAACAAACAATAATCGTCTCCTCCGGGATTATTTTCTCATCATCTTCACTCACAAACGAGAACTTGCTTCTTCCGTCTAATGCAAGACAGTTAGCACCTGAGCCAGACAGGTCATACACTTGAGCTTAGACAAGTAAGTAGTTCATAGTCAATTTACCTTTCAGTCTCTTTGAGTAGAACTACGGTGTTATGACTTCCTCATTGCACGAGAGGATACGTAGGCATAACTTAACTGTTATCGAAAAATAGTCTCTGTCTCTTTCCCCCTCTTCCAGCAATTCTTTGAAAGCCTCATTCCTGAGCACCTCACTTCACCTTTTTGCACTGACACTTGTACATTCTTTTCCAGCTTTTGCACACAGATATCACATACACTACCCCTTTAAACACAATCTTTTAAGCGTGGATCCTATCGAGTACGACGGACAATCTGGGTGCTAATACCTTCCCTGATTGTAACCAACCCCCTTTCTCAGTTTCACAGGTTCGCGACCGTCTTATCCATCTCTTTCTAGGTTTATGCAGCATTACCTTTCCTTCGGGATAAAAATGTCTAGATGGCCACTCTTTTCAGTTCATCTTCATGTTCTCTCTCTTTCGCCGATCGTTCGTGTCTGTACCCAGTCTGACCCGGTGTCATTTGGTGGGAGCGATAGCTTGGCGACTCTGCTGGGGACCCTTATACTGCAACCAGGGCTTCTGGTTCTTTTTGTGGGTTCCTCCTAGCGCTTGTTTGATTTGTGTTTACGGGGGTGTTACGTGCTACTTGTGCTTATTCATTTGCTTTATTTATTGCTTTATGTACAGCTTTATTTATTGATTTCTTTTATAGTCTTATGCATATTTCATACTGTCATTATCAATGTGCTGGATCTGGTTTTCTTTGGTGGGTGGGGTTTCATTGAGAGATTAAGGTCCTATACCTGGGACCTGAGTGACACCTAGGCTAGAGTGGCTTCATATTCTTTCCCATTCCATTTCGGTCTGGTGCGGGAATATGAAACACGGTTTAGATGTGGGTTTCTTCTTGAGAACTCTGTGCTACATATTTCCTGTAGTGCTAGGGCTATCTGGGAAGCCTTCTAAGTCTGGATGACCTTTATTTTGACCTTCAGAATCTGGGGAGAATTAGAGGAGGATATTTTATGGTTATTGTAAACATTGTACCTCCGGGTTAGAAGTGTTTACACTTCTCATAACTGATCCAAGTCTGAGGATCTTTGTTCTAGAACATTACATGTGAGGGGTGGGTTGTTTACAAGTTTTGCAGGAACCCTTGACCACATCATACCCAGTTACTAGTATTGTTTTAATAATGCATCACTTGGACAGTTCTTGTGATTAGACCTAGACATGTGATTCTTTATTTGAGTCACCCACCCTGGTTACTGGATTTCTGAGCTTCCATCCGGACCTTTGAACATACATGGACCTTATACCAAGACAGATAATCAGATCCAGCTCTTGATCACAAACCTTTGCATATCATTTGCATATATCATCATTGCATCATTTAACATTTGTTTATTTGTTTTACAGGGTATCCATCTTCATATTTGGTTTGGTTTTGACCCCTTCTGTTGCTTGGACCTCTGCTTCAGTTATCTCCCTCTGCACCTGCATTAGTCTATCAGAGACTCACCTTTAGCTTCTCAGTCTATGATCTTCATCAGCTTATTCTCAGTTTCTTCATCAGCACTCATGGATACTCCAAGGAAGAGCAACATATCTTACCACTTCTTTGAGCCCACCTTGACTGGTAACAGGCAGGTCCAGTCCTTTATCACACCTGACCACATCCCACTGTTTAGAGAGCACTATAGGGGTATTTTGGACATGGTCATGGATCTTGATTCATCTCAGAGGAGCATGATCCACACATGCTTGCAGTTTTATGACCCTCCACTCAGATGCTTCAGCTTTCCTGATTTCCAGATGGGGCCTCTGTTGGAAGAGTTTTCCTTGTTGATTGGAGTGCCTATCAGAGGAGGGATCCCCTTCAACCCAGAGATGACTGCTCCCAGAAGTGAAGAGATAGCAAGGGCATTGCATTTGGAGCCTGTCCTCATTGAGCAAAACTTGACAACAAAAGCTGGGATTCCTGGCTTACATCTGGACTTCTTGATTTCTCAGGCCACCCTGAAGGCTGCAGTGGGAGAATGGAAGGCAGTCTGTGCACTTTTAGCCCTCAGCATATATGGGGTTATATTGTTTGCAGATGAGCCCAAATTTGTGAGTAAGAATGCCATCCACTTGTTCTTGCTGAGGAACCCTGTCTCTACATTACTGGGAGACTTCTACTACTCCATTCACCAGAGAAATGAAAAGCAAAGAGGGAAGCTAGTCAGATGTTATGCTCCTCTGTTCTACTCTTGGCTGCTCAGACACTTGCCAAGATCAGATGCCTTCTTGAACCCATATCAGCAGAAGAATTGGGCCAATAGGTTCATTGCCTTAACATCAGATGATATCATATGGTGCACCCAGAGCACCAAAGGCAAGGATATTATTACCAGCTGTGGGCAATACCCTAATGTGCCTCTAATAGGAGTAAAAGGTTGCATCAACTACAACCCTTTACTGTTTAAGAGACAATTGGGATATTCCTTGGTTCATCCTCCCAGAGGACAAGATTTGGCTGAGACTCTCTACTATGAAGTTCAACCTAACTCAGCTGTTGTCAGACAAGCTTCCTAGGCTTGGGACAACATCCAGACCAAAGGGACAACCATCCTTGGAAGGTGCAACAATATTGCTTCAACCCAGTACTCTGACTGGTCCCGTACTAGAGCTCAGATCACCAGGATGCCTTTCACCTTGGAAGACACACCTGGACCTTCTACAGTACAGCCTGCAATAACTGTTAGCCTGGAGGAATTTGAAAAGCTGAAAGAGAGGAATAATCAGCTATCTGAAGCCCTGAAGAAGACTCTCTGGGAGATAAATGACAGTCGTCTGGACATTGAGAGATTGGAAAGACTCAAGACTGAGCATCTGACCAAGATTGAAAAGACAGATGACTACATAAGGAAAGCAAGAGCAGGAGAGTTGGTTTTGAAGAATGCCTGCAAGGAGGCCAAGATTTAGAAGGCTAGGGTTGAGCATTATCTGGAAGAAAGCCAGGCTAGGAGGATCAGGATCACCGAAGCCTGTGCACAAGAAGACTAGAGGACTCAGGCCAAGATAAAGCAGCTGGAGGCCAATGAGAAGAAGCAGCAGGAAGCTTTGTTGGCAGCTCAGAAGGAGATATCTGAACTGAAACTCCGGGCGGGGTTAAAGAGGTCAAAGGATCAGAACAAGGCATAAGAAGCTGACTAATGCCATTGCTACCAGGAACCTCCTCATTAGGACTATTACAGAGCACCCAGCTGGTCCGGTGACCGAGGCCCTCCTGAAGGAATTCAGGGAGGATGACTTTAGATTGGATGTTTGATTCCTTTTGCTTGTATTTCTTTTCTTTTGATGTACTTTTTCTTTTGATTGTTGTATTTTTGACCCACCATGGGCATGTATTGTAAACAAACTATGTATTTTCATCATTTGTAATATATCAGTTCGTTTTATTGGTGGGCTTTATCTCAACATCATCAAGCATTTCCTCGAGGTCTGGAAAGGTTAAAACCAAATATACAAACTGGATACCCTTGGAAGACAAATAAGCATATTGCATTGCATACTAACATTTTCTTTGTTTTATAGGTTTTTGTTTGTTATTTGTTTCTCACTTTGTTATGGTTTCAGGAAACATTGCTCGAATATGAGTGCTCCCTATCAACCGAACACACCGGTACCCAACGCGAAACAACCTTCTGGGCATTCAAATGGATCAGGTACAGCAGGACCTAAATGAAGTAAGAAACCAAATGGCAAACGAAAGGGTTGAGATGAGATATCAAATGACCCAGTTTATGGCTGTGATGACTGGCTTAGCTCAGAGCCAGGAAAGGCTGAGAGAGCTGGTGGAAAGGCAGACTCCTGAAGAGCCCCACCTTGGAACAGGAGGAACCAACAATAATGAACGTGGGCAGCCTCGCATCGACCCACCAGAGTTCGGGCCCCATTTGAACCCAAATGTTAATGTCCCAAGGAATATTCAAGGAAACACTGCTGGAGGCAGGATCTTGCAAGAAGATCCTCAGGAGGAGCAGTTCACAGTTATTGGGGCTGGGGATGAGGTGTATGACCGAAGGCTGGATGAGATTGCTGAAAAGCTGAGGTCTTTGGAATCCCAGAATTCTCTAGGCTTTGACGTAATGGATATGGGGCTGGTAGATGGGGTGAGGATTCCTCACAAATTCAAACCCCCATGCTTTGAAAAATATAATGGTACCTCCTGCCTGCGTACTCATCTACAAACTTTCTTAGGGAGACTCAAGGCTTATACCATGGACGAGAAATTATGGATGTTCTATTTTAAGGACAGCCTGACTGGAGCATCAAGAGAATGATATCTGCATCTGACCAGGGCCACTATAAGATGTTGGAAAGACTTGGCTGAAGCCTTCATCCGTCAATACCAGTACAACCTAGACATGGCTCCCAATAGAACCCTTCTAATGGGCATGTCTCAGTCTTCAAGGGAAAGCTTCCGGGATTATGCTCAGAGGTGGAGACAGCTTGTTGCTGCTGTCCAACCACCCATGTCTGAAAGAGAAATGGCCGACATGTTTATGAACACTCTTCAAGGAACATATATTGACAGACTTACTGCTTTCTCTTCCACCAGTTTTGCTGATGTAGTTATAGCAGGTGAGAGAATTGAGAGTCTTTTGAAGATAGGACAAATCTCCGACAACGGTGCAAGTTCCTCCAACAATCCCAGAAAACCTTTTTCAGGACCCCGAAGGGCGGGTGAAACAAATGTTATTCATGCAGGCAGGGGAAGACCCCAGTATTCTCACAGATCAATAGCATCCGTTACTATCCCGGCTCCAGTTCCACAACAACCACTTTTTCCTCAACAACAACACCAACAACATCACTATCAGCAACAATCTCATTTTCCGCAATAAAGAACGTACAACAACAACAACAACAACAACAACCAACAACAGCACCCCTTTCAACAGAGGCCATCTCAAGTAAATAGGGTGATTGACCCCATTCCTATGCCTTATGCCGCTCTACTGCCACAACTCCTGAAGCTCAACCTGGTTGAGTTAAGGACGTTGGCTCCACCAGATCCTCTCAACCTCCTGAAGAATTATGATGCTAGTGCCAGGTGTGCTTTTCATTCCAGCGCACCTGGTCACAATACCGAGAAATGTAGAGCCTTACATATGAAGGTTCAAGATCTGGTCGATTCCAAAGCTCTCAATTTCGCACCTCCTCCAAATGTTAACAGAAATCCTATGCCTAATCATGGTGGGCCCAGGATTAATGCCATAGAAGAGGACCAACCATCTGCACTGATTGACAATGTTGCACAGATTCGGACACCGTTGGCAGAAGTCAAAGCTCAACTCTTAAGATGCCAGGTGTTCCCAGGCTGTGAGGCCTGCTGCGAATCATGCAAAACTGCTATTAATGGTTGTGAGAGGCTAAGGCTTGGCATAGATGGCCTTATCAGAGATGGAATTTTGCAAATTACCACAACGGTTCCTACAACATCAACAACTCTTTCTTCAGCAACAACAGATCCTCCTACAACTGCAACAACTATCATTCCCACTGATTCATCCACAACTCCAACAATCACTCCTTCCATTATTTCAACAAACCAAAGTTCAACAACACTTACTTCTACAACGTCAGCACCCATCTTATCAACGGAATCGCCTACAACACCAACAAACACTAACGAAGATGTCTCAACGGTCACGATCTATTATGACCCAGCAACTGTTCATCCCAACAACAATTTTCAACAACAAATTGCAACACCTACTGTCAGATCTCCAGTCACAATCTATTAAGACCCGCATACCATCACAGTTCCTTCCACTGCAGTAATCAGTCCGGTCACCATTACGGTGCCTGGACCTGTTCCTTATGAAAGAAGTAATGCCATACCCTGGCACTACGGCTCTGACCTCTACTGCGACGGAAAGAAGATCACTCTAGATTCATCAACCTCTTCACCACAAGTTGACAATGTTGGGGGAGGCGGAGGCTTCACTTGAAGCGGACGCCTTTTTGCCTCACAAACACCGAGACCCAACGCTGAAGCAGAGGCTGCTGCTAAGGCAAAAGGGAAGAATGTGGTACTTGAAGAGCCAATTGTTAAAGAAACTCCGAAGACGTCTTTTGAACAAGAGGTGGACGAGTTCATGAGAATAATCAAAAAGAGTGATTACAAAGTGGTGGACCAGCTTCATTAGATACCCTCCAAGATCTCTATCTTATCATTGTTGATGTGTTCCGAAGCCCATAGGAATGCACTGTTGAGAGTCCTGCACGCAACCTACGTGCTGGAAGAGATTATGGTTAATCAGCTGGAAACAGTGGTTGCAAATGTTAACACCAGTCATGGACTGGGCTTCACAGATTTTGATTTAACAACGGAGGGACGCAATCATAACAAGGCATTACATATCACTTTAGAATGCAAAGGTGTTGTTCTTTCTCATGTGTTGGTAGACACTGGGTCCTCGCTCAATGTCCTCCCAAAGAAAGCCTTGATGAAACTGGAATATGATGGTTTGGCATTGCGTCCAAGTAATTTGGTGGTGAGAGCGTTTGATGGCTCTAAGAGATCAGTGCTTGGAGAGATTGATTTACCTGTGATGATTGGCCCACAAATCTTTAAAACTACTTTCTTCGGGATGGACATATAGCCGGCCTACAACTGTTTGTTGGGTAGACCCTGGATTCACGCCGCTGGCGCTGTTACATCTACCCTTCACCAGAAATTAAAATTTGAGTAGGAAGGCCAGATCATCACAATCTGTGGGGAGGAAGACATTTTCGTTAGCCATCTGGCTACTTACAAGTATATAGAGATGAATGGGGAGATCCACGAGACTATGAGTCAGGGATTTGAGGCCCTTAACATCAATGAAGCAACTGCTGTGTCTGGAACTTCCATCACTTCATATCAACAAGCCCAAATGGTTGTTGAAGAGGGTACCGCTCAGGGCTAGGGCAAGCTGCTGCCAGTAGAAAAGAAAGAAGACATATTCGGGTTGGGTTACAGACCAACTCGACAAGATCAACCAAATGCTACAACGGAGCCCAAATTTGTCAGTGGGGGAATGCTTACCCCGGATGTTGTGAACAATTTGGAAGACGAGGAAGAAGACGAGCAACCTGGAAAACTGGATACGTCCAAGGATCCCGGGGAACCAAGTCTCTAACTGGTCTTCCCAGGAAATTATAAGAGTTACTCCTGCAGAGTAATTATTATTTCCTGTCTTTTAAGCATGCATCAAGTCCCGCATCTTGCCCAAGGTGTCAGGACTCATTTTGTAATAGGGCCATCTTGTATTTTAAGTAAATGATTAATTAATGAATATCAGGACATCTTTTGCAAATGAGTCTCTCTTTTTCGCTCACTGTTTTTCATTTTTCATTTTTTGTACAAAACAATAAAATGGAAATGGTTTCAAAATAATAACTTCATTTTCACTTTTTCTAAACAAGATAAAACTGATCACTAAAATGAACCAATCTAAACCCTTGCAGAGAGTGCCCTCCAGATTGCACCGACAACAACACTGCTATGACTTCGTATGACTTCGACAATCCGATTAATCAAGCCGATGAAGGGGTTGAAGAAGATTATGAGCTACCTGAAGAACTAGCCAGATTGTTAAGGCAAGAGGAGAAGGTTATCACTCCTCATCAGTAGGAAGTTGAGACAGTTAATCTTGGTACCGAAGAAGACTTGAAAGAAGTGAAGATTGGGGCCCGTCTGCAAGATTCAGTGAAGGAACAACTTATTGACATGCTTTGAGAGTACGTTGATGTCTTTGCTTGGTCCTATCAAGACATGCCAGGTCTGGATACCGACATTGTTGTACATAACCTGCTACTAAAAGAAGACTGTCCTCCCGTGAAACAGAAGCTACGCCGTACTCGTCCAGATATGGCCATGAAGATAAAAGAAGAGGTACAAAAACAGTGGGACGTCGGTTTCCTTGCTGTAACTACTTACCCGCCATGGGTCGCTAACATTTTACCTGTGCCTAAGAAGGATGGCAAAGTACGGATGTGTGTGGATTACCGGGATCTGAACAGAGCTAGCCCGAAAGATGACTTCCCATTACCTCACATTGATGTATTGGTCGACAACACGACTCAGTTCTCAGTATTCTCCTTCATGGACGGATTCTCCGGGTATAATCAGATCAAGATGTCACCTGAAGACATGGAGAAGACTACCTTCATCACACCCTGGGGCACATTCTGTTATAAGGTAATGCCATTTGGACTGAAGAATCCTGGGGCAACTTATCAACGGGCTATGGTGACATTATTCCACGACATGATCCACAAAGAAATTGAATGTTATGTGGATGATATGATTGCCAAGTTCCTCACAGAAGAAGACCATTTGGTGAATCTGCTGAAGTTGTTCAAGCGTCTGAGAAAGTATCAACTGAAGCTAAACCCCAATAAATGCACATTCGGGGTACGGTCCGGTAAGCTGTTGGGATTTATTGTAAGTGAAAAGGGAATTCAAGTTGATCCTGACAAAGTCAAAGCCATTCAAGAGATGCCTGCACCTAAGACTGAAAAAGAAGTTCGGGGGTTCTTAGGTAGATTGAACTACATTTCAAGGTCCATATCTCACCTCACAACGACCTGTGAGCCCCTTTTCAAATTGTTAAGAAAGGAACAAACAGTCAGGTGGAATGAAGACTGCCAGAAGGCTTTTGACAAAATCAAGGAGTACTTACAAGAACCTCCAATCCTTATGCCTCCAGTTGAAGGAAGACCTCTAATAATGTACCTGGCAGTATTAGAAGGATCAATGGGGTGTGTGCTAGGCCAGCATGACGAGTCTGGTCGAAAAGAGTATGCAATATACTACCTAAGCAAAACGTTTACCGACTATGAACAACATTATTCACTGCTCGAGAAAACTTATTGTGCTTTAGCGTGGACTGCTCGCCGACTAAGGCAGTATATGTTGACTCACACTACGTTATTGATCTCAAAGATGGATCCAGTCAAGTACATATTTGAGAAGCCAGCGCTTACCGAAAGGGTTGCAAGATGGCAAATGATTCTGACAGAATATGACATTCAGTACACATCTCAAAAGGCCATCAAGGGCAGTATACTGTCTGACTATCTAGCTGAGCAACTCATTGATGATTACCAACAAATGATATTTGACTTCCCAGATGAAGACATCATGTACTTAAAAGCAAAAGATCATGAAGAGCCTGTTCACACTGAAGGGCCTGGCCTAGAAGAAGAATGGACAATGATGTTTGATGGGGCTGTCAACGTGAATGGTCGTGGAGTTGGTGCAGTGCTTATTACACCTAAAGGAGTTCACATGCCTTTCTCGGCAAAACTCACCTTTAGCTGCACTAACAACGAAGCTGAATATGAAGCTTGTATCATGGGTCTTGAGGAACCCATTGACCTCAGGATCAAGACTTTAACTGTATTCGGAGATTCAGCTTTGGTAATCAATCAGACCAACGGAAAATGGTACACCCACCAAGATAATCTGATACCTTATCGAGACTACACGAGGCGTTTACTGACTTTCTTCAAAACAGTCAAGCTTGAGTACATCCCTCAAAATGAAAATCAGTTTGCAGATGCTCTGGCTACCATTTCCTCCATGATCAAAGTTCAAGCTGCCAACTTTGTGCCTCGAATTTCAGTATCCAGACTTGACCGACCAACATACGTTTTCTCTGTGGACATTGCTGAAGATGACAAGCCTTGGTTCCATGAAATCAAATGCTTCTTATAGGATCAAACATACCCACCTGGGGCATCATCCAATGATAAGAAGACATTAAGAAGGCTGGCTGGTAGTTTCTTCCTGAATGCTGATGGTTCCTTGTACAAGAGAAACTTTGACATGGTGTTTCTCAGATGTGTTGATAAGAAAGAGGCAGACTTGTTGATGTACAAGGTGCATGAAGGATCTTTCGGTACCCATGCTGGAGGACATGCAATGGCTAAGAAATTTTTGAGACCAGGTTACTACTAGATCACAATGGATGCAGATTGTTGTGCCTATGCCAGAAAGTGCCACAAATGCCAGATTTATGCAGACAAAGTGCATGTGCCTCCGAATCCTTTGAATGTAATGTCTTCACCTTGGCCCTTTGCCATGTGGGGCATTGACATGATTGGAAAGATCGAACCGACTGCTTCAAATGGCCACAGATTCATCCTGGTAGCCATTGATTATTTCACCAAATGGGTTGAAGCAGCTTCGTATGCAAATGTCACCAGACAAGTGGTAGCCCGATTCTTGAAAAGAGACATCATCTGTCAGTATGGAGTACCCGAGCAAATCATTACTGATAATGGTTCCAACTTGAACAACAAGAGGACGGCAGAACTGTGCTGGGATTTCAAAATTCAACATCACAACTCTTCTCCTTACAGGCCAAAGATGAATGGCGCTGTTGAGGCAGCTAACAAGAATATCAAGAAGATTGTGCAAAAGATGGTGGTCACATACAAAGACTGGCATGAAATGCTACCATTTGCCTTGCATGGGTACCGTACCTCAATCAGAACATCCACTGGGGTAACACCGTATCAGCTTGTGTATGGTATGGAGGTAGTCCTACCGGTTGAAGTTGAATTACCCTCCTTACGGGTACTGATGGATGTCAAGTTGAATGAAGCATAATGGGTCCGATCTCGGTACAATCAACTGAATCTGATCGAAGAAAAGAGATTAGCCACAATCTATCTTGGGCAGTTATATTAGAAAAGAATGAAGAAAGCCTTCGATTAGAAAGTCAGGCTTCAGGAATACCAAGTAGGAGATCTTGTGCTGAAAAGACTCCTTCCTACTCATACAGACCACAGGGGCAAGTGGACTCCGAATTATGATGCTCACTACTATGGATGGTGAAGATTTCTTATCCTCTGTTAATTTAGATGCAGTTAAAAAATACTTCGCATAAAATGACCCGCTGGACATAAAAACAGAATGTAAGTCCAGGCAAAAATAGGGCATCCCGGTGAGTCAAAAACAGAATAAAAGACTCGGGAAAAAATAAGGGAAAATAAAGAAAAAATGTACACCCGCTGAGTTGAAAAGCCGCATTGGACAGCTCAGGCAAAAATGGGTATCCCGGTGGATTGAAAACCCGAAAGGGCGATTCACGCAAAATAAGGGAATAAGCGAACAACTGCATTCTGAATTCGTCTGTATCACTTACAACACGGTAAGCTTCGAAAGGATAAAGCATCAGTCAGAGTCAACTTTCTTCAGAAAGCAGGATAAGAAGAACGTCAAGGTCATACGGTTCATAGCAAAGAGAAGCTCACTGAAGCATCGTCAACATTGGCAGCACCTTTATTTTTCTCAATTTGTAACAATCTCCTCATTTCAGGGGATTTGTTTCTTTGATTGTATTTGCCAATTCAGGACTCCCAAGATTAATAAAATCAGATTTTTCAGTCACACTTCGTCTTGTACATTTCTGTCTCGTTTGCAAAGTGTCCAATGTCCATAATACTTTTATAAAACAAATGTGCCTTTCTAAATTACATGCTTGCAGGAAATGTATTTACTTTCAAGAATATCTAACTCCTATGACGGAATCCGGTAAGGGATGCCTCGGGACACTTGTGCTTTTCTTAGTCTTAACAGGATTGCAGATATTCAATATGCAACATGGGGCACGCCAAACATACTTCCTCCCCCAAACAGTATCTGGAATGTTTTTCCCCAGCAAAGTTGCCAAGGCATTACTTCTCCAACACATCTTCTTCAAGCAGCATCAGAAGATGCTCATTTCCCCCAGCTGAGTTGTCAAGTCTCCTCATCCTCAGCAGGATCCTCACAGAAACCTCTAGGAAGATCGTTCAGTGATCTTTCCTCCCCTAGAGTTCCGAATCTCTCATCTCCAGCAAAGACAGGGAACCATCTCCCCACAAAGCTCCAGACTCTCCCAGAAGAGCAATGTCTGAAATTCTCACACAACAAAGTGACAAAAGCTTCCACATCCCCAGCTGGGCTCCTCATTACAAAGATAGGTCTACCAGTGACCTATTTCCCCAAGCAGAGTCATACATCTTATTAGATCTACCAACGATCTCATCCCCAGCTGGGATGTTACTTTAGGCAGATCAGCCAGAGATCTTCACAGCAGCGTGATCTGAATCCCGAACCGGTTTCTTTTGCATAATCATAACATTCACATCATTTTTCCCCCAGAGCGTAGCATTCCGTCTAATACGGAGCATTACGGTAAAAATCAAACATATTGCATGTTCAAAAGTCAGGTTCGAACCAGTCACCTTTAAATACCAACAATACCTTCAGCAATATACAAAATACACCCCTTGCACATAAAAGCCAAAGCGTCCCCTTTGCACTCTCAAATACAGATACATGCTCCTTTTGGCACTCGCCTGTGTCATCATTCCCCAGTAAAGTTTCCAGAGCACTCTCTACAAACAAATACTTATACATAACATGCTTTTCTCGACACTCGTCTGTGTCATCTCATATTTCCCCACAGAAAGCCAAAGCGTCCCCTTTGCAATCACATACACATGTTCATATATACTTTCATCACTCGTCCATGTCATATCATCCCCCACAGATATAAACCAAACCAATGCTTGTACACTCTCTTAACACCCGTCCGTGTCACCTATTCCCAGCACAGTTGCCCAAACACTTGTCTATTATACACTCCTTTCGACACCCGTCCGTATCATCTTATCCCCACAGGTTGCCGGAGTACGCTCATAACTTGTACACTTTCTCTTCCGATATTCATCCATATTGTGGTCTTAAGGATGCTCGTCCGCATCTTTAATCTATATACAACGTCAAACACTTTTACCTTTTTATTTCGAAAAGCGTAAGAACTCGTCCGTGTTTACCATTCCCCAGCAAATCACGAACAAAACAACTTTTTCTATCTGACATTCGTCCTATGTCAGATAGAAACGGTAGCCGTACCCTGCCAGGTGATCGTCCTTCACCCTCGGATGACCGTCCCTCATCCTTTCCCTCAGCGGAGTCTCCATTATTGGACCCCTTTTCTATCCGGCATTCGTCCTATGCCGCTATACTTTCGGACGCCATACCCTGCCAGGTGATCGTCCTTCACCTTAGATGACTGTCCCTCATCTTTATCCCCAACAAAGCAGCCGTCCCCTGCAAGGTGATCGTCCTTCACCTTTTGATGATCGTCCATCATCATTTTATTTGATGGCCGTCCCCATCGTTGATCTTGTTATCTGACATTCGTCCTATGTCATGATAAGTCCCAACAGAGCAGCCATACCCTGCTAGGTGATCATCCTTCACCTCTTGGTGATCGTCCTTCGTCATGCGTATCCGATGGCCTTCCCCATCGTCGACCTTTTCTATCCAGCATTCGTCCTATGTCGTGATAAAGAGCAGCCGTCTCCTGCTAGGTGATCGTCCTTCACCTTTGATGACCGTCCCTCATCATTATTTCATTTATTTTTTGAACCGATGGTCGTCCCCATCGTTGTTTACTTTTACTTTCCAAGCCTGATGGTCGTCCCCATCATTTCCTTTATCTTTAAATCGCCTGAAAATCTTGATGTCCGTCCCCATCATAATCCCTTTATTTCCCCAACATGTCGGTCGTCCCTGTCATTGCTTTATCCCCAGCAGTCGTCCTCTGCTCAATGGTCGTCCTCCATCGCCCGCACTTTACAAATCATACTATACTTTCCTTTCACAACTTATATCCCTTTTCTTCTTCACCCTAGTGAGTGCAAATTTTGGACTGTCTTTGGTATTCAACCACAAGTTATCTTGTTCGTCTGTTAAGCCCTTCGCTTACATCCTGCACAGCTAACTCGTGTTTGAATAGGGGCAGCTATAAACACCCCAAATTTTCCCTCACTAAGTTCACACCATGGCTTGTGATATTTCATCTTTGCATAAATTTAAGCATATCATATCATATTGCATTTTTGTTTCATCTGCATTAGTTCAAGTTCATCTGCATCTAGGGTTTGTGATCTGAGCAATCCAGGACCCATCTGAGCCACCCCAAAGGTATTAAATCATCTCAAGAGGGTCCATGTATGTTCGATCATCATATTATATCCTCCAAAGATCAAGGAAGTCAAGAAATCACAAGAACTTGCAAAGCATGGAAGCAGAGCCAGGGTTTAACTGCACAGATGACCTGAAATTAGGGTTTTGGTTTCAGAGGCCATAACTCCAATTTTTTTGGTCATTCTTGTTTCTATTGGTCTCAATATGTTATAAGGATCATGTATACCAAGTTTGATGAAGAAATTCATTGTGGAAGTCATCTGATCATTGAGTAACTTCTTGAGCAAGTCAAAACAAAATCAGGGCATCTGAGGCCCCCATCCATGGAACCAAAGTGGACTTTTCATCAAATTGAAGTTGTATGATATTTATTTGATCATTGAAGTGCTTGGAAGTTCATAAAATTGAAGAAAAGTGAGCTAAACCAAAAGTTTCCAAAAATGGAAATGACTTATAATGTAAACTTTCCATTTTGGGAAAGTTTTTCAACCTCCTCTTTTTCAACCAAAAATGCTTCAAATGAAAAATTGTTGGTCATGAAAGTTGTATATTGGATCATTACCTTTTCAAAAAGTACAAGAACAAGACCTAATTCATTTTGGAACTCAAGACATGGCTTGTCATAGTTGGCAAAAATCCCATAATTTTCAAGAATGCACCAAAAGGGATTCTTTGCAAAACCACTTGCCAAGGCTTTTTGTGACTTCAAACACACTTCTATGTATCATAACATCATAGTTCATTGCTTTAAGATCATAATTGCCCAAAGAACTGCATCATTCCATGCCTTGAACATCAAGAATTCTCAAAGGAGCCAAAACTTCACATAATTGCAAAACACCACATAACTCTGCTCCCACTTGCTGAATTGCCTCAAGAGCCAGCTACACCATTGCCCATACCTCAAGTACAACACTTTTGACTTTTTGGCAAAAACACCCATACCAATCACAACATTCCACCACCCACTCTCTACCCAATCCAGAGTCTACAAGCATGCTCTAAGGACTCATTTTCATAACACACACAAGCCTAACACTCCAAGAACTCAGCATTGCCAAAAATCATCCTTCTTGCATTTTCCTTCGAATCTCTTAGCTCACTCACTCAATCTTCAAACCAATTTCACCATTGATCTCAAAATTACTCACTGACCACAAAGCAACCATTAAACCAGCCAAGAACACCCCATACACAAAACACGATTCTTGGCCAGTTCAGTTGCTACAACACAAACCAGCCATTCTCAAAGCCTTTGAAGCTTTCCATTAGTCTCAGGAGGTCAAAGGGAGTCGTTTTGCACAAAGGAAGTGGCCAGAAAGCTCAAGTTTGGAAAGCTTCATCTCAGGTAGTCATCTGAAATATTTGTTTCCAGAACTCATATTTTATGTTCCATTAAGAAAGAGCATTCTTCACTGATCACTCTGAGCTTTGTATTTTCGAAAATGGTTAAGAAATGAGTTTGTATGAATGTTCTGAAAGTTTTGCCATTTTTAATCTTTCCTTCGAATCTTGAGTTTAAGCAAGTATACATTTGTTTTAGGGATGGATTTGAGTTTAGGGAGATGAGGGGAGTTGATATGGAGCTTTAGAGCTCCAGAAATGACCTAGAGATGAAGATTTGAGTTTGCTCAGGGAGGGTGTGGCCGGAGAAGACGACCGGAGGTCTTTTCCGGCCACCTGAAAGTGATTAATGACTAATTAGGGTTAGGGCTAAGTTTAAATAGGGACCCTTGGATCTCTCCTTCCCGCGTGTGTTGTGTGGCCAGGATTAGTTCATTAACATTTAATCAGGATTAAATATTTAATTAATTAGGTTTAAGTTGATTTGAATGTGGACCATTAGATGTGCCGCGTAGTCAACTAGGATTTCCCTAGAATCAATGACAACCATTGGATGTGCATACTTCTGTTTATTTTGATTTTTATTTCATTTTTCTCATTTATATTTTATACCATTTATTTAAAATAGCAAGAAAATTCTAAAAAATATTTTGTTCTGCATTTTTATTTCAAATAATTTTCTTAACCCAAAAATATTTTTATTTTTATTTTTCAAATTAAAAAATCATTTTTAAAACATTTAAATGTTTATTTTAATTAATTAATGGGAATTAATTAATTAAAATATCATTTAGGCTTCTAAAAATCCCAAAAAATTCACATTGCATCTTTAAACATTTAGAAACATTTAGAAACATTATCATACCATCTTTGATAATTTTCTTGAATTTAGGGTTCATAAAATTCCTATTTTAGAACCCTAACTTCAAGAATTCTTTTCTACCTAACCAAGAATGGTATGACAATGGTTCTTTTTGAATTGATCTTCATTTGACATGTAGTATCAAGCATAATTTTGTCAAAAATTTCTTCTGCATTTTTGAATTGATTTGCATTTTTTCCCTTTAGGTACCTTAAAACCCTAGATAACTTAGAAAAATCATAACTTTCATTAGGTTAAGAGTTAGGTCTTCTCCTTTGGGGTGTGATATCATATGGGGTTAGGGTTCCTTTGATTGAATTTTCAATTTTTTATCTTGTCATTTGCTTCTGTTTTGGTTTTTGCATCTCATGTTGTATGAAAACCCTAATTTCCTATCTTCCTTTGCCATGACATTTTATGCATTCACATGACTTCTAAGACATATTAGGACACATTAGAATCATGCTTGATCATTTCTTCATCCATTTACCATGTTATGCATTCATTACATTCCATGAACATTCATGAACTTTCATGCTTCTTTCATGCTTCATTTGCATTCTCATCACTTGTATGATCATCCATTGATCTTGACATACATTTGCATCATCTCTTAGCATCATTTACACCATGAACATGCTTCTGGTTTTGGTTTTCATCCTTACATTCACTTCATTTTCATCTCATCTCTTTCTTTATACTAACTATTTCAGGTGGTAAGTAATTGAGAAGTGAATTTGCCTTCACTTCTCATCCCTCTTCTCATACTCTTTTATGCATTCATTGCTGCATTTTATCTTTGTTTTAGAGTGAGCTTGCTCATTCCTGTTCCTCCTTCACTTTCTTTCTTCAAGTAACTTATCTTCTTAAGTGAAGTAAGTTAGCTTATTTCTTCTGCTTCTCCTCCTTTCAACTGCTTCTTCCTTGGTGGCTTATTCTTGAAGATCTCTTGCAAGCCTCATAAACCCTAGGAACACCCAAGCATGATAACATTATGGTTTTTGATTAGTCCCCCCATTAGTTTTACCTTTGAGTCTCCTTGAGTCCCTTTTCTCATCTCATAATCAGAGACTAAACCTTGAAGGTTTTAAGGCTTTGTAATTAAGGTTATGCCTGCATCCTTCTCTTAGGATGGAGTGTATAACTTTAATCCTAAGTGTTAAACCCTTAATGGGTTTAAACCTCTTAATTAACCCATCTTAATAATCACTAAGACAATAAGCTTGTAACTTGGGCCTTGCATTAGTGTTCTAATTCTTCCTTAATTGGTTAAGAAGGACTAACCCTAGTGTTAATGGACAAGTCCCCCTCAAGTTGTCTTACAAACCATAAAATTCATTTCTTAATCTTACCATTAACTAAAATCCACTTTAATAAAGGCTTTGTTTTGTCATGAGGTTAATCCCTAATCATAGATTAAGTTGAGGTATCTTCCTCAGCTTAAATGTGCTCATCTATTATCCTTCTATTAGGATGGTGTAATGGGTCCATTAAATCCTTGATTATGGCTTAAACTCATTACTTAACACTAAACAAAAACTCCAAAAACATCTAAACAATTGAAAGTAGGTTAATGATCTTAATCCTACATCATGGTGATTAAGTGTGAGGTGCTTACTTCATACTTAAGGTATTCTCATTACCCCTAATCAGAGGGAGGATGTGAGGAGTTTACTAACCCTTGGTTTAGGCTTAAGCTCATTTTCTTATGACAAACACAAAAAGCAATACAAAATTGAAAACATCAAAAACAAACAATAATCGTCTCCTCCGGGATTCTTTTCTCATCATCTTCACTCACAAACGATAACTTGCTTCTTCCGTCTAATGCAAGACAGTTAGCACCTGAGCCAGACAGGTCATACACTTAAGCATAGACAAGTAAGCAGTTCATAGTCAATTTACCTTTTAGTCTCTTTGAGTCGAACTACGGTGTTTTGGCTTCCTCATTGCACGAGAGGATACGTAGGCATAACTTAACTGGTATCGAACAAAAGTCTCTGTCTCTTTCCCCCTCTTCCAACAATTCCTTGAAAGCCTCATTCCTGAGCACCTCACTTCACCTTTTTGCACTGACACTTGTACATTCTTTTCTAGCTTTTGCACATAGATAACACAGACACTACCCCTTTAAACACAATCTTTTAAGCGTGGATCCCGTCGAGTACGACGGACAATCTGGGTGCTAATACCTTCCCAGGTTGTTTGCAACCCCCTTTCTCAGTTTCTCTGGTTCGCGACCGTCTTATCCATCGCTTTCTAGGTTTATGCAGCATTACCTTTCCTTCGGGATAAAAATGCCTAGCTGGCCACTCTTTTCAGTTCATCTTCATGTTCTGTCTCTTTCGCCGACCGTTCGCGTATGTACCCCGTATGACCCGGTGTCATTTGGTGGGAGCGACAATGAGTTATTTCAAAACTCCCCCCCGTATTTTGTTTTTTTTGTTGTGTTTTTTTTGTTGTAGAGAAATTATGATATATGAGTGTATTTTAAATTGAAGAGAAGAATCTGAATTTTCTGTGGTTATTTCCACTGTAACTACGTTTCTAAGTCTTGGAGAATTCTTTGTTATATGAACCTTTCCTTGTTAAAAATTAATGTTATGTATTTCTTCTTTATCAGTAGCAACCATTTTGTTTCCATTTGGCTAGGGCCTTGTAGTAAAATACAATTGCTACTACATTCACTTGTTGTACTTAAACATACAGACAAGTAGGAAACACATATGCAGTACCTAAAAGTATTTGGTTTTAATGAAATTTGGGATAAAAATGGAGTTAAAATTCGAATTTGGATTAGCAATGGTCTTGTGTCGCTCCCCGGACTTTCGTCCCGGTGCAAACGCGAACCGTCGGTGATGTTGGAGGTTGAGGTTGAATAGAGTCGCCAGCTAGGCATTTTTACCCCGAAGGAAAGGTAATTCTGCATAAACCTAGAAGGGTATGGATAATACAGTTGCGAACAAAAGAAACTGAGTAAGGGGTTTGGTTACGACCTGGGAAGGTATTAGCACCCAGATCGTCTGTCGTACTCAACGGGATCCACGCTTACTTGTTTGTGTTTTAAAAGGGGGAAAGTGTATGTGTATTTGTGTATAAAAAGCTAGAATGTAGAGAGTGTATGTGCAAAAGGATATGGAATTCAAGATTAGGGTTTTGAAAAGAAAAGCTGGAAGAAGGAGAGGGGGAAGACCTGGGGACTTCTGTTTGACAACTGTTAAGTTATGCCTACGTATCCTCTCGTGCAATTAGGAAGTCAGAACACCGTAGTTCAACTCAAAGAGACTTAGTGTTTTGTTGTGAACTACTTACTTGACTATGCTCAAGTGTATGACTCGTCTGGCTCGAGTGCTAACTGTCTTGCATTAGACGGGAGAAGCAAGTTCTCGTTTTCAGAGTGAGTGTGATGAGAAGAGAATCCCAGAGGAGACTTTTATTGTTTGTTTTTGTGTTTTCAGTTTTTTATTGTTTTTTGGTGTTTTGCATAGGGAAATGATCTTAAGCCTAAATCAAAGGTTAGTAAACTCATTATATCCTCCCTGATTAGGGATAATGAGCCTACTTAAGCATGAGATGAAGATCCCAACTTAATTACCATGATGATATAGGATTAAGATCATTAACCTACTTTGGTAATTATTAGGTGTTTTTGGGTTTTTGTTTAGTGTTAATTAATGAGTCTAATCTCCAATCAAAGATTA
Source organism: Lathyrus aphaca (assembly GCA_963966055.1). Lineage (NCBI taxonomy): Eukaryota > Viridiplantae > Streptophyta > Magnoliopsida > Fabales > Fabaceae > Lathyrus > Lathyrus aphaca. The sequence continues at coordinate 319,282,252 of OZ014519.1, read as the reverse complement.
GTGAACTCATTACACCATCATAAGAGAAGGATGATAGATGAGAACACTTAAGCTGAGGAAGATACCTCAACTTAATCCATAGTTAGGAATTAAATTAATTATATAACAAGCCTTTATTAAGTGGATTTTAATTAAAGGTTAGATGAAGAAGTGTTTTTTATGTTTTCAAGACTTTAGCATGAGGGGGACTTGTCCATTAAACACTAAGGTTAGTCCCTCTGAACCACCAGGCAGAGATGCAACCCTAATATAAGGCCCAATTTACAAGCTTAAGTCTTTAATGATTATTATGTATTTTTGATTGAAGGTGAAAACAACTTAAAGGTTTAGCACTAAGGATCAAATTTATACATTCCATCCTAAGATAAAGATACAAGCATAACCCTAATTCAGAGCCCCAAAACTTCAACTGTTTAGCCTTGATTATGAGATGAGAGAGAGAGAGAGAGACTCAAGGATACTCAAAAGGTAAAAACTAGGGGGAACTATATACAACCCAAAAGTTCTCATGCTTGGATATTCCTAAGGTTTGTGAGGCATCAAGAGAAGTCTTCACGTTGGCCACCAAAGGAGGAGAAGCAGATGAAAAGAGAGGGAGAGAGAGAAGGGTTAGGTTACTTACTTCATGAAGAAGTTAAGTAACCTAAGAACAAAAGATAACATAAGTGAATGAGATTCATTTCAAACACAAACAAAGTGCATAAAAATAAAGAGAAAAAGAGAGGTTGGATGTGGATGCACATCCACATCCTGATTAACTTACCAAATGCACCTGAAATGGTTAGTTTGAAAGCAAGATATGTACAAATTCAAAAGCATAAGCAAATCAAGTGATAAAAATTTGAAAATGCATCCAAGGGGACCCTAAGCACTCATGAAATCACCATCCAAAGGGGGAGGTCTAAAGGTTTACCAATTTCAAGTTATGGTTATCCTATGATTGGCTAGGGTTTTGGATATTTCTCAAAGGGAAAATGTACATTAATTTGAAAATGCAAGATAAAAGTGTGACAAAAACATATTTAGAAACTAGAGGTCAAGTGTGAAAGATTGCCAAAAGAATCAAATGCAAACTCATCTTGGTTTGAGATAAATGAATTTTTGAAGTTAAGGTTGAAAAATATGAAATTAGGAACCCTAATTCAAAGGAAAATGGCAAAGTTTGATCAAAACCAAAAAGAAATTTGTGGGATGAGTTTGTAAATGTTTTTAAATGTTTAAAGAACCTCTCTGAAGTTTTTTGTGATTTTTATATACTTTAAAGTATTTTTAATTAATTAAATGGAATTAATTAATTAAAATATACAATTAAATTATTTAAAAATGCATTTTTTAATGGAAAAATAAAAATAAAAATAGTTTTGGGTTCTGAAAATTAATTAAAGTGATGATAAGAAATTTCAGAATTTTTAAATGATTTTTGCTATTTTAAATAAATAAGAGAAAATAAAATGAAATAAATAAAAAGAAAAAGAAAAGTAATCCAAAGCAAAGGCTGAGATTGAAACTTGAAGGGATCAAGGGTCCAGATGGGAAGTCACGCTGACCAATAGTATGAAAGATCTAAGGCTGAGGATTAAAATTGCATTTCGTGCGTGATCCAATGGGCCACATTTAAACTGACTAATTAATTATAATTAATTTAATTAATCTAAAATTAAAGTTAATGAATTAATCTGAGCCATCCACGCGTTAACACTAATCAAGATCTAAGGGACATGATTCAATCTGGACAACTAAACCCTAATTAAGGCTAATCACTTTCAGGTGACCGGAGGGAAGCTCCGGTCATATTCTCCGGCAAACCAAAATGCCAACTTCCTGTTTAAGCATCTAAACTTCAAATTTCTTGCCCATAATTACTCCTCTAACATCATAGAACATGAATCCACAAACAAAAATCATTTATCATGCATATTCAGGCTGAATCGAATCAAACAAGTTCTAGGTAAAAAATTTCAGAACATCATGAAATCCTCATTTCTAACCTATTTTCAATTCTAATCATATCAGTGTGATCAGGGAAGCATGTAGATTCATTCTAGAACTTAAAATCATGCTTCTGGAAAAAAAGTTCATGAAGGTTACTTGAGATGGAGTTCTTTGAAATGGAGCTTTATGGGCCTCTCCTTTGTGCAATCCAGTCCCCTTTGATCTCTTGAGGCTATTGGCAAGCTTGAATGAAGCTTAGAGTGGCTGGTTTGTGTGTTTCAATTCTGAGTTTGCAAAAATCGTGTTTTGGCTCGAGGGTGTTTCAGGCTATGGTGATGGGTGGGAAATGATCCTTAGGCTATGAGGAGTTGCATGGTGAAAGAAATTTGGGTTTTTGTTGGCTGGATTATGAAATTCGATAGCATGAAGGTATTGAGGAATTTTTCTCAATATGAAGTTTTGTGTGTATTACAGCCATGAAGCTTGTATATTTATAGCCTTGAGGGTGTGTGACCCATACCATTGGTCAGGATAGTTGGTTTGGCACTGTGTGATTGGTATGGGAGAAAATGCAAAAAAGTCAAGAATTGTGTACCATAAGTATGGGCTTGTGCAGAGGTGATTTCTGTGGCTAGATTGCTTCAACATGGTTCATGGAGAGCCTTTGGATCAATGGAAATGAACTGTAATGCTTTGATCAAGAGATTGACATGTTTATGCAACTTGGTTATTTTGGAAATCTTGGAAATTAAGCCATGAAATACTTCAATCCTTGGGCCAATTCTGATATTGGCAAGTTTTATTAACATGTTGTGGCATAATTGAGTGGATTAGAGGTCACTTAGAAGCTTGAAACTCAAAATTGCATAAATCCCTCTTTGACATGAACATGAAATTTACAAGATTTTTGCCAACATTGCAAGGCCATAACTTGAGTTCTAGGATGAATTAGAATGAGTTCTTGTGCTTTTTAAAAATGGGAGGATCCAATCTATAACTTTCATGTTTGAAGAAATTTCATTTGAAACCTTTTTGATCAAGAAAGAGGAGGTTGAAAATCTTCCCAAAATAGAAAGTTTACATTACAAGTCATTTCCATTTTTGGAAAGTTTTGGCTTTGTTCATTTTTCTTCAATTTTGTGAACTTACAAGCATTCCAATGATCAAATAAAGACCATATGACTTCAAAATGATGATGATGACCCTTTGGTACCCTTGTTGGGGGCCTCATATGCCTATAATCTGACTTTTCTTGCTCAGGAAGTTACCACTTGATCAGATGACTTCTACACTGAATTTTTCCATGAAATTTGATACACATGCTCCTTATATCATATATGGGCCAATAGCAACAAGAATGACCAAAATATTTGGGTGCAAGGCCTCTGAAACCAAAACCCTAATTTTAGGTCATCTGTGCAGGAGCCTCAACTTAGCTTCCATACCTCTGCAGTGTTTGGACATTTCTTGACTTCAATGGACCCATGGGGGCATAATATGATCATAGAACACTCATGGACCCTCTTGGCATGCTTCATGGCCTCTGAGATAGCTCACACCACTTTTAGGATTCATCTGATCAAAAACCTTAGATGCATCTATGCAGATAAAATGTTTAAAGGGTGATTATGCATTGTGGAATGTGTTGATAGGCTATGAAATGATGATTATCATAAGTAAAGATGATAAAAGAGAGAGGGAAAATTTGGGGTGTTTACAGCTGCCCCTATCAAGCATGAGTTAGCTGTGTAGGATGTAAGCGCCAGGCTTAACAGACGAACAAGATAACTTGTGGTTGAATACGAAGACAATCCAAAATTTGCGCTCACTGGGGAAAATAAGAAAAGGGATATAAATTGTAATAGACAACATAGACTGAATATCAAATGGTAGAGACAAAGGACGACCATCAAGCAGAGGACGACTCATGGGGATAAAATCGGTGAGAAACGCACTGACGGGGACGACCATCATGCTAGGGAATAAAGAATCCGCGACGGGGACGACCATTAGGTAAATAAAGGTGAATTTACTGGGGATTTAAAAGCACTAACAGGGACGACCGTCAGGTTGAAGAATAAAGAAACCGCGACGGGGATGACCATCAGGTGAAGAGTAGATAAATCAATGATGAGGGACAATCATCAAAAGGTGAAGGACGATCACCTAGCAGGGGACGACTGCTAAAAAGATCACGACATAGGACGAATGTCGGATCGAAGGATCGACGATAGGGACGACCATCGGATGAGTGATGAGGTATGGTCATCAAAAGGTGAAGGACGATCACCTAGCAGGGGACGACTACTGAGAATTATCGCAACATAGGACGAATGCCGTATAAAAAAAGATCAAACGATGGGGACAGACATCGGATAACATGATGAGAGACGATCATCAAAATTAATGACAAGGGACGATCATCAAGAGGTGAAGGATGATCACCTAGCAAGGGACGGCTACTCTATTGGAGATTATCTCGACATATGACGAATGCCGGATAAAAAGATCAATGATGGGGACGGCCATCAGATAACATGATGAGGTACAGTCATCAAAAGGTGAAGGACGATCACCTAAATGATATCACGACATAAGAAGAATGTCAGATAGAAAGTTGTTTTGTTGGCGACTTCTGGGGAGAGATAAACACGGACGAGTGTTTAAGCCCTAAAAAATGAGATGATATAAGTGTTTTGACAGTGTGTATAGATTAAAGATATGGACGAGTATCCTTAGGACCACGATACAGACGAGTATCGATAGAAACAAACGCCGACGCGTGTTTAAGGAGTGATGATACAGACGAGCATCAACTATTTTGAACAAGGAACACAGACGAGTGTCGATCTGCTGGGGAGATGCATAAGATACAAATGAATATCAAAGAATTGTGAGTAGGATACGGACGAGTATCAGAAGGATTGTGTATAAGTATGTACAAGTATTTGTATTGATATTGCAAAAGGGTATTCCGGCTTTTATCTGCAGGGGATACGTTTTTTTTTGTGTATTGCTGGAGGAGTGATCTTGGTATTTGCAGGTGACTGGCTCAAACCTGACTTATGATCATGAAAATGTTTGATTTTTGCCGTAATGCTCCGCATTAGACGGAATGCTACGCTCTGTTTGGGGAGGAATGATGTGAATGCTATGATTATGCAAATGAGAGAAACGAGATCTGAGATCTGAAATCTGTTGGGAGAGCGGATCACAGGGCGATTCGTGGGGAGAAAGGGTAACTGCACGACCTTTCTGGAGAACCCTGAGGGAAGAACTCTGTGGGGAGCCAATGGATGAGAAGATCCGGCAATTCACTGGGGAAAAGTGATTCAGGCATCGCTTTGGAGATCCTGCTTAGGGAAGAGAGAACTTATGGGAAGTAATACATCAAAGGATCCGCTTTGCGGGGGATACCCTAAGGGGATAAAGAGCTCCGTGGGGGAATACTTTCGTTAAGTAGTCCTTCTGATGAGGTGACTGCCGGCTTGGCTAAGGATATGGTGCCTGATATACCCCATGCTGTGAAATGTTGTCCTTCTTGAGTACCTGCAACCTGTTAGACAAAAGAAATGCACAAGTGCCCTGAGGTATCCTCAACCGGATTCCTTCATAGGAGTTAGGTTTGCTTAAGAGCACATATTTCCTGCAAGCATTTATTAAAAATGGCTTATATGTTTTTATGCAAATGTTGTATTACGAACTTTTGGACATTTTGTAAACAAAACAAAAAGGTACAAAACAAATTGTGAATGGATATTTGACTTTATTGATTTGTGTGCCTTGAATAGGCGAGTACAGTAAGGAAGCTAATCCCTGAAAGGAGGAGATTGCTACAAAATTGAGAAAATAAAAACCCTATTTGGCAATGCTGAAATTGACGCTTCGATGAGCTTCCTTTGCTATGACCTGTATGACCCAAACACTCTTCTTATCTTGTTTTCTGAAGAAAGTTGATTCTAACCGACGCTTTGTCCTTTCGAAGCTTGCCATGTTATGTGACTGGTACAGACGAATTCAGAATGCAGTTGTTCGCTTATTCCCTGATTTTGCATGGATCGCCCTTTCGGGTTTTCAATCCACCGGGATACCCATTTTGGCCTGAGCTGTCCGATGTGGCTTTTCAACTCAGCGGGTGTACATTTTTTTTCAATTTTTCCCTTATTTTTGCCCGAGTATTTTATTCTGTTTTTGACTCGCCGGGATGCCCTATTTTTGCATAGACTTAAATTCTGTTTTTATGTCTAGCGGGTCATTTATGCGAAGTATTTTTTTACTACATCTGAATTCACAGGAGATAGGAATTGTTCGCCATCCATGGTTGCGAGCATTAGTGCTCCGCCCAATAAGACTTTAGTTATCACGTAAGGACCTTCATAGTTAGGCGTCCACTTGTCCCTATGGTCTGTATGAGGAGGAAGGAATCTTTTCAGTACAAGCTCTCCCACTTGATATACCTGAGGTCTGAATTTTTGATCGAAGGCATTATTCATCCGTTTCTGATATAACTGATCATGACAAATAGTTGCTAACCTCTTTTCTTCAATTAGGCTCAGTTGGTTATAATGAGATCGGAATCATTCTGCTTCGTCCAGTTTTACATCCATCATTACCCGCAAGAAGGGTAATTCAACTTCAATAGGTAGGACTACTTCCATACCATACACAAGCTGATAAGGTGTTGCCCCGATAGATGTTCTGGCGGAAGTTCGGTACCCATGCAAGGAGAATGGTAACATTTCATGCTGGTCTTTGTATGTGACTACCATCTTATGCACAATCTTCTTAATGTTCTTGTTAGCCGCCTGAACAGCACCATTCATCTTTGGCATGTAAGGAGAAAAGTTGTGATGTTGAATCTTGAAATCCCGGCATAGCTCTGCCATCATCTTGTTGTTAAGGTTTGAACCATTATCAGTAATAATTCGTTCAGAGACTCCATATCGACAAATGATGTCTCTTTTCAGAAACCAGGCTACCACTTGGAGAGTGACATTTGCATATGAAGCTGCTTCAACCCATTTGGTGAAGTAGTCAATGGCTACCAGGATGAATCTGTGTCCATTTGAAGAAGTTGGCTCGATCTTTCCAATCATATCAATGCCCCACATGGCAAAGGGCCAGGGTGAAGACAATATATTCAAAGGATTGGGAGGCACATGCACTATGTCTGCGTAGATCTGGCATTTTCTGGCATAGGCACAACAGTCTGTATCCATTGTGTTCCAATAGTAACCTGATCTCAACAATTTCTTTGCCATTGCATGTCCTCCAGCATGGGTACCAAAAGAACCTTCATGTACTTCGTGCATTAGTAGGTTTGCTTCCTTCTTGTTAACACATATGAGCAAGACCATGTCGAGGTTCTGCTTGTATAAGGAGCCATCAGTATTGAGGAAGAAACTGCCGGCTAGCCTTCTCAATGTCTTCTTATCATTAGAAGATGCCCCAGGTGGGTATGTCGGGTCTCCAAGAAGCATTTGATGTCGTGGAACCAAGGTTTGTTGTCAATGACGGTGTCCACAGAGAATACATACGCCGGTCGGTCTAGTCTGGATACTAAAATTCGAGGTACATAGTTAGTAGTCTGTACTTTGATCATAGATGAAATAGTGGCCAAGGCGTCTGCAAACTGATTCTCGTCTTGAGGGATGTATTCAAGCTTGACCGTTGTGAAGAAAGTCAACAATCTCATCGTATAGTCACGGTAGGCAACCAAATGCTCTTGATGAGTATACCATTTGCCATTAGTTTGGTTGATCACTAAAGCTGAATCTCCGAATACATTCAAGGTTTTGATCCTAGGGTCAATGGCTTCCTCAAGACCCATGATACAAGCTTCGTACTCTGCTTCGTTGTTAGTGCAGGCAAAGGTGAGCCTTGCTGAGAAAGGCATATGGACTCCTTTGGGTGTAATAAGCATTGCACCAACTCCACGACCATTACAATTAACCGCCCCATTGAACATCATAGTCCATGCTTCTTCTGGATCAGGCCCTTCAGTGTGAATAGGCTCTTCACAATCTTTCGACTTTAAGAACATGATGTCTTCATTAGGGAAATCAAATCTCATAGGCTGGTAGTCATCAATGGGTGGCTCGGCCAGATAGTCAGACAATACACTACCCTTGATGGCTTTTTGATAGGTGTACTGAATGTCATACTCTGTTAGAATCATTTGCCATCTTGCAATCCTTCCGGTAAGTGCTGGCTTCTCAAATATGTACTTGACTGGGTCCATCTTTGAGATCAACAAGGTAGTATGAGTCAACATATATGTAAACACCCCAAATTTGCCCTCACCCATTCACACCATGGCTTGTGATCTCCTCATGTGCATAAGTTCAATCATATCATCTCATATTGCATTTTTGATTCATTGCATTGGTTCAAAGTCATCTGCATCTAGGGTTTGTGATCTGAGCAAATCAAGAGCTTCTTGAGCCTTTCCAAAGGTCATCAATCACTTCAAAGGGGTCCATGTATGTTCAAGCATCATATTATATCCCCTCAAAGTCAAGAATGTCAAAGAATCACAAGAACTGAGAATGGTATGGAAGCAGGGCCAGGTTTGACTGCCCAGATGACCTAGAATTAGGGTTTTGGTTTCAGAGGCCATAACTCCAAATGTTTTGGTCATTCTTGTTGCTATTGGTCTCTATATGTTATAGGGAGCATGCATATCAATTTTCATGAAGAAATTCAATGTCAAAGTCATCTGATCAAGGGTTGACTTTCTAAGCAAGTCAGTACAAAATCAGGGCATCTGAGGCCCCCAATGACCCAACCAAAGGGTGTTATTCATCATTTTGATTGTGTATGATCTTTATTTGATCATAGAAGATGTTGGAAGTTCACAAAATTAAATAATTTCAAGTCATTTGCAAAGTTGACTTTTTGGAAAAGTTTGACTTTTAATGAAATTGCCATTTTAGGAAACTTTTTCAACCCTTGCTCTTTGATTCAAAAGTGCTTCAAATGGAAAAACTTTGGTCATGAAAGTTGTAGAATGGATCATTCCCTTTTCAAAAAGTACAAGAACATGACCTAATTCATTTTGGATCAAAAGTTATGGCTTGTCAAAGTTGGCTAAAATCACAAAATTTGAAGTTTTCTACCAAAGAGACATTTTGCAAAATGGTTTGTTCAAGTGTTCTAAAGGCCTCAAATGTGTATCATTTCTTCACAACATGATCATATGACATCTAAAAATCAGAATTGGCCCAAGAATCATCTCATTTCATGCCTTGAACTTCAAGAAATCACAAAGGGGCCAAACCTTATGGAATTTGCAAAACACTACACAAACCATAAACCACTTGCTGAATCATCTCATAAACAATTCCATGGACCTCCTTAAACTCAGTTGAGCAAGGACAAGCCAATGAGCTAGCTACACCATTGCCCATACCTCAAGTACACAACTTTTGACTTTTTTGGCAAGAACACCCATACCAATCCCACAGTGACACAACAACTCTCTGCCCAATCCAGATCTTACAAACACACTCCAAGGCTTCATTTTCATAACACAACTCAATCTGATCTTGCCCACAAGCCATAGTTACCAAAATCTCTCCAACTTGCATTTTCATTCGAAACACTCAGCACAAGCCTCAAACACACAAACAAACTTCACAAACAATCTCAACACACTTCACTGATCACAAACCACCCATCACCATAGCCAGAAACTCCCTGAATCAAAAACACGATTTCAACACACCCTTGACCTGAGTTTCTGCCAACTTTCTCTAGAGGCCACATAAACTCCAACTAAGTGTCAAAAGCTTCTAAGGAAGATCATTGGGACTTGTTTGAGCCAAAGAAACAGCCAGAAAGCTCCTGAATCGAAAGCTCCATCTCAGGTAGCATGATGAACAATTTTTCCAGAACTTTAATTTCTTGTTAGAATATTGTTCTGTATGTTTCCCTGATCATGGGGATCTATTTATTTTTGAAAATGAGCCAGAAACAAGCATGTTATGATGTTCTGAAAGTTTGACCTAAAAACTTCTTTGATTCGATTCGTGTTTGTGTTTGAAGTTAAACATGATTTTGTGCTTGATTCATGTTTGGGGTGGGTAGGAGATGATTTCTGGAGAGTTAGAGCTTCTGAAGTGGCCTGGAGAGTGAGATTGTGTTTTTGGTTGGCCGGAGAAGATGACCGGAACACTGTTCCGGTCATCTGAGAGTCATTAGGGCATTTAATTAGGGTTTAATCATAATTAGGAGATTTTGAATTTCAGCCCTTGGATCTGGAGCCAAGTCAATTCGCGCGCGTGTGAGTTTGAATGCTGGCCCTTGATCTTGCATACTTTCATATTTTTCAGTTTAATTCATTTTATTTTTCATTTAATTGCATTTGTTTTCTTCATTTTATTAAAAATAGTAAAACATCTTTAAAAATTCTGAAAATTTTTATACAATCTTTTATTAATTTTCAGAAACCAAAAACATTTTTATTTTTATTTTTTGCATTAAAAAATATTTTTAAATCATTTAAAAGATTATTTTTAATTAATTAATTAGAATTAATTAATTAAAAATACTTTTAGGTATTTAAAAATCACAAAAAAATTCATGAAGCATTTCAAATCATTTAGAAACATTGTCCAACTCTCAAACCAAATTTCTTTTTTGATCTTGATGCCTTTTGACAATTTTCAATGGAATTAATTTCATTTCAAGGCATTAGTTTGGTTAATTCTTCAAAAATTCATTTCTGCCTAACCATTGAGAGTTGGACAATGATTCTTTTTGCATTGCATCTTGCATAACATGTAGTTTATAGGATAAAATTGGCATGAATTGATCTTGCATTTCCAATTTGTTTGACATTTTCCTTGACAAGGTACCTTAAAACCCTAGTAATCTTAAGAAATTCATAACTTTCACTAGGTTAAGAATTGGGTCCCCTCCTTTGGGCAGTGAGTTTGTATAGGTTTAGGGTTCCTTTGAATGCATTTTCATTTTTTATCTTGATGTTTGCTTCTGGTTTTGGTTTTTGTTTTGTGCATTGATCATAAGCCCTAATTTGGGCTTCCTTTTGCATTCATCTTGCATTTGCTTGCATACCATGACTTGCCATGACATTTTGTGCATCCATTTGATTCATTAGACATCTTAAAACATCTTAGAATCATGTATGATCATTGCCTCTTGCATTTTCCATGTTGTATGCCCTTTGCATTTCATAACTTTTCATGTATGTTCATGTTTCTAAGCATGCTTCTCTTGCATCCATATGTTTGTATGATCATCCCCATGCCTTGATTCATGTTTGCATCATCTCATAGCATCATTAGCATCATACTTATGCTTCTGGTTTTGATTTGCATCATGTCATTTCATCTCATTTGCATTGCATTCCATTCCTTTGCTAACTTTTCAGGTGGTAAGTTACTTTGAGAAGTGAATTTGCCTTTACTTATCACAATTTCTTTTCATCTCTCTTATGCATCATTGCTGCATTTTGTCTTGTGTTTGAATTTGGACTTGCTCTTTCTTCTTCTTCTTACCTTCTTTCCTCAAGTGACTTGTCTTCCTGAATGAAGCAAGTTACTTTGCTTTTCTTTGCTCCTTTCATCTGCTTCCTGGTGGTTCCTCTGAAGATTTCTCTTGTAAACCTCACAAACCTTAGGAACAACCAAGCATGACAATAATTAGGGTTTTGATTAGTCTCCCATTTAGCTTTTACCTTTGTGCCTCATTGAGTCCTCTCTTCTCATCTCATAATCAGGGACTAAACCCTAAAGGTTTTAAGGCTTTGTGATTAAGCTTATGCCTGCATCCTTCTATTAGGATGGGGTGTATAACTTTAATCCTAAGTGTTAAACCCTTAATGTGTTTAAACCCTTTAATCAATTCACCTAATAATCATCAAGACATCAAACTTGTAACTTGGGCCTTGCATCAGGGTTCTATTTCTTCCTTAATTGGTTAAGAAGGACTAACCCTAGTGTTAATGGACAAGTCCCCCTCAAGTTGTCTTACAAACCCTAAAAATCACTTCATCATCTAATCATTAACTAAAATCCATTTGATAAAGGCTTTGTTTTGTCATGAGTTTAATCTCTAATCATGGATTAAGTTGAGGAGCTTTCCTCAGCTTAAACACTCTCATCTATTATCCTTCTATTAGGATGGTGTAATGAGTCTGTTTAATCCTTGATTATGGCTTAACCTCATTACTTAACACTAAAAAAAAACAACAAAAACATCTAAATAATCACAAGTAGGTTAATGATCTTAATCCTACATCATGGAAATTAAGTGTGAGAAGCTGACTTCACACTTAAAGTATTCTCATTACCCCTAATCAGAGGGAAGATGTGATGAGTTTACTAATCTATTGGTTTAGGCTTAAACTCATTTTCTTATGACAAACACCAAAAAGCAATAAAAGACTGAAAACTCAAAAAACAAACAATAATCGTCTCCTCCGGGATTCTTTTCTCATCTCATTCACTCATAAGCGAGAACTTGCTTCTTCCGTCTAATGCAAGACAGTTTGCACCTGAGCCAGACAGGTCATACACTTGAGCATAGACAAGCAAGCAGTTCACAAGTCAATTCACCTTTCAGTCTCTTTGGGTCGAACTACGGTGTTCTGACTTCCTCATTGCACGAGAGGATACGTAGGCATAACTTAACAGTTATCGAACAAAAAGTCTCTGTATATCCCCCCTCCTTCTAGCATCATTCTTTAAGCCTCTTGATCTCGAGCATCTTATTCCTGTTCTTACACTGACACTGTACATTTACACACCTCACATTCTTTTTACACTGACACTAGCACTATTTTCCAGCTTTGATACACAGATTGCACTGACACTACCCCTTTGAAACACAAATATTTTAAGCGTGGATCCCGTCGAGTACGACGGACAATCTGGGTGCTAATACCTTCCCAGGTTGTAACCAACCCCCTTTCTCAGTCTCTCTGGTTCGCAACCGTCCTATCCATATCTTCCTCAGGTTTATGCAGCATTACCTTTCCTTCGGGATAAAAATGCCTAGCTGGAGACTCTTCCTTTCCTGTGAGTTCACTCCTGTGTGTTCTCACATCCTCCTCTCGCCGACCGTTCGCGTCTGTACCTTTATCTGAGCCAGGTCTCATTTATCGGGAGCGACAATATACTGTCTTAGTCGGCGAGCAGCCTATGCTAAAGCACATCAAGTTTTCTCGAGCAGTGAATAACGTTGTTCACAGTCGGTAAACCTTTTGCTTAGGTAGTATATTGCATACTCTTTTCGACCAGACTCGTCATGTTGGCCCAACACACACCCCATTGATTCATCTAATACGGCCAGGTACATTATTAGAGAGTCTTCCTTCAACTGGAGGCATGAAAATTGGAGGTTCTTGCAAATACTTCTTGATCTTGTCAAAAGCTTTCTGACAATCATTGTTCCACCTAACTGTTTGTTCCTTTCTTAACAGTTTGAACAAAGGTTCGCAGGTTGCAGTGAGATGAGATATGAACCTTGAAATGTAGTTCAATCTACCCAAGAACCCTCAAACTTCTTTCTCAGTCTTAGGTGCCGGCATTTCCTTAATTGCTTTGACTTTGTCGGGATCAACCTCAATTCCTTTTCCACTTACAATAAAACCCAGCAGCTTACCAGAATGTACCCCAAATGTGCATTTGTTGGGGTTCAACCTTAACGGATACCTTCTCAGACGCTTGAACAGTTTCAATAGATTGACCAAATGTTCTTCCTCTCTTTGGGACTTGGCAATCATGTCATCCACGTAGAATTTAATTTCTTTATGGATCATGTCGTGGAATAATGTTACCATAGCCTGTTGATATGTTGCACCAGCGTTCTTCAAACCAAACGACATTAGTTTGTAGCAGAACGTGCCCCATGGTGTGATGAAGGTTGTTTTCTCCATGTCTTCAGGTGACATCTTGATCTGATTGTATCCAGAAAATCCGTCCATGAAGGAAAATATCGAGAACTGAGCTGTGTTTTCCACCAATACATCAATGTGAGGTAATGGAAAATCATCTTTCGGGCTTGCTCTGTTCAGATTCCGGTAATCGACACACATACGCTCCTTGCCATCCTTCTTAGGTATGGGTACAATGTTAGCAACCCACGGCGGGTAACTAGTTACAGCTAGAAAATCGGCGTCCCACTGCTTTTGTACTTCTTCTTTGATTTTCATGGCCATGTCTGGGCGAGTACGGTGCAACTTCTATTTAACTGGCGGACAATCCTCTTTCAATGGCAGCTTGTGCATGAAAATATCTGTATCCAAACGCGGCATATCTTGGTAGGACCAAGCGAAGACATTGACATATTCTCGCAGCATACTGATAAGTTGTTCTTTTACCGGAGCTTGTAGACTGGCCCTGATCTTCACTTCTTTCACATCTTCCTCGGTACCAAGATTGATAATCTCAACCTCCTCCTGATGAGGAGAAATCACCTTTCCCTCTTGTCTCAATAACCTGGATAACGCTTCAAGTAAATCATAGTCTTCTTCAACCCCTTCATCTGCTTGATTAATCGGATTGTCGAAGTCATACAAGGTCATAGCAGTGTCGTTGTCGGTGCAATCTGGAGGGCTATCTCTGCAAGGGTTGAGATTTGGTTCATTTTAGTGATTGATTTTATCTTATTTAGAAAAAGTGAATGAAGTTATTATTGAGAAAAGCATTTCCATTTATTGTTTTGTGCGAAAATAACAAAAATGAAAAGACAGTGAGCGAAAAAAGAAGATTGTTTGCAAAAAGATGCCCATTGTTCATTAATATTCAATTTGCACAAAATACATATGGCCCTATTACAAAATGAGTCCAAAACATCTTTGGGCAAGATGCAGGACTTTGATCCATGCTTAAAATAGGAAATAATAATTACTCTGCAGCAGTAACCCTTATAATTTCCTGGGAAGACCAGTTGAGGACTTGTTGGCTTGGGACTCTTGGACGGATCCAGCTCTCCAGGTTGTAGTCGCTCTCAACCTCGTCTTCCAAAGTGTTGACAACATCCGGGATCAGCATCCTCCCATTTATGAATTTGGGAGCTTCAGCAGCCTCCTCTGGAACTTGTCGGGACGGTATGTAACCCAAACCAAATTTGTCTTCTTTCATCTCCACCTTCAGCAGCTTGCCCCAACCTTGGGCATTCCCTTCTTCTACAACCTTCTGAGCCTGTTTGTAGGAAGCAATTGAGGTGCCCATCCTTTCCTCTTGGGATGTAGCAAACACCTCAGTTGCTTCGTTAATATTTAAAGCTTCGAAACCTTGACTCATGGTTTCATGTATCTCCCCATCCATCTCAATGTACTTGTACGTAGCCAGGTGACTGACAAAGATATCTTCTTCTCCACATATAGTGATAATTTGGCCTTCCCACTCATATTTTAACTTCTGGTGAAGGGTCGATGTTACTGCACCAGCGGCATGAATCCAGGGTCGACCCAACAAACAACTATAGGCAGGCTGTATGTCCATCACGTAGAAGATAGTTTTGAAAACTTGTGGACCAATTATCACAGGCAACTCAATTTCACCGAGAACCGCTTTTAGAACCATCAAAAGCTCTGACAACTAGGTTGCTCGGTCGAAGTGCAAGACCATCGTATTCCAGCTTGAAGAATGCTTTCTTTGGTAACACATTGAGTGATGATTCGATATCAATAAGGACATGAGATAGTACGGCTCCTTTGCATTCCAAAGTGATATGCAAAACCTTGTTGTGATTACGCCCCTCCATAGTCAAGTCAGCATCGATAAAACCTAGTCCATGACTAGTGTTGATGTTTACGACCACCGTTTCTAACTAATTGATTGTGATCTCCTCAGGCACATAAGCTGCGTGCAAGACTTTAAGTAGTGCATTCCGGTGAGCCTCGGAACACATGAATAAAGATAGTTTGGAGATCTTGGAGGGTGTTTTATGGAGCTGATCTACCACTTTGTAGTCACTTCTCTTGATAATCCTCATAAACTCGTCTACATCCTGATCAAAGGGTGTCTTCTGAGTTTCTTTTGCAGATGGTTCTTCTGGAACCACACTTTTGCCTTTTTCCTTGGCAACAGCTTTTGCTTCAACGTTAGCTCTGGGAAATTGTGAAGCGAAGAGACGTCCGCTTCGAGTGAAGCCTCCTCCTCCCCCGACATTGTCAACTTGTGGTACAGGTACTGAGGAGTCAAGAGTGGTCTTCTTTCCATGGAAGTAAAGATTCGAACAATAATGCCAAGGAACAACACTATTGTTATCATAAGGAACAGGTCCAGGCACCGTGATGGTCACCAGACTGATTGCAGCAGAAGAAGGAGTTGTGATAGTCTGTGGATCATAGTAGATGGTGACAGGAGGTCTGATTGAAGATGGTGCAGGTGCAAGAAGTTGTTGATGTTGAGGAGGGTGTTGTTGAAAGTTGTTGTTGAAAGAATATGGAACATGGATCGTTGCTGGATCGTAATAGATAGTAACCGTTGAGATGTCGTCACAAGTGTTTGTTGTTGTTGTAGAAGACTCCGTTGAGGTAATATTTGATGGTGTTGTAGGAGGGATTTTTGTTGCAGTTGTAGAAGATGGAATCGTTGATGTGATCAGTAGAATGCCTTCTTTGATAAGACTGCTGATACCATTCTTCATATTTGCACAACCATTGGTAGAAATTTTGCAAGCTTCACAACAGGCCTCACAACCTGGAAACACTTGGCACTTCAATAGATGAGATTTTACTTCGGCCAGTGGTGTTTGAATGTTTGCAATGTTATTAATCAGAATTGCTGGTTGGTCCTTCTCAATAGCATTAATCCTCGGCCCACCGTGATTCGGTGTTGGATTCTTTGTGACATTTGGTGGAGGTGAAAAATTCAAAGCTTTGGAGTCAATCAAATCTTGGACTTTCATGTGCAGGGCCCTGCATTTCTCTGTTGAATGACCAGGTGAATTGGAGTGAAAAGCACATCTGGCGTTGACATCATAATTTCTTGGGAGATTCAGAGGATCTAGTGGAGCCAAAGTTCTAAGTTCAGTCAGGTTAAGCTTCAATAACTGTGGGAGTAAGGCTGTATAGGGCATCAGGATGGGATCGTTCACCCTGTTAACCTGAGAAGGCCTTTGTTGGAAAGGACGTTGTTGTTGGTTGTTGTTGTTGTAAGAACTTTGTTGTTGTTGTGGGAACTGTTGTTGTTGTTGAGGATATTGTTATTGCTGTTGAGGAAATTGTTGCTGAGGTGCTGGAGCAGGAATGGTGACTGCGGCCACTGATATTTGCAAGTACTGAGGTCTACCTCTACCAACATGCACTGCATTAGTTTTTTCCGTCCTTCGAGGTCCTGAGAATGGTTTCCTTGCATTGCTGGAGCTAGCACCGTTATCAAAAATATTATCCATCTTCAATAGGCTTTCGATTCTCTCTCCCGCTATAACTACATCAGCAAAACTAGTGGAAGAGAAGGCAGCAAGTCTATTAATGTAGGTCCCTTGTAAGGTATTCATGAACATATCAGCCATTTCCGTTTTAGACATAGGTGGCTGGACAGCAGCATCGAGTTTCCTCCACCTTTGAGCTTACTCGCGAAAACTTTCTCTTGCAGACTAAGACATACCCATCAAAAAGGTCCTATTGGGTACCATATCCAGGTTGTACTGATATTGGCGTATAAAGGCCTCAACCAAGTCTTTCCAGCTCCTGACAGTAGCTCTTGACAAGTGTGAATACCATTCTTTGGATGCCCTGGTTAAACTGTCTTCAAAGTAAAACATCCACAGTTTCTCATTCATGGTATACGCTTTCAATCTTCCCAGAAAAGATTGAAAATGGGTACGAGGACAGGAGGTACCGTTGTACTTTTCAAAGCATGGAAGTTTGAATTTGTGAGGAATCCTTACCCCTTCCACTAGGTCCATATCCATCACATCAAATCCCAAATAGTTTTGTGATTCCAGGGATCTCAGCTTCTCAGATATCTCGTCCAGACGACGGTCATAAACTTCATCAGCCCCAACACCTAACACTGTAAACTGCTCATCTTGAGGATCTTCCTGCAGAATATGATCTCCAGTGTTCCTTTGGGTATTTCCAATAACATTGACTTCAGGGTTGTTGTGGGGCCCAAACTCTGGTGGGTTTGTTTGCGGCTGATCGTGTGTGTTGTTACTTGTACCCCCAATGCATGCATGGTTATCTTCTTGAGTTTTCCGCTCGACTAACTCCCTTAATCTTTCTTGGGTTTGTGCCAGCCCAGTTATCGCAACCATGAATTGATTCATCTGAGTCCTCACTTCTGTCCTCACATCAGTCATCTGAGTCCTCACATCTATCAGTTCCTGCTGTAGCTGATCCATTTGTAGACTCGGAAGGTTGTGTCGAGTTGGATATCCGTGGATGCGATTGATGGGAAAAAACTCTCCTGTGAGCAATATTTCCTGAAACAATCAACAAAGTAAGAAAACAACAACAAAAAACCTGCAAAGAATATGAGATTAACATGCAATGCAATATGTCTATTTGTCTTCAGAGGGTATCCGGTTTGGTTCTTGGTTTTGACCTTCTTGACCTCTGGGGAATGAATATGTTGAAGCATAAGAAAATTTGACATAACCATAAAAACAAGTGGCAATGCCAGAATACAAATAGTTTATGAATTACAACCAAACAGACTCCCACGGTGAATCAAAATACAAATCAAATTCAATAATACAACAGACAAAATCACCATGGTGAGCTAAAGTATAATTACACAAATACAAGTAAAGAAAATCAGACATCCAGTCCAAAAACATCCTCCTTGACTACCTTCAGGAGAGCATCAGTTATCGGTCCAACTGGGTGCTCTGTAATGGTTCTGATGAGAAGGTTCCTGGTTGCAATGGCATTTGTCATCTTCTGATACTTGTCCCGTTCTTTGGATCTCTTTAACCCTGCTCGGAGTTTCAACTCTGAGATCTCCTTCTGAGCTGCTAGCAGTGCCTCTTGGCTTATTTTCTCATTGGCTTCCAACTGCTATATTTTGGCTTGCATCTTCTGGTCTTCTATCATGCGAGCCTCAGTTATCCTGACCCATCTATCCTGACTTTCCTCCAGATAATTCTCTTTTCTTGCCTTTTAAATCTTTGCTTCCTTGCATGCATTCTTCAACACAAGTTCCCTTGCTCGGGCTTTCCTGATGTAGTTGTCAGTTTTCTCAATCTTGGTTACATGCTCGATGTGTAGCTTCTCTAACCTCTCAATGTCTAGACGACCATCATTCCTTTCCTAAAGGGTCTTCTTTAAAGCTTCAGCTAGTTGGGAATTTCTTTCCTTCATCCTTTCAAACTCTTCCATACTGACCGTGGCTATGGTCTCAACTGCTGATGGCCCTGGTACATCCTCTAGGGTGAATGGCATGCGAGTGGTCTCAACTGTTTATGGCCCTGGTACATCCTCTAGGGTGAATGGCATGCGAGTAATTTGTCCTCTGATGCGTGACCATTCAGTATACTAAGCAGAAGCTATGTTGTTGCACTTCCCCAAAATAGCAGTCCCCTTAGTCTGTATGTTGTCCCAAGCCTAGGCTGCTTGTCGGACAATGGTATGGTTGTTCAGAAAGGCATAATAAAGAGACTCTGCTAAGTCCTGCTCCCTAGGTGGATGTATCAATGCATATCCTAACTGTCTCTTGAAAAGTAAAGGATTGTAATTGATGCAACCCTTTACTCCAATAAGTGGAACATTTGGGTATTGCCCACATCTTGTTATTATGTCTCGGCCTTTGGTGTTCTGAGTACACCATCTAATATCTTCTGAAGTAAGGGCAATCATTCTCTTAGCCCAATTCCTTGTCTAATGTGGGTTCAAGAAAGCTTCCGTCTTCGGCATATGTCTCATCAACCAACTGTAAAAGAGAGGTGCACAACATCTTACTAGTCTTCCTCTCTGTTTCTCATTCCTCTGATGAACTGAGTAATAGAAGTCGCCTAACAAGGTGGGAACTGGGTTCTTGAGCATGAAGATGTAGATGGAATTTTTGCTTACAAACTTAGGCTCGTCTGCAAATAAAATGATACCATAAATGCTGAGAGCCAGGAGAGCACACACAGTTTCCCAATTCCCTACTGCAGCTTGCTTTGTAGCCTGAGTGACCAAGAAATCCAGCTGGAGGCTTAGGATTCCAGCTTTGGAAGTCATGTGCTCATCAATGGTAGTTACTTCCAGATGTAGTGCTTTGGCTATGTCTTCATTCCTTGGAGGAGTCATTTCAGGGTTGAAAGGAATTCTTCTTCTGATAGGGACACCCAACAGCATAGAGTATTCTTCCCGCAAAGGACCTATATGAAAATCTGGGAAAGTGAAGCAACGGAGAAGAGGGTCATAGAACTGAAGACATGTATGAATCATGCTCCTTTGCAGTGTGTCTAAATCCATGATCATGTCCAGGATCCCACCATAATGTTCTCTGAATAAGGGAACATGATCAGGGGTGATAAGAGCATGTATCTTCCTGATGCCTGCCAGAGGATACTCAAAGAAGTGGTAGGTGATGTTGCTTTTCCTGGTTGAATCCATGTTGAAGATGGGTGCTGAAGAAGATAATTGAAGCCGTGGTGAGGAAGATAGATGAGCAGAAGAACAGTCAAAACCAAACCAAGTGAAAATGGATACCCTGTAAAACAAATAGACAAAATTTTAAATGATGCAATATGATGTATGCTTATGAAATGCAAGGGTTTATGATCATGCACGGGATTTTCAGTTGCCTTTGGTAGGGTCCATGAGTGTTCAAAGTTCAGATGAAGGCTTGAGAACCAGTAACCAGGTGGGGGACTCAAAAGAGTCAGTGATCCAGGGTTTCAAAGAACAAGTCCAAAATAGTATAACCTTAAGAACACATTCCAGTAGCAAGGTATGATGAGGTCAAAGGTTCCTGCAAACCTGTAAACAACCCAACCCACTCACAAGTACTGTTCTAGAACAAAGATCCTTAGATTCAGATCTATTATGAGAAGTGTAAACACTTCTAACCCGGAGGTACAATGTTTACCCTAATCATAAAGGATCTTCCTCTAATTCTCCTTAGATGCTGAAGGTCATCTAAAAAGGTCATCCAAACTTAGCAGGCTTCTCAGATAGCCCTAGTGTAAACACCCCAAATTTGCCCTCACCCATTCACACCATGGCTTGTGATCATCCTCATATGCATAAACACAATCATATCATCTCACATCTCATGTTTGATTCACTGCATAGATTCAAAGGCATCTGCACCTAGGGTTTGTGATCTGAGCAATCCCAAAGCATTTTGAGCCATTCCAAAGGCAACCAATCAACTCAAAGGGGTCCATGTGTGTTCTTATATCATATTCCATCTCCTCAAAGTCAAAATTGCAGAGGGATCACAAGAACTAGGGTTTGAGTGGATGCAGAGCCAGGATGAACTGCACAGTTGACTGAAAATTAGGGTTTTGGTTTCAGAGGCCATAACTCCAAATTTTTTGGTCATTCTTGTTTCCATTGATCTCTATATGGTATAGGGAGTATACATATCAATTTTCATGAAGAAATTCCATGGGGAAGTCATCTGATCAAGGGTTGACTTTTCAGACAAGTCAGTGTAAAATCAGGGCATCTGAGGCCCCCAATGACCCAACCAATGGGTGATCTTCATCATTTTGAGTGTATATGATCTTTATTTGATCATGGAAGAAGGTTGAAGTTCATAAAAATCAAGAATTTAGGGTTTTTGCAAATGTTGACTTTTTAGGCATAGTTGACTTTTCAAGAATGCATCATTTTAGGTCATTTTTCAAGCCTTGATTCTTGATCCAAAAAGGCTTCAAATGGAAAAACTTTGGTCATGAAAGTTGTAGATCTCATCTTTCCCTTTTCAAAAAGTACAAGAACATGATCAAACTCTTCTTGGATCAAAAGTTATGGCAATGCAAAGTTGGCTAAAATCATTAATTTTCAAGGCATGCCTCATTTGGAAATTTTGCAAAACCTTGAACCAATGCATCATGTGACCTCTAATTCATTTCAAACCATTACACAAACATTCTCTAAGTCCTAAAAATCAGATTTGAACTAAGAATGCCATGGTTTTATGTTTGGTTAGGCAAAAGAATCACATGTGAACCAAAATGTCACAACTTGCAAAAACTCATGATCATGCTTTACCAACTTGCTGCCTTGAATGCTGGACCAAGCCTAGCCTTTCCCTTCACTTTGCTGCGCCAGAACCAGCCCATGTCCTTGCCCACTTCACCATACCTCTCTTACACATAAAGTGGATTTTGAGCAAAAGTAAACTTACCAATCACTATAGGCCAGGTCACATCATCTGACCTATAGGATTATAATACAATATCCCTTGGCAAGCCAAAGATATGAAGAAGCAAGGCTGAAACCATCCCATTGATCACATACACAAAAACTCACCATCTTGCAACTTGCTTCGAATTCCTCTCCACAGCCACTAAACATTCAAGCCAACTTCACCAATCATCTCACCTTGCTCCATAGACCTCAAACCACCCAAAGCACAAGCCTGAAACAGCCAAGAGATCCCACTGCCATTTCTCACTTCAGTTTGCAGTTCCATTCGAATCTTCCATCCTAGCTCACAAACAGCCAAACAAACCTTGCAAAGCTTTTCCACACATCATCTAGACCACAAACAATCACTCACCATGGCCTGAAACCTCCAGAAACACCATTGCCATTTTTGATCAAGCTGAAGCAGTTCCTTTCGAAACTCATCATCAAGCCAACTTAAACTCCATTTGAGCATTCAAACATCATCAAGAGGTTCTAAGGAGTAGATTGCACAAGGAGAGGTGGCCAGAAAGTTCCTAAACTGAAAGCTTCGAATCTCAGGTAGCCTGAAATTTATTTTTCCAGAAGTTGCTTTTCTTGTTACAAACTTGTTCTACTAGCTTCACTGATCATTCTGGTACCATTGGTTTTGAAAATGGTTGTGATTTGAGCATTTAATTTGTTTCTGAAGCTTGCGTGACCTAGAACTTTCTTTCTTCGATTCAGCTTGTTTAGGAAATATAAATTTGTTTTGAGAGAGGGGTTTGATTCGTGAGAGTGTAAGGATCATTTCCCAGTTTCTATTTTTCATTTTTGATGCGTTTTTAGGAAGTTTGAAGTTTTCAGGGGAGGAGGTCACCGGAGAAGACGACCGGAGCTTGTCTCCGGTGACCTGAAAGTGATTAGTCATTAATTTAGGGTTAGGGCAAAGTTTGAATTGAGACCCTTGGATCTGGCTTCCCGCGCGCGTGTGTGTGGTCTAGATTGCATCATTAATTCATAATCAGGATTAATTAAATTAATTAATTGAGTTTTAGAAGTTTGAATGTGAGCCTTAGATCTGCGCGCCAAGTCAATGATCCTTTCCCCAGAATCAATCTCATCCTTCCATTCTGTTTACTTTTTATTTTATTTAATTTTATTCATTTTTCTTTCAATTAACTTGCATAATTATTTTAAAATAGCAAAAAATTCATAAAAATTATGAAACTTTTTCCTTAAAGTTTTAATAATTTTTATGACCCAAAAACATTTTTATTTTATTTTTTATCATTAAAAAAAGTATTTTTAAATATTTAAAAGATTATTTTTAATTGATTAATGGAAATTAATTTATTAAAAATACTTTTAGGTATTTAAAAATCACCAAAAAATTCATGGAATGTTCTAAGACATTTAGAAACATTGTCCAACCTTCAAACCAAATTTCTTTTTTGATCTTGATGCATTTTAAGAATTTTTCATTGAATTAAATCATTTTTTATGCATTATTTTGATCATGGATTCAAAAATTCATTTCTGCCAATTGGTGA
Source organism: Lathyrus aphaca (assembly GCA_963966055.1). NCBI lineage: Eukaryota > Viridiplantae > Streptophyta > Magnoliopsida > Fabales > Fabaceae > Lathyrus > Lathyrus aphaca. The sequence continues at coordinate 319,258,519 of OZ014519.1, read as the reverse complement.
AGGTTGAGACATTGATTCTTCTTGCATTGTCTTTTGTTTTGCATGTAGTTCCTAGGATAAAAAGGCCATGAATTGTTCTTGCATTTTCAAATTGTTTGGCATTTGTTTTGTTAAGAACCCTAAAAAACCCTAATATCTTGTAAAATTCATATCTTGAGTTTGGTTGAGAGTTGAGAGCTCCCCTTTGGGCAGTGGTTCATCATAGGCCTAGGGTTTCTTTGGGTGCCATTTTCCATTTTTTATCATGAGGTTTGCTTCTGTTTTGGGTTTTTGTTTGATGTTTGATCCATGAACCCTAATTTGGGCTTTCTTTTGCATCATTCTTACATTCTCTTGCATAACATGACTTGTCTTTGCATTTTGTGCATGCTTATGATTCATTTGACATATCAAGACATGTAGGAAGCATCTTTGATCATTGCATATCATATTTGCCATGTCATTTGTCTTGTATGCTTCATAACTTTCCATGTTTGTTCATGCTCCTTAGCTTGCATCATTTGCATTCATAAGCTTGTATGAACATCCCCATTGCTTTGCCTCATGTTTGCAGCACCTCATAACATCATAATCATCATCAACATGCTTCTGGTCTTGCTTTGCATCATATCATTTCATCTCATCTTGCATTGCATTGCATTTCTTTCTAACATTTCAGGTGGTAAGTAAACTTGAGAAGTGGATTTGCCTTCACTTCTCATAACTTTTCTTTTCATCTCTCTTGCATCCATTGCTGCATTCTTATATGTGTTTGAGTTTGAGCTTGCTCATTCTTCTTCCTCCCACTTTCTTTCTTCAAGTGACTTGACTTCTTGAATGAAGCAAGTCACTTTGCTTCTCTTGATCCTGTTCATCTGTTTCCTGGTGGTTCTTCTGAAGATTGTTCTTGAAAACCTCACAAACTTTAGGAACAACCAAGCATGATAATGAATTAGGGTTTTGATTAGTCTCCCCTCATAGTTTTTACCTTTGTGTCTCCTTGAGTCCTCTCCTCTCATCTCATAATCAGGGACTAAACCCTAAAGGCTTTAAGACTTTATGATTAGGGTTATGCCTGCATCCTTCTCTTAGGATGGAGTGTATAACTTTAATCCTAAGTATTAAACCCTTTATGTGTTTAAATCTCTTAATCAATTCATTTAATAAGTATCAAGACATCACACTTGTAACTTGGGCCTTGCATTAGGGTTCTAATTCTTCCTTAAGTGGTTAAGAAGGACTAACCCTAGTGTTAATGGACAAGTCCCCCTCAAGTTTGTCTTACAAACCCTAAAAATCACTTCATCATCATATCATTAAATAAAATCCACTTAATCAAAGGTTTGTTTTGTCATGAGTTTAATCCCTAATCATGGATTAAGTTGAGGAGTCTTCCTCAGCTTAAACATTCTCATCTATCATCCTTCTTTTAGGATGGTGTAATGAGTCTGTTTAATCCATGATTATGGCTTAACCTCATTACTTAACACTAAACAAAATCACAAAAACATCTAAATAATCACAAGTAGGTTAATGATCTTAATCCTACACCAAAGGTGATTAAGTGTGAGAATCTGACTTCACACTTAAGGTATTCTCATTACCCCTGATCAGAGGGAAGATGTGATGAGTTTACTAACCCATTGGTTTAGGCTTAAGCTCATTATCTTATGACAAACTCCAAAAACAATAAAAGACTGAAAACACAAAAACAAACAATAATCGTCTCCTTCGGGATTCTTTTCTCATCACACTCACTCACAATCGAGAACTTGCTTCTTCCGTCTAATGCAAGACAGTAAGCACCTGAGCCAGACAGGTCATACACTTGAGCATTGACAAACAAGCAGTTCATCAAGTCAATTCATCTTTCAGTCTCTTTGGGTCGAACTACGGTGTTCTGACTTCCTCATTGCACGAGAGGATACGTAGGCATAACTTAACAGTTATCGAACAAAAGTCTCTGTATATTCCCCCTCTTTCCAGCTCATTTCTTTAGCCTCATTATCATGAGCATTTCACTCCTTTCTTACACTGACACTTTCATACTTCACATCACTTATACACTGACACCTGTACATTCTCTTCTAGCTATTTCATACACAGATTGCACTGACACTACCCCTTTAAAACACAAATCTTCTAAGCGTGGATCCCGTCGAGTACGACGGACAATCTGGGTGCTAATACCTTCCCAGGTTGTAACCAACCCCCTTTCTCAGTCTCTCTGGTTCGCAACCGTCTTATCCGTATCTTTCCAGGTCTATGCAGCATTGCCTTTCCTCCGGGATAAAAATGCCTAGCTGGCGACTCTTTTCTTTTCCAGTGAGTTCACGGCTGTGTGTTCTCACTATTTCCTCTCGCCGACCGTTCGCGTCTGTACCTTCATCTGAACCAGTTTTCATTTGTCGGGAGCGACAGCTTGGCGACTCTGCTGGGGACCCTTATACTGCAACCAGGGCTTCTGGTTCTTTTTGTGGGTTCCTCCTAGCGCTTGATTGATTTGTGTTTATTGGGGGTGTTATGTGCTATTTGTATGTGTATATTTGCTTTATTTACTACTTTCTGTACAGCTTTATTTATTGCTTTCTTTACTGTTTTTTTATTTATCATATTGTCATACTGTGCTGCTGGCTGGATCTGGTTTTTCTTTGGTGGGTGGGTGTTTCATTGAGAGTTAAGGTCCTACACCTGGGACCTGAGTGACACCTAGGCTAGAGTGAATCATATTCTTTCCCATTCCATTTCGGTCTGGTGCGGGAATATGAAACACGGTTCAGATATGGGTTTCTTCTTGAGAACTCTATGTTGCGGATTTCCTGCAATGCTAGGGCTATCTGGGAAGCCTGCTAAGTCTGGATGATCTTTTAGTATTGACCTTCAGAAACTGAGGTGAATTAGAGGAGGAACTTTTATGGTTATTGTAAACACTGTACCTCCGGGTTAGAAGTGTTTACACTTCTCATAACTGATCCAAGTCTGAGGATCCTTGTTCTAGATCACCACCTGTGAGGGGGTTGGGCTGTTTGCAGGTTTGCAGGTACCTTGACCTCAGAATACCCTGTTACTTTGACTTTGTTAAGAATACTCCATGTTGGACAGTTCTTGTGGTTCTAAAACCCTGGACTTGTGGCTCTTTATTTGAGCCCCCCACCCTGGTTACTGGATTTTTAGACCTCCATCTGGAATTCTTGAACACACATGGATCTATACCAAGGCAGTTAATCAGATCCAGCTCAGTCACAAACCCTTACATATCATCTGCATACATACTCATTGCATCATATTAACATGTGCTTATTTGTGTTTCAGGGTATCCATATTCCTCTGGTTTTGGTTTTGACCCCATCTGCAGTTTTGACCTATCTCCACCAGCACTTGCTTCAGTTTGTCAGCCATATACTTCAGTTACTTGCACTAGCCAGCCAGTGGCCCACTTCTCATTATCTTCATCAGCACTTATCCTACTCAGTCTTCGGCATCATGGCTCCAAAGAAAAGCAACATCACTTATCATTTCTTCCAACCAGACTTATCAGACATCAGGAGGATCCAAACCCTGATCACTCCAGATCACATCCCTTTGTTCAGGGAGCATTATGGGGATATACTTGACTTGGTCATGGATCTGGACCCATCTCAGAGGAGTTTGATCCATACCTGCATTCAGTTTTATGACCCCCCATTGAGATGTTTCACCTTTCAAGACTTTCAGTTGGGGCCTCTTTTGGAAGAATACTCATCTTTGGTTGGTCTACCTATCAAAAGAGAAATCCCATTCAACCCTGAAATGGTCTTTCCTAGCAATGGAGAGGTAGCAAAAGCTTTGCACCTAGAACCTGCTTTGATTGAGCAGCATATGACCTCTAAAGCTGGGATCCCTGGATTTCACCTGGACTTCCTGATTTCTCAAGCTAGTTTGAAAGCCTCCCTGGGGGAGTGGAAAGCTGTTTGTGCTCTGTTGGCCTTAAGTGTGTATGGAATTGTGTTGTTTGCAGATGAGCCTCGATTCATTAGCAAGAATGCAATCCATTTGTTCATCCTGAAGAACCCAGTGACAACTTTGCTAGGAGATCTCTATTACTCAGTCCATCAGAGAAATGAGAAGCAGAGGGGGAGGCTAGTGAGGATTTGTGCTCCATTATTCCATGCTTGGCTTCTCAGGCATCTACCCAGGACAGATGCATTTCTAAATCCTCATCAGCAAAGCAACTGGGCTAAGAGGCTCACTACTCTCACTTCAGCAGACATCAGATGGTGTACTCAGAGCACCAAGGGCAGAGATATGATCACCAGCTGTGGGCACTTTCCCAATGTGCCTCTGATAGGAGTTAAGGGAAGTATCAACTACAACCCTTTGCTGTTCAAGAGGCAATTAGGCTATGCACTGGTCCACACTCCTAGGGTACAAGACTTGGTTGAGACCCTCTACTGTGAGAACAAGATTAGTTTGGCTGTTGTCAGGCAGGCTGCCTGGGCCTGGGATAATGTTCAAACCAAGGGAATCACCATTCTGGGAAAGTGCAATAATGTGGCATCAGTCCAATATTATGAGTGGTCCCATGCCAGGGCCCAATTCTCTGGAATACCCTTCACCATAGAAGACATGCCTGAGTCATCTTCGGCACCACCCCCTGCCACTATCAGTTTGGAGGAGTTTGAGAGCTTGAAGGAAAGAAATGAGAAGTTAACCCAGGCCTTGCAGAAGACCCTCAGGGAGAGGAGTGAAGGTGTGAGGGAGATTGAGAGATTGGAGAAACTGAGAGTGGAACACTTGACTAAAATTGAGAAGTCTGGAGATTATATCAACAAGTCTAAAGCTGGTGAGCAGATTCTGAAGAATGCTTGTAAAGAAGCCCAGTTCCAAAGAGCAAGAACAGACTTGTATTTGAAAGAAAGTCAGGCCAGGTGGGTCCGGATCACTGAGGCCCGTACTCTAGAAGACAAGAGAGTTCAGGACAAGATGGAGCAGATGGAAAAGGCCCTGGCAGCAGCCCAGGAGGAAATATCAGAGCTGAAAATCAAAGCTGGGGTGAAGAAGTCCAAAGATCAAAGTCAGAACAAGAAGTTGACTGCAGCAGTTGCAGCAAGAAACCTTCTCATCAGAAGTCTCACGGAGCGTCCGGCTGATCCTGTGACCGAAGCACTTCTCAAGGAAGTTCGTGAGGATGAGTTTGGCCTCGGAGTTTGATCATTTGTTTGTTGTTGCTTTCTTTCCATGTACTTTTATTTTTGTACTGTATTTTGACCCCTTAGCGGGCTTGTGTTGTAAAATGAACAAGATGTATTATTTCACCTTCTGTAATATATTTGTGTTAGTTTCCACCTGGGTTTATTTCGAAAGCAACTTCAACAGCAGCATCTTCAAGGGTCTGGAAGGGTCAAAACTGAAGGCCAAACCGGATACCTTGAGAACAAATAAGCATAACTGCATTGCATGCTAACCCTTTTGTTTGTTTTGTAGGTTTTTGTTTTGTTGTTGCTAACCTCTGTTGTGATGTTCAGGAATTATTGCTCGCCGCCGGGTATTTCCTCTCAACAGGCCACACAGGTACCCAACTAGAAGCAACCTTCCGGGAATTCAGATGGATCAGATGCAGCAGGACCTTACGGAGGTCAGAAACCAGATGGCCAACGAAAGGTTGGAGATGAGAACTCAGATAACACAATTCATGGAAGTGATGAACAACTTAGCTCAAAGCCAGGAGAGGCTCAGAACTTTGGTAGAAGGAAGGAATCAAGAGGAGCCCCATGTGGGAACTGCTGGCACAAGTAACAACGAGAGGGTCCAACCTCATGTCAATCCCCCAGTTTTTGGACCCCATCTCCATCCAGAGGCCAACATCCCTGTCAATGTTCAAGGAACAGCCACTGCAGCCAGAGTACTTCAAGAAGATCCTCAGGAGGACCAGTATACAGTAATGGGTGCCGGAGAGGAAACTTATGATAGACGATTGGAAGAAATAGCTGAGAAGTTGAGATCACTGGAGTCTCAAAATTCTTTGGGCTTCGACGTCATGGACATGGGTTTGGTAGAAGGGGTCAGGATCCCCCATAAGTTCAAGCCTCCTTGTTTCGAAAAGTATAATGGGACTTCATGCCCCCGGACTCATTTGCAATCATTCCTGGGAAGGCTGAAGGCCTATACAATGGATGAGAAATTGTGGATGTTCTATTTTGAAGATAGCTTGACTGGAGCTTCGAGGGAGTGGTATTCCCATCTGACAAGAGCAACAATTAGATGCTGGAAGGACCTGGCAGAGGCCTTCATCAGACAGTATCAGTATAATCTAGATATGGCACCCAACAGGACCCTCCTAATGGGAATGTCACAGTCGTCCAGGGAGAGTTTCCGAGAGTATGCCCAAAGGTGGAGGCAACTGGCTGCTGCTGTTCAACCACCAATGTCTGAGAGAGAAATGGCAGACATGTTTATGAACACTCTCCAGGGAACGTATATTGACAGGTTAGCTGCTTTCTCTTCCACTAGCTTTGCGGATGTTGTTATAGCTGGGGAGAGAATTGAAAGCCTGTTAAAGATGGGAAAGATCTCAGACAACGGTGCAAGCTCGTCCAGTAGTACAAGAAAGCCTTTCGCAGGCCCGAGAAGAACTGGCGAGGCTAATGCCATTCACACCAACAGGGGTAGGCCCCAATATGCTCAGAGGTCAATAGCAGCAGTCACTATCCCTGCTCCAGCTCATCCTCAGCCAGTCTATCAACCTCCGCAACAAAACTTCCAACAACAACCTCAGTATCAGCAGAATCAGTATCCTCCAAGAAACTACAACAGTAACAACACCAACAACAACAATCAACAGAGGCTATTCCAACAAAGGCCATCCCAAGCTAACAGAGTGATCGACCCGATCCCAATGCCGTATGCTGCCTTGCTGCCACAACTTCTGAAACTCAACCTGGTTGAGCTAAGAACGTTGGCACCTCCAGATCCCAACAGTCTACCAAGAAACTATGACTCCAATACTAGGTGTGCTTTTCATTCGAACGCACCTGGTCACAGAACAGAAAAATGCAGGGCTCTGCATATGAAGGTACAAGACTTGGTAGACTCCAAGGCTCTGAATTTTGCACCTCCGCCCAATGTCAACAAAAACCCAATGCCAAACCATGGTGGTCCCCGAATTAATGCTATTGAAGAAGACCAACCGTCTTATTTGATAACTAGTGTGGATCAGATCAGGACACCATTGGTGGAAATCAAAGCTCAACTCCGTGAAAACAATATATTTCCGGGGTGTGAACTAGGATGTCCATACTGCAATATCTCATGGAATGGGTGTGAGGACCTGAGGAATGGCATTGACAGCCTTATTCAGAATGGCCTACTACAGATCACTACATCATTTCCGGCAAATCCGACAACTTCATCAACAACGGTTTCAGATCCTCCTACAAATACAGCAACTATTGTTCCCGACAATTCATCAGCAACATCAACAAGTACTTCATCAGCTCTCCCAAATGATCAGTTTTCAACAGTTTCTCCTGCTACAACTTCAGCTTCATTCCATTTCGAATCTCCATCAACAACGACAACAGTCCTTCCAACAGTACCTCCTACAACACCAGCAATCAATCATGAAGATGTCTCTACTGTCACCATATTCTACGATCCTGAAAATAACTCCGCCTACCATTCAGAAGGTGCTGCTCCCACTAGAGCACCAGTTACAATCTTTTATGATCCACAAACGATTTCAGTCCCTTCAGCAGCAGCAATCAGTCCAGTCACTGTCACGGTGCCTGGACCAGTACCATATGAAAGCAATAGGGCCATCCCTTGGCACTATGGCTCCGACGTATACTGCGAAGGAAAAAGAATCACTCTTGAAACATCAACACCTGCACCACAAGTAGATAATGTGGGGGGAGGCGGAGGCTTCACTCGAAGCGGACGTCTCTTTGCCTCACAAGTTCAAAAACCTACTGCCGAAGCAGAAGCTGCTGCCAAGGCGAAAGGAAAAGGCCCAGTGCAGGAAGATCCAGCTGCCAAAGAAACCCTGAAGACTCCATTCGATCAGGAAGTTGATGAGTTTATGCGAATCATCAAAAAGAGTGACTACAAAATTGTGGATCAACTTCACCAGACGCCATCCAAAATCTCCATCCTCTCACTGCTTATGTGCTCCGAAGCCCATCGGAATGCACTACTTAAAGTCCTGCACGCAGCTTACGTGCCTGAGGAGATTACTGTCAACCAATTGGAAACCGTGGTTGGAAATGTTACTGCTAGCAATGGGCTAGGGTTTACCAATTCTGACTTGACAGCGGATGGCCGTAACCACAACAAAGCCTTGCACATAACCCTGGAATGCAAAGGAGCTGTCCTTTCTCATGTGCTGGTGGACACAGGTTCTTCCCTGAATGTCTTACCAAAGAAGGCTCTGGTGAAGTTAGAATATGATGGATTGGCATTGAGACCCAGCAACCTGGTGGTGCGAGCCTTTGATGGTTCGAAGAGATCGGTTCTGGGAGAGATTGAGCTGCCCGTGACAATTGGCCCACAGACTTTTAAAACTATCTTTTATGTGATGGACATTCAGCCCGCCTACAGCTGTTTGTTGGGTAGACCCTGGATTCACGCCGCCGGCGCAATAACGTCTACCCTTCACCAAAAGTTAAAATTTGAGTGGGAAGGCCAAGTTGTCACAATCTGTGGGGAGGAGGACATTTTTGTCAGCCACCTGGCAACCTATAAGTACATTGAAATGGATGGAGAGATCCATGAAACAATGAGCCAGGGGTTTGAAGCTTTGAATGTGAATGAAGCATCTGCTGTATCTGGTACTCCAATGTCGTCTTACCAACAAGCCCGGAAGGTTGTTGAGGAAGGAGCTGCCCTAGGCTGGGGCAAGGTATTAGCTGTGGAGGAGAAGAAGGACAAATTTGGGTTGGGTTACAGACCAACTCAACATCAAGCAAAGGCTGCTGCAGAGCCTGGTTTTGTCAGTGGGGGGATGCTTACCCCCGATGCTATCAACTGTCTGGAAGACGAGCTGGAAGAGGAGCGCAATCTGGAGAATTGGATTCGTCCGAAGATCCCGGGGAGCAGTGTCTCGAACTGGTCTTCCCAGGAAATTATAAGAGTTACTCATGCAGAGTAATTATTATTTCATGTATTTTTATAGCATGCATCCAAGTCTTGCATCTTGCCCAAGATGACAAGACTCATTTTGTAACCAGGGCCATCTGTACTTTTGTGCAAACAAGATTAAATTAATGAAATATCAGACATCTTTTTGCAAACGAGTCTTTTTCTTTTCTGTTCACTGTTTTTCCATTTCTCTTTTGTACAAAAATAAATGGCGGGGTTTTCAAAATGATAACTTCTTTTCACTTTTTTCTAAAGCAAGATTAAAATCAATCACTAAAATGAACAACTTAACCCTTGCAGAGAGTGCCTTCCTGACAGCACCGACAACAGCACGGCTATGACATCGTATGACTTTGACAACCCAATCAATCAAGCTGATGAAGGGGTTGATGAAGAATATGAGCTTCCTGAAGAGCTAGCCAGGTTGTTAAGACAGGAGGAAAAGGTTATTACTCCTCACCAGGAGGAGATTGAAGTGATTAATCTTGGTACAGATGAAGACGTGAAAGAAGTTAAAATCGGGGCCTGCCTGCAAGACTCAGTGAAGAGACAACTGATAGATCTGCTTCAAGAGTATGTTGATGTGTTTGCTTGGTCGTACCAAGACATGCCAGGGTTGGACACCGATATAGTCGTGCACAAGCTGCCTTTGAGGGAAGAATGCCCACCAGTTAAACAGAAACTGCGCCGAACTCGCCCAGACATGGCTATGAAAATCAAGGAAGAGGTACAAAAGAAATGGGACGCCGGGTTCCTTGCTGTGACTAGCTATCCGCCGTGGGTTGCTAACATAGTACCTGTGCCTAAGAAAGACGGCAAAGTAAGGATGTGTGTTGACTACCGGGATCTGAACAGAGCCAGCCCGAAAGATGACTTCCCATTACCTTACATTGATGTATTGGTGGATAACACGGCTCAGTTCTCGGTATTCTCCTTCATGGATGGATTTTCAGGATATAATCAGATCAAGATGTCACCTGAAGACATGGAGAAGACAACATTCATCACACCTTGGGGCACATTCTGTTACAAAGTGATGCCATTCGGACTGAAGAATGCTGGTGCCACATATCAACGGGCTATGGTGACATTATTCCATGATATGATCCACAAAGAAATAGAATGTTACGTGGATGATATGATCGCCAAGTCCCTTACAGAGGAAGATCACCTGGTGAATCTGCTGAAGTTGTTCAAGCGTCTGAGGAAGTACCAACTAAAGCTGAACCCCAACAAATGCACATTCGGGGTGCGATCCGGTAAGCTGCTGGGCTTTATTGTAAGTGAGAAGGGGATTGAGGTTGACCCAGATAAAGTCAAAGCTATTCATGAAATGCCTGCACCGAAAACTGAGAAAGAAGTTCGAGGGTTCTTAGGTCGATTGAACTACATTTCACGGTTCATATCTCACCTTACAGCGACCTGTGAACCCTTGTTCAAGCTGTTAAGAAAAGAACAAACGGTCAGGTGGAACGAAGATTGCCAGAAGGCTTTTGATAAGATCAAGGAATATCTGCAAGAACCTCCAATCCTCATGCCGCCAGTTGAAGGAAGACCTCTGATTATGTACTTGACAGTATTAGAAGAATCGATGGGGTGTGTGCTGGGCCAGCATGACGAGTCTGGTCGAAAAGAGTATGCAATATACTACCTAAGCAAAAAGTTTACCGACTGTGAACAGCGTTATTCACTGCTCGAGAAAACTTGCTGTGCTTTAGCGTGGGCTGCTCGCCGACTGAGACAGTATATGTTGACCCACACTACTTTGTTGATTTCAAAAATGGATCCAGTTAAGTACATTTTCGAGAAGCCAGCTCTTACCGGACGGGTTGCAAGATGGCAGATGATTCTCACAGAATACGACATACAGTACACATCTCAGAAAGCCATCAAAGGCAGTGTACTATCTGAATATCTTGCTGAGCAACCCATTGATGACTACCAGCCTATGAGGTTTGATTTCCCTGATGAAGACATCATGTTCATTAAAGCAAAAGATCATGAGGAGCCTATTCATACTGAAGGGCCTGACCCGGAGGAAGAATGGACTATGATGTTTGATGGGGCTGTTAACATGAATGGCCGTGGTGTTGGTGCAGTACTCATTACACCTAAAGGAGTTCACATGCCTTTCTCGGCAAAACTCACTTTCAACTGCACTAACAACGAAGCTGAATACGAAGCTTGCATTATGGGTCTTGAGGAAGCCATTGACCTCAGGATCAAAACATTGACCGTATTCGGAGATTCAGCTCTGGTAGTTAATCAAACCAACGGAAAATGGTATACACACCAGGATCATCTGATACCTTACAGGGATTATACAAGGAGGTTATTGACTTTCTTCACAACAGTCAAGCTTGAATATATCCCTCGGGACGAGAATCAGTTTGCAGATGCTCTTGCTACCATTTCATCCATGATCAAAGTTCAAACGGCTAACTTTGTACCCCAGATTTCAGTGTCTAGGCTTGATAGACCAGCATATGTATTTGCAGCAGATGTTGTTAAAGATGATAAGCCTTGGTTCCATGACATTAAGTGCTTCTTGGAGGATCAGACATACCCACCTGGGGCATCTTCCAATGATAAGAAGACTTTGAGAAGGTTTGCTGGAAGTTTCTTTCTGAACACTGATGGGTCTTTATACAAGAGGAATTTTGACATGGTACTCCTCAGATGTGTTGACAAGACGGAAGCAGATTTGTTGATGCACGAAGTGCACGAAGGATCCTTTGGCACCCATGCTGGAGGGCATGCCATGGCAAAGAAATTGCTAAGATCAGGCTATTACTGGATCACAATGGATGCAGACTGTTGTGCCTACGCCAGAAAATGCCATAAATGCCAGATCTATGCGGATAAGGTGCATGTGCCTCCCAATCCTTTGAATATCATGTCTTCACCATGGCCCTTTGCCATGTGGGGCATTGATATGATTGGCAAGATTGAGCCAACTGCTTCAAACGGCCACAGATTCATCCTGGTTGCCATTGACTATTTTACCAAGTGGGTTGAAGCAGCCTCATATGCGAACGTCACAAGGCAAGTGGTAGCCAGATTTCTGAAAAGAGATATCATCTGTCGATATGGAGTTCCCGAGCGAATCATTACTGATAATGGTTCCAACTTGAACAACAAAATGATGGCAGAACTATGCCGGGACTTCAAGATTCAACATCACAATTCTTCTCCTTACAGGCCAAAGATGAATGGCGCCGTTGAGGCGGCAAATAAGAATATCAAGAAGATTGTGCAGAAGATGGTAATCACATACAAAGACTGGCACGAAATGCTACCGTTTGCCTTGCATGGGTACCGCACATCAATCAGAACATCCACTGGGGCAACACCGTATCAGCTTGTGTATGGTATGGAAGCAGTCCTACCTGTTGAAGTTGAATTACCCTCCCTACGGGTACTAATGGATGTTAAACTGAGTGAAGCAGAATGGGTACGGTCCCGATACGAACAACTGAGTCTGATCGAAGAGAAAAGATTGGCTGCAATCTGTCATGGACAGCTATATCAGAAGAGAATGAAGAGAGCCTTCGATCAGAAAGTCAGGCACCGAGAGTACCAAGTAGGAGATCTTGTGCTGAAAAGAATCCTCCCTCCTCATACAGACCACAGGGGCAAATGGACTCCAAACTACGAAGGACCATTCGTGGTAAAGAAAGTTTTCTCTGGTGGAGCACTGATGCTCAGCACCATGGATGGTGAAGACTTCCCATCCCCTGTGAATTCAGATGCAGTTAAAAAATACTTCGCATAAAATGACCCGCTGGACATAAAAACAGAATGTAAGTCCAGGCAAAAATAGGGCATCCCGGCGAGTCAAAAACAGAATAAAAGACTCGGGCAAAAATAAGGGAAATAAATGAATAAAAAATGTACGCCCGCTGAGTTGAAAAGCCGCATTGGACAGCTCAGGCAAAAATGGGTATCCCGATGGATTGAAAACTCGAAAGGGCGATCCATGCAAAATAAGGGAATAAGCGAACAACTGCACTCTGAATTCGTCTGTATCACCTACAATTTGGTAAGCTACAAAGGATCAGACTTCAACCAGGATCAACTCTCTCCAGAAAGCAAGACGAGAAGAACGTCATTGTCATACGAGTCATAGCAGAAGAGGAAGCTCCTTGAAAGCGTCGTCAGCATCGCCAGCATTTTGTTTCTCAATTTGTAACAATCTCCTCATTCCAGGAGATATGTTTCTTTGACTGTATCTTGCCAATTCAGGGCACATGAATTAATAAAATCAGATTTTCGGTCATGTTTCGTTTTTACATTTATGTTTTGCAAAGAGTTGTCTGATATCTCTAAAAATACAATTGCATAAGTACAGATGCCCTTCTCTAAAAAAAATAAAAACACATGCTTACAGGGAATGTGATTATTCTCGAAAGTACTTAACTCCTATGACGGAATCCAGTAAGGGATACCTCGGGACCTTTTGTACGTTCCATTATCTTTGCAGGATTGCAGGTATCCAGAACGCAACCTGGGGCATGCAGGTTACGTCTCAGCAAGTAGGCGAATCATTATCAACTCGGTCTATCTTCCACATGGCACTAGAAGGTGCCCATTTCCCCAGCGGAGCTGCCAAATCAGCATACACTCAATCTCAGCATCCGAAATGCTCTATCCCCAGCTGAGTTGCTCCCCATTGCTTCCCCCAGCAAAAGTTGCCAAATCAACTAACAGGTTTAACACTCAGGATGTTTTCTCGCCAGCCGAGTTGCCTCTCATTACTCTCCCCCAGCTGAGTTATCAACAGCATTCCCCAGCTGTAGTGCCAACCATCCTTCCTCAACAGGATGCAGAAATCAGGGAATCATCTCCCCACAGAGCTTCAAGCCTTTATTCAGAAGAGCAACGCACGGAGAAGTCACAACAGAGTACGGAAAGCTTCTACAAACCCCAGCTGGGTCCCATATTATAAGGATATGTCAATTAGTGACATATATCCCCAAGCAAATGCATCATTAGATCTACCAGTGATCTCATCCCCAGCTGGGATGTTCACTTCAAGCAGATCAACCGGAGATCTTCGCGGCAACGGGATCCGAATCCCGGATCTGTCTCTTTGCATAATCATGGCATTCGCATCATATTATACCCTCAGAGCGTAGCATTCCGTCTAATACGGAGCATTACGGCAAAAAATCAAATGCATAACATAATCATAAGTCATGTTGTGAATTGAACGCTTGTGGTTAGTAACCATTCATCAAAATACAGATTACTTTCCCCCAGAGACCCCACCAGAGTCCCAGCAAAAGCAGTTGCCTCACAAATCACGAACACCAGTATATACTCATTTTGACACCCGTCCGTGTCATCCTTCCCCAGTAAGGTCGCCTGAATACACTCAAACAAATCACCCTCATTACAGATACGTCCTGGCACCCGTCCGTGTCAAATCACCAGCAAAAAGCCAAAGACATCCTCTTTGCACTCACATATACTTACACACACTTTCTTGACACCCGTCCGTGTCATATCCCCAGCGCAGTCGCTTACACCTTTATCACTCATATACTTGTTAATATCATACTTTTCTCTCTTGACACCCGTCCGTGTCACTCTCCCCAGCAGATAAACACTCATCTATACAATACAACACTCATACTACTCATGTTACACTTATACAGATACTCGTCCGTATCTTGTATATACTATTCATAACCCCACAGATTCGGCAGTAGTCCATGTTCTTTGTTAACCAGTTGGTACTCGTCCGTACCATCATCTCAGAACATTGCGTCTAATGTTTGTTTCTACATGATACTCGTCCGTATCATAGTCTTAAGGATGCTCGTCCGCATCTTTAATCCATACACCGTGTCAAACACTTATGTCTTCTTGAATATAGACACTCGTCTGTGTCTATTATTCCCCAGAAGAATTCTTTCAGATGCAACACTCGTCCGTGTTCCTTGTTAACCAGTTGATACTCGTCCGTATCATCATCTCTGAACATGTGTCAGTTTGTTTCTACATGATACTCGTCCGTATCATAGTCTTAAGGATGCTCGTCCGCATCTTTAATCTATACACAATACCAAACACTCGTACCTTTTGTTTCTTGGATGTAAACGCTCGTCCGTGTTTACTATCCCCAGTAGATCGCCAACAAAGCAAATTTTCTTTTTATCTAACACTCGTCCTGTGTTATGATACCTTTGAGAGCAGCCGTACCCTGCTGGGTGGTCGTCCTCCACTTCTTGATGGTCGTCCTCCATCATGCTCATCCGATGGCCGTCCCCATCGTTGATTTTTAGCAGCCGTCCCCTGCTAGGTGGTCGTCCTCCACCTTTTGATGATCGTCCTTCATCAACTTTATCCAATGGCCGTCCCCATTGTTGATTTTTGGTTATCTGACACTCGTCCTGTGTCATGATAACCCTGAGAGCAGCCGTCCCCTGCTGAGTGGTCGTCCTCCACTTCTTGATGGTCGTCCTCCATCTTGCTCGTCCGATGGCCGTCCCCATCGTTGACCTTTTATATCCGATGGCCGTCCCCATCGTTGATATTTTCGGCAGCCGTACCCTGCCAGGTGGTCGTCCTCCACCTTTGATGGCCGTCCCCATCATATTTCTTTTATTCCCAACAGAGCAGCCGTCCCCTGCTAGGTGATCGTCCTTCACCTTTGATGGCCGTACCCCATCATCTGTTTATTTCATTCATTCTTTAACCCGATGGCCGTCCCCGTCGTGGTCCCTTTTCCTTTTTAACCCGATGGCCGTCCCCATCGTTGGTTACTTTACCTTTATGAACTTGATGGCCGTCCCCGTCATGTTTCATTAATCCCCAGAGAACTTTGCAGCTTTATCTTGATGGCCGTCCCCATCATAATATCCTGTTTTTCCCAGCTAGTCGGCCGTCCCCGTCTTAGCTTTACTTGTTTTTCCCCAGCTAGTCGGCCGTCCCCGTCTTAGCTTTACTTTTTATCCCCAGCATGTCGGCCGTCCCCGTCATCGCTTTATTTCCTGCACTTTACCAGCATGTCGGCCGTCCCCGTCATTGCTTTATTTTCATACACTCTCCCCAGCATGTCGGCCGTCCCCGTCATTGCTCCTTACCCAGCAGTCGTCCTCTGCTCGGCGGTCGTCCTCCGTCGCCCACACTTTACAATATACTTTATTTTGCCTTTACAATCTATATCCCTTTCCTTCTTCATTCTGTGAGTGCAAATTTTGGACTGTCTTTGGTATTCAACCACAAGTTATCTTGTTTGGCCTGTTAAGCCGACGCTTACATCCTGCACAGCTAACTCATGTTTGAATAGGGGCAGCTGTAAACACCCCAAATTTGCCCTCACCCATTCACACCATGGCTTGTGATCATCCTCATATGCATAAACACAATCATATCATCTCACATCTCATGTTTGATTCACTGCATAGATTCAAAGGCATCTGCACCTAGGGTTTGTGATCTGAGCAATCCCAAAGCATTTTGAGCCATTCCAAAGGCAACCAATCAACTCAAAGGGGTCCATGTGTGTTCTTATATCATATTCCATCTCCTCAAAGTCAAAATTGCAGAGGGATCACAAGAACTAGGGTTTGAGTGGATGCAGAGCCAGGATGAACTGCAAAGTTGACTGAAAATTAGGGTTTTGGTTTCAGAGGCCATAACTCCAAATTTTTTGGTCATTCTTGTTTCCATTGATCTCTATATGGTATAGGGAGTATACATATCAATTTTCATGAAGAAATTCCATGGGGAAGTCATCTGATCAAGGGTTGACTTTTCAGACAAGTCAGTGTAAAATCAGGGCATCTGAGGCCCCCAATGACCCAACCAATGGGTGATCTTCATCATTTTGAGTGTATATGATCTTTATTTGATCATGGAAGAAGGTTGAAGTTCATAAAAATCAAGAATTTAGGGTTTTTGCAAATGTTGACTTTTTGGGCATAGTTGACTTTTCAAGAATGCATCATTTTAGGTCATTTTTCAAGCCTTGATTCTTGATCCAAAAAGGCTTCAAATGGAAAAACTTTGGTCATGAAAGTTGTAGATCTCATCTTTCCCTTTTCAAAAAGTACAAGAACATGATCAAACTCTTCTTGGATCAAAAGTTATGGCAATGCAAAGTTGGCTAAAATCATTAATTTTCAAGGCATGCCTCATTTGGAAATTTTGCAAAACCTTGAACCAATGCATCATGTGACCTCTAATTCATTTCAAACCATTACACAAACATTCTCTAAGTCCTAAAAATCATATTTGAACTAAGAATGCCATGGTTTTATGTTTGGTTAGGCAAAAGAATCACATGTGAACCAAAATGTCACAACTTGCAAAAACTCATGATCATGCTTTACCAACTTGCTGCCTTGAATGCTGGACCAAGCCTAGCCTTTCCCTTCACTTTGCTGCGCCAGAACCAGCCCATGTCCTTGCCTAGCACTTCACCATACCTCTCTTACACATAAAGTGGATTTTGAGCAAAAGTAAACTTACCAATCACTATAGGCCAGGTCACATCATCTGACCTATAGGAATATAATACAATATCCCTTGGCAAGCCAAAGATATGAAGAAGCAAGGCTGAAACCATCCCATTCAACACATACACAAAAACTCACCATCTTGCAACTTGCTTCGAATTCCTCTCCACAGCCACTAAACATTCAAGCCAACTTCACCAATCATCTCACCTTGCTCCATAGACCTCAAACCACCCAAAGCACAAGCCTGAAACAGCCAAGAGATCCCACTGCCATTTCTCACTTCAGTTTGCAGTTCCATTCGAATCTTCCATCCTAGCTCACAAACAGCCAAACAAACCTTGCAAAGCTTTTCCACACATCATCTAGACCACAAACAATCACTCACCATGGCCTGAAACCTCCAGAAACACCATTGCCATTTTTGATCAAGCTGAAGCAGTTCCTTTCGAAACTCATCATCAAGCCAACTTAAACTCCATTTGAGCATTCAAACATCATCAAGAGGTTCTAAGGAGTAGATTGCACAAGGAGAGGTGGCCAGAAAGTTCCTAAACTGAAAGCTTCGAATCTCAGGTAGCCTGAAATTTATTTTTCCAGAAGTTGCTTTTCTTGTTACAAACTTGTTCTACTAGCTTCACTGATCATTCTGGTACCATTGGTTTTGAAAATGGTTGTGATTTGAGCATTTAATTTGTTTCTGAAGCTTGCGTGACCTAGAACTTTCTTTCTTCGATTCAGCTTGTTTAGGAAATATAAATTTGTTTTGAGAGAGGGGTTTGATTCGTGAGAGTGTAAGGATCATTTCCCAGTTTCTATTTTTCATTTTTGATGCGTTTTTAGGAAGTTTGAAGTTTTCAGGGGAGGAGGTCACCGGAGAAGACGACCGGAGCTTGTCTCCGGTGACCTGAAAGTGATTAGTCATTAATTTAGGGTTAGGGCAAAGTTTGAATTGAGACCCTTGGATCTGGCTTCCCGCGCGCGTGTGTGTGGTCTAGATTGCATCATTAATTCATAATCAGGATTAATTAAATTAATTAATTGAGTTTTAGAAGTTTGAATGTGAGCCTTAGATCTGCGCGCCAAGTCAATGATCCTTTCCCCAGAATCAATCTCATCCTTCCATTCTGTTTACTTTTTATTTTATTTAATTTTATTCATTTTTCTTTCAATTAACTTGCATAATTATTTTAAAATAGCAAAAAATTCATAAAAATTATGAAACTTTTTCCTTAAAGTTTTAATAATTTTTATGACCCAAAAACATTTTTATTTTATTTTTTATCATTAAAAAAAGTATTTTTAAATATTTAAAAGATTATTTTTAATTGATTAATGGAAATTAATTTATTAAAAATACTTTTAGGTATTTAAAAATCACCAAAAAATTCATGGAATGTTCTAAGACATTTAGAAACATTGTCCAACCTTCAAACCAAATTTCTTTTTTGATCTTGATGCATTTTAAGAATTTTTCATTGAATTAAATCATTTTTTATGCATTATTTTGATCATGGATTCAAAAATTCATTTCTGCCAATTGGTGAAGGTTGAGACATTGATTCTTCTTGCATTGTCTTTTGTTTTGCATGTAGTTCCTAGGATAAAAAGGCCATGAATTGTTCTTGCATTTTCAAATTGTTTGGCATTTGTTTTGTTAAGAACCCTAAAAAACCCTAATATCTTGTAAAATTCATATCTTGAGTTTGGTTGAGAGTTGAGAGCTCCCCTTTGGGCAGTGGTTCATCATAGGCCTAGGGTTTCTTTGGGTACCATTTTCCATTTTTTATCATGAGGTTTGCTTCTGTTTTGGGTTTTTGTTTGATGTTTGATCCATGAACCCTAATTTGGGCTTTCTCTTGCATCCTTCTTGCATTCTCTTGCATAACATGACTTGTCTTTGCATTTTGTGCATTCTTGTGATTCATTTGACATCTTAAGACATATGGAAAGCATGTTTGATCATTGCATTACATATTTTCCATGTCATTTGTCTTGTATGCTTCATAACATTTCATGCTTGTTCATGCTCCTTAACTTGCATCATTTGCATTCATAATCTTGTATGAACATCCCCATGCCTTGTCTCATGCTTGCAGCACCTCATAGCATCATAATAATCATCAACATGCTTCTGGTCTTGTTTTGCATCATATCATTTCATCTCATCTTGCATTGCATTGCATTTCTTTCTAACATTTCAGGTGATAAGTAAACTTGAGAAGTGGATTTGCCTTCACTTCTCATAACTTTTCTTTTCATCTCTCTTGCATCCATTGCTGCATTCTTATATGTGTTTGAGTTTGAGCTTTCTCATTTTTCTTCCTCCCACTTTCTTTCTTCAAGTGACTTGACTTCTTGATTGAAGCAAGTCACTTTGCTTCTCTTGATCCTGTTCATCTGCTTCCTGGTGGTTCTTCTGAAGATTGTTCTTGAAAACCTCACAAACCTTAGGATCATCCAAGCATGACAATGATCAGGGTTTTGATTAGTCTCCCCTCATAGTTTTTACCTTTGTGTCTCCTTGAGTCCTCTCTTCTCATCTCATAATCAGGGACTAAACCCTAAAGGCTTTAAGACTTTGTGATTAGGGTTATGCCTGCATCCTTCTCTTAGGATGGAGTGTATAACTTTAATCCTAAGTATTAAACCCTTTATGTGTTTAAATCTCTTAATCAATTCATTTAATAAGTATCAAGACATCACACTTGTAACTTGGGCCTTGCATTAGGGTTCTAATTCTTCCTTAAGTGGTTAAGAAGGACTAACCCTAGTGTTAATGGACAAGTCCCCCTCAAGTTGTCTTACAAACCCTAAAAATCACTTCATCATCATATCATTAAATAAAATCCACTTAATCAAAGGTTTGTTTTGTCATGAGTTTAATTCCTAATCATGGATTAAGTTGAGGAGTCTTCCTCAGCTTAAACATTCTCATCTATCATCCTTCTTTTAGGATGGTGTAATGAGTCTGTTTAATCCATGATTATGGCTTAACCTCATTACTTAACACTAAACAAAATCACAAAAACATCTAAATAATCACAAGTAGGTTAATGATCTTAATCCTACACCAAAGGTGATTAAGTGTGAGAATCTGACTTCACACTTAAGGTATTCTCATTACCCCTGATCAGAGGGAAGATGTGATGAGTTTACTAACCCATTGGTTTAGGCTTAAGCTCATTATCTTATGACAAACTCCAAAAACAATAAAAGACTGAAAACTCAAAAACAAACAATAATCGTCTCCTCCGGGATTCTTTTCTCATCATCTTCACTCACAAACGAGAACTCGCTTCTTCCGTCTAATGCAAGACAGTAAGCACCTGAGCCAGACGGGTCATACACTTGAGCATAGGCAAGTAAGCAGTTCACAAGTCAATTCATCTTTCAGTCTCTTTGGGTCGAACTACGGTGTTCTGACTTCCTCATTGCACGAGAGGATACGTAGGCATAACTTAACAGTTATCGAACAAAAGTCTCTGTATATTCCCCCTCCTTCCAGTATCGTTCTTTTAGCCTCATGATCTTGAGCATACTCTCATCCTTACACTGACACTTCACTTATGCACTTCACACTTCTTTTACACTGACACCTGTACATTCTTTTCCAGCTCTTTTATACACAAATTACACTGACACTACCCCTTTAAAACACAAATCTTTTAAGCGTGGATCCCGTCGAGTACGACGGACAATCTGGGTGCTAATACCTTCCCAGGTTGTAACCAACCCCCTTTCTCAGTCTCTCTGGTTCGCAAACCGTCTTATCCGTATCTTTCTAGGTCTATGCAGCATTGCCTTTCCTCCGGGATAAAAATGCCTAGCTGGCGACTCTATTCATCTCCAGTGAGTTCACGGCTGTGTGTTCTCACTGTTCCCTTCGCCGACCGTTCGCGTCTGTACCTTCATCTGACCCAGTTTCATTTGTCGGGAGCGACAGTAAGACAACTTTAGGGGGACTTGTTCATTAACACTAGGGTTAGTCCTTCTTAACCAATTAAGGAAGAATTAGAACCCTAATGCAAGGCCCAAGTTACAAGCTTGATGTCTTAGTGATTATTAAGTGAATTGATTAAAGGATTTAAACACATTAAGGGTTTAACACTTAGGATTAAAGTTATACACTCCATCCTAATAGAAGGATACATGCATAACCCTAATCACAAAGTCTTAAAACCTTTAAGGTTTAGTCCTTGATTAAGAGATGAGAAGAGAAAACTCAAAGATGACACAAAGATAAAACTAATGGGGAGACTAATCAAACCCTAATTTTTTTCATGCTTGGGTATTCCTAAGGTTTATGAGGCTTGCTAAAGATCTTCAAGAAGCACCACCAAGGAAGAAGCAGATGGAAGGAAAAGAAGCAGAAGAAACAAGTCAACTTACTTCACTTAAGAAGATAAGTTGCTTGAAGAAAGAAAGTTAAGAAGGAACATGAATGAGCAAGCTCGCTCTAATTCACAAGTAAAATGCAGCAATGAATGAAAAAGAGAGATGAGAAGAGATTATGAGAAGTGAAGGCAAATTCACTTCTCAAACACTTACCACCTGAAAAGTTAGCAAAGGGAAATGAAAAGAAATGAAAATGAAATGAAATGCAAAGATGGAAACCAAAATCAGAAGCATAATCATGATGCAAATGATGCTAAGAGATGATACAAATGGATGTCATGAGATGTGGATGATCATACAAGTAATGAAGATGCAAATGAGACATGAAAGAAAGCATGAAAGTTCATGAATGCATATGACATAAAATGAAAGAAAAAGCATGGCAAATGGATGATGCAATGATCAAACATGAATCTAATGTGTCCTAAGATGTCTTAGAAGTCATGGTAAAGCACAAAATGTCATGGCAAGTTCATGTATGCAAGCATATGAAGGATGAATGCAAATGAAGGCAAAAATTAGGGTTTATGTACAAGATGCAATGCAAAATTCAAAATCAGAAGCAAAACATGAGATAAAAAATTGAAAATGGGATCAAAGGTAACCTAAACCTATACAAGTTCACTGCCCAAAGGGGAAGGTCAGAAGCTAAACCCTAAAGGACTTATGATTTTCCTAAGTTTCTAGGGTTTAAAGGGTGATCCTAAAGGTAAAATGCCAAACAAATTGAAAATGCAAGATAAAAATGAAAAAAAATGTTTTTAGAAGCTTGAAAGTATGCATAACACAATGCAAAAAGAACCATTCACAAACTCAACTTGGATCAAAAGTTATAAATTTTTGAAGTTAAGGTTGAAAATATTCAAATTAAAGAACCCTAATTCAAATGAAAATTGGCAAAGTATGATCAAAACCAAAACGAAATTTGTTTTGTGAGTTTGTAAATGTTTCTAAATGATTGAGAATGTTCTCTGAATTTTTTTAGGATTTTTAAATACCTAAATGTATTTTTAATTAATTAATTCTCATTAACTAATTAAAAATAATCATTTAAATGATTTAAAAATAAATTTTAATGCAAAAAATAAAAATAA